>VZRX01012606.1:338773-389862 GCA_013398075.1 Notiomystis cincta
ATCGGAGCTGCTGGCGAGCCCGGCTGGCGCCGGAGCAGAGTTGGGTTGGCAGTGGGTATGTCCTAAAAGAACACTGGTGTTTGTTTCCACAGGAGAAGCGGGGAGATATCCCGACAGCCTGGAAGTGCACTGAAAGGTAAGAGAACGTGAAGGGTTCTCTTGGCGGCTGCGTCTTGAGCGAGGTGGTGGCCTGGCTTCACTGAGTGCTCGTGTCCGGAGCTCGGCGTTTTGCGTGCTGCGGCTGTGTGGCTGTGAAGTGTCAATTGCCGTAGTATCTGGTTAATTAAAATTACTTTTGTGCTCATCAAACTTGAGCACTTCGTCTGCCTCATCTGCAGAGAGACTGGTAAAAGTCAGCTACACAGTCAGTGACTTACAAAGACTTGAATGATTCCTTAATTGTATATAATATAATAATGTTTCTTTTTAGCAGAATACAAACTTCTATTGATTTTTGATACTCTTATTAAAATGAGAACAAATCTTATAGCATGATGCTGGCAGAATTTTGGGATAGATTGTAGTGGTTTTTTTCTATTACCTTTTGTTGAAAATCTACTTCTGGGTGTCAGGGTTTTTTTAACAGGGATGTTGGAAGTGCATGAGAAGATTTCCAGGAGGAATGCCATTATCATGTTATTAACAGTGAAACTGTTCTAAACAGAGTGCCATCTGTTTAATCCAGACTGCCTCAGTCTGGTTTCAGCATTGGGTGTTTTTCACTCTGAGACAAAGTCTGGAAGATTCAGAGCAGTCATTTTCAGGGAGAGAAGACACACATTTGGTTTTCTGTAGTGTACAGAGGGGTGGAATTGTAGGAGGGCTCTTTATTTATTGAGTGCTTAAATCCCTGTTTTACAGAGAATGCAGCTCTGTCAGATACTTGAAAAGTATTTCTTGTTTCTTGCTGTGGCAGAAAGTTAATGTGTACATGTCCAAAGTCCAGTGGTGCTGAGGAATGTTGATATTTTTCTCAGACTGTTTTTTGTCAGTGACCCATAAACGTGCCAGATAACACATACCTTAATTTTGTTCTTTGAGGGAAAGATGCAAAGTCCTGTTTTTATTTATGTTTGGGGATTTCTTTCCTTATTGTTTGTTTTGGGGGGTGGTTTTTTTTAATTTTGTTTTGTTTTCCTCACGGTGCTTGCAAGCCTGACTTGAGCATTATTCACAAAACTGTGCTGGTGTTGCTGAATCTGTCACCAGGAACGTTCAGCTCTGCTCACAGAGCATTGGCTTTGTGGGATCTGTTGTGCATGACCAGAATTGTAGCAAAGGAGTGCACTTGGCAGGATTTGGCTTCAGGTGCACCATCACTTTCAGGGTTTAGCAAGGTTTTGAGTGGCTGCTTTTGCCTTCCCCCTCACCCCCCAGGTGCATAACAACTCCAGATAAGAAAAGCTGTGTGCAGTCAGTTGATCTGCTCTAGGATGTTTTGCTTCCTGTATTTCCTATTCTTTCAGTATGGACCATACTCTTTTAAAAATAAGACTGCAAATATGAGGGATGTGATATTTTGGGAATATAGTAAGCTCTTTGATGCTGTGTCTTCAAGTAAGTGAGTCTGCATAATTTCAAGGAGCCTACAACTGTTGCTGCAGTGTGTTTTGAGAAGGGAGCTTTGCCATAATTACAATGTCAGTCTGAAGAAATCAATACAATATTCACAAGGAAATAACACTAAAGAAATTTTATTTTGTGTGAAAAAGCCCCAACAAACAACTGAATGTCCTCTAGGAAGGAAAGGTCATTGAAACTCCATTTACAAATAATCAGTGCTTTTTGTGATTTATTCAGTTGGTTTGGGGGGTTTTTTGTTTTGTTTTTGTATTAATTCATGGTAGTGACAGTTACTGCAAAGATTAAGTGTTCTAGAGTGGTTATGTTAGGATGTACAGAGCCATGCTGGTTATGGTTTGCTGGGATCCCAGCTTGTGTTGTTAAGCTACAGGAGGCTGCAGGATTTTATTGGATAGCTTTCAAAAGTCCATGTTTCCAGCAATTTGTGCTGCTGTGCACTCTGGATTAACAGACTGTGAGATACATTATAGGTGCCACTCTTTGCCTGTGCATTCAGTATTCTCTCTAGCACTGGGCAGTGTTTAGTGGGATGCTCTTCCTAATTGTTTTCTGGAGTAGGAGCTGTGTGACTGACAGTGACCTGAAGTATTTTCAGTTTTGACATGACAAGAAAGGGGTGTGGGATTGTTGTTTTGGTTTTTTTCCCTTTCAGTATCAGAATACATATTTGAACTGCTTAAATATTGCACCCTTTTTCCCCCTGAAATTGCATGTTACTTCCTGTGACATTGTATTAGCGGTCAATTATGTCATTGGAAGCCTCTTGCCATTTGAATAAAACAGTTAATGCTGCTTTAATTACAATAAGGATGGAAAAGATCTTTCTTTAGTCCACCTTGGTGTCTCTAATGCTTTTTAAAAAAGGGCTATGGATGGTGGGGAAGGAAATTATCTTCTCAGGCATCATTAGAGAGCTAAATATTTTATGGATAGATCACAGTCACTGTTTCACCTCTCTTTTAGAGAAGCCCTGGGCTGGAGCAGTAGTCTTAGTTTCTTTCTGTTTGTTGTGTTTGTTTTCTGGTGGGTTGTTTTTGGGGTTTTTGTTTGAGTTTTTTTTGGGGGGAGCCAACACAAAGACCACTCTTCACAGGAGCAGCCACACTGGTCTGATCTGTTATTCTCTCCTGAAGCTCTGAGACCCTGGAATGTGTCAGGACCATTGGTTCAAGTTCTGCTCGACTGCCACAGCTGAGCAGGTGCTCATCTGACAGCAGGTGCTTTACTCTTACACTCTTTTCTGGAATATAGGGTTACTCCTCAGGTCAGCTCTCCCAGTCTCAGGGGGGATGATGTGTTGTATGGATTTTTTCATGGATATACTTAACCTAGAAAAACTTTGGAGCCCCTGTAAGGTTTTTGCAGCTCCCATGTTTTCTGTCACTAAGAGCTGCATTTCTTGTGTGATGTCAATAAGTCATTGCTCTGTTCTGTTTTGAACCTGTTACCTGAGAACTTCATGTGATACTCCCTATTTTCTGTATGAGGAGAGGCAGACCTGTTTGGCTCTTTAGCAGGCAGTTTAATATGAGTTGAGAATCTTTAAAGATTGGGGTCATGTGTTCACTCAAAGACTTGTCTGGGCTGGAAAAGAATTTGTGATTCCATTACTTTTGTGATGCTTGTTTCTTTATATCAGAAAGTGAGGGTGGAGGCTTCCCCAGCTGAGTCTTCTTGAAGGCCATCTGTGCCTCAGTAATAATCATTAAAGAAGTCCCCTTTAGAGAAAACTGATCTGAGCAGGGACAGTCACAAGTAGTACAGTTTGACTTGCTACCTCTCAGTTATTTTCATTTTCAAACAGAATAATTGTGAGAAGTAATTCTTGACTTATTTAATGCTATTTTCTACAGGGTTTTCTTGAGTAAGAAAGTAGCTTTGAGTTTATGCTTGTATAACTAGCTGTAGATAAAATAGCAAGCTGGTTGAATTTTTCTCTCTGCACCTTTGCTTGGATAATTCCTGCTTCTAATAACAAGACAAATAATTCAAGTGTGTGGTCTTTTTTTATTTAGTCATAGGACAGATTTATGGAGTGACTCAGTGGATCTCCTTTTTTGTATAGAATCCTGACTTTAGTTTTTAAGCTTTATCTGAAGCTCAAGAGGTGAAGGGGCACTTCTTATGAAGTACAGTTGTTTAGGAAAGCCCTACTGTAAAACAAAATTCTGTATTGATTGCCAGCAGTGCTACAAAGAAGAGAACATAAAACCCAAGATCAGGAACTGGGTACAATAGTACACAGTTTGCAAACTGTTTCAATCCATGCTGCAGGTTATCCATAAGAGTAAAAGCTTTTTATTGTATGACAAATGGCCACACAGCAATCTTTCTTTCTTCTGTTAATGTTACATTTTTCTATCAAATATAATGAATTTGGGCACAGGGTTCAACAGATGTTCTATTATTAATCAATTCAGATGATTTGTGAAAGACAGAAATACCACTGGCAAGTCACTTTTTCGGTCTTCCTTGATTGTTTTCTGTTCTGCAAGCAGTCCAGATTGCCACTGCCTATGTCAGATCTGCTGCCTTGACCTCTTGGTGTGATTCTGTAGAGAAATACAGATTTTATATTAAAATTTATTAACTTTGCCTGAAAATAGAGAGCCAGAGACATTTGGAAAGAGATTCCCACTAGGGTAGAAAAATAAAATGTTAGCTGTATAACTACTGCAAAGTGGTAAACTATTTATTTATTTATCTCAAAATAGTGATTATTATTGCTATCATTTGGCATTGGGAAATGCCAAATTCCCTGGCTGTGTAACATTGTTCAGCACAGGACCTGATGGAGATGCTTGGTCAGTTCAAATCTGTTAAAACACTCTTCCAGGAATTCCTCTTTCTGCATGTTCTGTGGGGTTTTATTCTACAGGACAAAGTAGTTAATGACATCTCATTTTATACTGTATTGTTATACAGGCATTTGGCTAACATTCCAAAAGTGGAAAGTGTGTGTTTTTGTGTGTAATTTAGGTAATCTTACTATGCTTTTATTTTAATTACTGTGATTCTGCAGAAAACAGAAGTGGTTAGATCCCCTTTAGTGGTGTCTCCACTGTGCATGGTTCATGAGTTCTTTAAATAGTTCCACGTTGCTGTTCCTCTGAATTCTGCTGAACTGAAATGTGTGACATGGACACTTGTGCAGACTGCATGACTGCAGTCTGCTGATTCATACAGGGCAAAATTGATACGTCTGGAATATTTTTCTGTTTCCATTCCCTATGTTTAATAGTTTATACATTTTAAATTGTAGTTTTATTTAGGGTCTCCCTCCCCTCTTCTGCCCTGCCTTGACCCATGTGAGCTGGGGGGATTATTTGACATCTATCTGGAAAGACAGTGAGAAAATTTAAAAGAATAATCTTATTTTTCATGGCCATTCAGCTGAGAAGATATTGGATTGAAAGATAATGAGCTGAAATATGTGTAAAGTTTGCTTGGGTTTCTTTCTTCCTGTCTTAATTTATTTTCTTTTTATTCAAATAGTTTGGTTATTTCTGAGAGTTTCAGTGTCTGTTTCTTCTTTACATCTCATCTTCTTATTTTCTGCTTTGTTTTTTCTATCTGCGTTAGGTTTGAGGATATCTTGAGCTTAAGGAGAGGCTGACAACAGCCCCTCTGCGTGCCTGTCTGATTTGGAATAGGGCCACAAGGTAGGAGAGTTGATTTAGAAAAGGTTATGAAGAAGTCCATAGTAGCTACTCAAGTAACTTGCCTAAATATCCTAAGCACAAGATCTTGGAAACACCTGGGTGTAAGTGTAGCACATTTTGTTGTAGAAATAGCTCAAGTTAGCTTGTATCTGTAACTTTGAATATTGTATTTCCTGAATGTGAAAAATTAGCTAGAATTTATTTTATTTTGTTTAACCATGAGCTCTGTGAAGGTGTGGTGTCTTTATGACCAGTGTGCCCCATGTGTAAGCTACAGTGGTAGTTCCACCATCCCCTTTAGAAGGTGTGGTAGCAGCCTTGTGATGGCTGAGCAGGAGGGCCAATAATCTTTTAGACAAGACAGGTTTCAGAAAGTAGGAGGCTTTTATGTAAACTTAGTTGTAGGGGGGGTGGAGTGAGTGATTTGTCAAGCACCCTGGTACTTGTCATCAGAGCAGGGCAAAGAACAAACATCTAAATGCTCAGCTTTGAGTTTCGGTATCACTTTATTACTCTGGGTTAGAGGTATATTTTTTTGATAAGAATACTTGATGCTTCAGCATATCACTGTGGTTCCTGATGCTTCAGGGTTGGAAGCACACATCCAGTTAAAAATGGTAATTAAGAAAAGCTCCCTATGTAGAATGGTGTTGTACTGGTCTTTAGTATCTGTGTGTAACAACAGATGATGTCAGATCCCTTGATAAACATGGATACCCACTGTCAAAATTTTGTGGATGAAAATTATTCATGCTTCTAGCACAGTTGAAGTAAATGCAAATATTTATATTTACTTCTGCAAAGTTAAGGTTAGAGTTTGAATTTCCAAACTCCTGTTATTAACCATGCTTTGTTAGAATGTGTAAAAGTGAACTTTGGTAGACAAAGCTAACACTTGTGTTTGTAGGTAAAACCCAGTCTCTGTAGTACAAGTCTTTCTTTGTGCAACAGTGATAGTATAAGAGTGAAAGGGAGTGTTAATATATTTTCAAACTCTTCATATTTTAATAACAGCAGTGGGATTGATTGGTTAAAGTCCATTTGCTATAGTGAACTCACACAAGAAGTGATTGAGGAGTTTAAGTGACAGTAATATGCTCTTTTACATAGAAATGTAAGGCATGCTGACAAAGGTTTTATCCCAGCACAACCTCATATTTCTTTGTCCAACAGTGGAGAACTTTCCATTGCCTTTTTTTTTTTTTAAGATGTTTTGAGCTGAAGCAGCATAGACATAAGCTAAATAAATATGCACACAGGGGAGAGCAAGGGGGGTTTAGATGTGGAATGGAAAAATTACTAGATCCTTATGCCTGTGGGCTTGGGGTTTTTTTAAGGTGCTTGTCTCTGGTTCTTAGCATAGAACAGGCCTTTAGATGAAATTGCTGAGCTTCCAAAGCTGCTTCTAGATTGTTAATTATGCATTCATTCTCTTTGGTAGTTATGTAATTGACAAAGCACTATACCCGATGGTCTCCAATGTTGCATCTGTGCAATAATTTCAAATAGTAGCATCCTTAAACTTCTGGAATTTATTAGACCATATTTGTGGCAATTTCTTTGGAAAAGAGATGCTAATTTTGTTAGACTTCATATGAGCCATTCTGATAGCTTTCTTCATGTTAATGAACTGCAGCAAATTGCAGTGCAAATCTTGCCATGTCAGAGTGGTAAGAGCTTCATGAAGATCTCTGAAACAGTTCTGTGTAACCTGTGGACATACAAGTAGAGATAGGAGTCTTGGACTGGAGGGTAAGTTGAATGCAAATAGAAAAGAAATACCTAAAATGCTAAATGAATTTAAGCTAAGCATTCACAAACTGTATATCTGCACTGTTTATTTTCATAGACATCCTGTGACAGCAACATTTCCTTAAAATCACAGGTGTCAGGCATTGCATGATTCTCAGTGAGCAGGAAGGGTAGGAGCAGGCTACTGTCTTTTCTGTTTGCTTAGGTCTGTGCCAGGACTTGTTTCTTGTGCTCTGAGTGTTCAGCTTTGCCTTCACCCTTGTTAGTGTAAACACCACAGGAGTTTGAGAAGCCTCTGTGCATCTGTTGAATCAGAAAACTTCCTAGCTTGCTTTTTGTTAGTTTGGGGCAGAATGAGAGAACAAGATTTTCTTTCTCCTCGCTACGATTTGTGTTAGAAGTTGAGACAGCAAATAAAAATTTTAAAACTGTTTAGGCACGGCTTGTTGTCTGTGTGTCTCCAAAGGACCAACTGCAGAAATAACTGAGATTATTTTGCTTGTGCAGGTGTTGAGTGGACTTGGACTGTGCATGGTCATGGAAGAGCAGTTGCTCCCTTGAGAATATGCCCCTTCTGTGCATCAGTGGTGAACATACTTAGGCAGTCATTGCTTGTACATGCAGAAATGAAACTTTGTTGGATTGTTGCAATTTGAGACTTTGTTGGATTTGTCTCCTCAGCCATAGGGAAAGTGTTTTTGAGGCATCTGGGTGTCTATATCATTCAAATGGCAGCTGTGTTCCACACAAACCTTGTGTTCCAGGAATCATGGCATTAAACTCTTTGAGAGAGTACGCTTTGCTTTTTCCTCTCTATAGCTGCAGGTCTGGTATTTTTTTTTGCAGTTAATGTTATAGTTTACATGGCATAACTAAAACTACTGCACTAACTTTACTTCTTAATTTAAATTAAAATGTTAACCCTATATATCTTGTTTTTAATTTGCCAAATCAGCCCAAAATTAAACTCTGACATTTTTAGGGAAATGGTTGAAGATGCTGTAGTAAATTCCATAATAATGCTTATACATTAACTTCATAAGCTTTTCCCTTTGCTGCTTCAGTGTTTAAATTGAGTAAAACTTAGGATACTAAGGCAGAAAAACAAATATGCAACAGTGGGATTTCACGTTTGTTGTGTACGAAGTCCTAATCAGGTTAAGATCCTGGATGGATTCCAGACCAAATTAGGGGTCAGTGGCCAATACTAATTGGCATTGATGCTGCTGAAGTTGTGTAATTTGAGTACTGTGCTGATTGTCACAGTGTGTTTTAGGTTACCCCTCCACCCCCCAGTCCCTTTATTTGGCAACTTAAAATTTACTAAATGTTCAAAGGTTGGCTTTGTTATTTCCTCTGTGCCCTTTTTCTCAGACTTGCGGGTTCTGGTCTGTGCTGAAGACAAAACTAGGTAGGTTCAACATACAAAAACCAGAAGGAAGTTCAAGAAAATTGCAGTACAGTGCCTGTAGATATTAACTTTTGTCTAATAAATACAGCAAGTTTAAAGATCTGTTGGTCAGTAGGGGAGTGCTATGCCTTTTTCTTTTTTTCTTTTTTTTAAATTTTTTTTGTCAGCTGCTAAGGAAGAGCTGCTTCAGCACAGCTTCTTGTCATTTTACTGAAGCACTTTGCAGGAGCCTTACCTCACTTGGCTGGTAGAGATGTGTATGGCTGTGATGGTCCATTGCCCTTCTGTGCTGATGATACTCCTACTGTATCTGATGGCTTATTTTGATAATAAATTTTTGATAATAAATTTTAAGAATGAATCTTAAATGGACACTGTCATGCTAATTAAGAAACCTTAATCACCGTGTTGTCCATTGTCAGCTCTATCAAGTGTTGATGTATTTCAAATTAGTATTCCAGTGGGTAGCTTTTGAAAGACAAAATATCTCTCCTACAGGGAAAGGATGCAGGCTTTCCTTGGCTTTATGCAGAATATTTGTAGTAGTTATTTTATTGCTATTTCTATGTACTGCTGGGGCATTCTGCTTTAGTAATGTGTGCTGACTTTGAATAGTTTGCAATGATTATCTCTTTGTCTCTATGAATGCAGACTGTAGAGCTTTCTGAAATATGTTAGGTTGCTATAAGTAAATCCTGCATGTTTATGCATATGCATCCCATCTATGGAAAATGGAAACGGGTATTATTAGCATTTCCTTTTTTATTGCAAGGGAATGTTTGAAGTTGCCATCTTCTTGGTTTTAATAGTTCAAATGAAACAGATAGAACTGATTAGGGAACAAAATATGTTACGAAAATCTTTTCAAAGAGCCAGTTGGGTAGCTGGCAGATAAGGCAAAAAGCACGAGGATTTTCCACCCAAGTATAAAACCCTTGCTGATCACTGATAAGAAAGAATTACGGTGTAATCATCTTAACTTGCAAATCTGCTCATAATTGCAAGTACCGGGGTGTTAGATCTGGGTTTGTGTTTTGTTCTGAACAGTTTTTTCATGTGCTGAAGGAGTCACATGTGGACTGTGCAAGAGTGTTTTGGCTTGTTCTTGGAGATTTTGTTTTCCTTTTGGTTTCCTGTTTTCCTGGTGTGGGTTTTTTCTTTGGTTTGTATTTTTTCTTTGGCTTTATACCTGATCAGCCCTACTTTTTGAGAAGTTACTCTGTGTTCTCTCTGCAGGGCCACTGTGCATTCCAGTGACCTCAGTATTTCTAAATCTCCTGTCTGAGTTGCCCTTGAAAGACTGTGTTTTGTGGAGCATGCTGTATGAAGGGTGTTAGATGAGTGTATTACTTACACCAAAAATGTATAATCTACCACTTCCAGGTGCCTGGTGCTTGAACTTTGGTAAATGCTGCTGATCCCTATCAGCACAATTGCATAGGGAAACAGAACAGGCTTTTAATTAAACTCAGGCTTTGATTAAAAATTTCTGGTGATGTGTTTGAAGAGAATGAACTGAATTTGCTCTATGCCAGTATAACTAATAAAAAAGTACAAGATCATAAATGTTACCCAGATGGGCAATACCCGTAAAAGATCAAAGAAACTATTTATGTTTAGTATAGTTCATGTGGGTGTATTTCCATTTGAAGTAGATGTAATACATGGAATTTCTCAAAGAAGATTAATGTTGCAGAAAGAAGTAGTATAACTCCTAAAAAGTTTGCATATAAGGCTATCTCTGGTCTTTTTCCAAGGGTAATTTACTCCAGAAACTTGATGAAAGGAAAAGCACTGTTGTACCAACTGCTTTTGAAGTTTTTTATTTAGTGGTAAAACTGTTCAGTATTACAAACAAAACCCCAGAGTATCTTTGTGTATGGATGAGGTTATGTAAAATTGGCTGAAGATTAGAACACTGAGTATTCAGTGAGTTTTTTTTGAGTGTTAGAAAATCTGTTTGAAACCCTCAAACATTGTAAAATTAAGCATCTCTACATAAATTTCATCTTCCTGTCTGTACAAAAAGCTTGAGGGAGCATACCCTAGGAGCTTGCTGCGTGGATTTTCAGTGCTGCCTGTTAATCTGTGATTTTTCATAATCTTGAAAGACACATTTTCTGAATATACATTAGGGCAGTATTTGACAAAAAACTTTTAATTTTGTTCAGGCTATAAATAAAAAATATGTATGAAAATTGTGTGCATTTAATATCTTGCTCTTGTTTCTGCAGTGTTGGGGGGAGGAGGAAAAAAGGCTGTGTATTACAACTGAGGTCATCAAGCACCTGTGGAAGGCTGTTTTCTTCTTGTCTCTGTTTTGGTTTGTTGTTTTTGTTGTTTGTTGTGGTTTTGCACTATTTATTTTTTATACTGGTCTATAGGTTAGAGAAGTGAAAAGTATTGTGGAAAATTGCCTAACATGGTGCATGAAAGATTGGGTTGATTTAAGTTGTTTCTGCTGTGTTTATATTATGTTCCTAAAGATATTATATATAATGTTTTGCCCTAGAAAAAAAAGTTTAAATTTCAGAATTAGAAAACCACAAAAATCATCTAAACACCCTCCCCAAGTAACACCCTCACATATGTTAGTAACTTAGTGTCCTTACTATTTAAAAAACACATGAAAAAAATGAATCATTTCACACTAAAATATTCATTAGTCTTTTCTCACGACTGGTCGGTTTGTGTTCTGTTGTATTGTTGGTTTAACAGTAGAAGAATAATGACTGTAAACAATATGCATTGTGTTTAACTATTCAGCAGTGAAGATTAATTATTAAACTCATGCCAAGACAAAGGGGGTACCTGGTGTAGTTGTTGCACTAATTTACATTTATTACTATTTTAATTCCACATAGTTATTTCACTGAGGAGCAGCGTATACTTCCAAATATTAGGCTACAGAGTGCCAGTTATAGTAAGCTGAGTTTCAGAGTTTCATGAGAGCTTCTAATAAGGTGATGAAAAAGAGTTAGACTTGCTTTAGAGACACTTCCTTTGCCTGTTTTCTGTGAGGGAGGGAATACAACAATTTGCTTGCTCTGGAGGAATCCTGGTGAAGTTAGTAGCAGGGCTGGTCATAAGCATCAGTTTTTGTAGCACAATCACCTAAATCAGTTTGGTAAAATATGTTGATTGTTGATGTTCACATAGCCTGTAATGGATCGTGTTACATAGAAGTAACGTGGTCAGGAACATGTTTTATTTCTTATGTGTGGAAATTGACTCATGCAGTCTGTCTAATCACAATATAAAATGAAGAGTGTTTTTCTGTCTGTTTTGTGAGATTGTTCTTTGCAGTTCTCAAACCCCCTCTCTAACTTTCAGAAAACCGGTGTGAGCCTGAAGATGAGTGACACTGAAATAATGCTGTGGCACATGACATGCAAGGGGACAAGTTGTTTCCTCTGCAGTGACAGTCGGAAGTAACAGAGGCAGCTATGATTTCTGAGCAGTTTTAACTGGGAAAGCTGAAGCAGATCTTAGATTTCAGAATCTTGATGCTGCTCTGCTTTACCTCTGAATAGTGAACAGCCTTTGTATGTGCCTTAAGTCCTTCTTGTGTGTGTGTAGGGTTCAACTGGCTCATATATTCCATTAGGTCAAGCAGAAGAGATCTGTGCAGTTCTGAAATTGTGTCACCTTGATGAGTAGTGGTGTGATCAGTGATGTTTCATTTAACTCTATTTGTTGTTCAGTTTGCTTTTTAAGGTTGGGAACTTGTATTGGAAGAGTAAGACCAGCATTTCAATCAGAATTAATTTTATCCTTGAAAACCATGGATCTTAAATGTGAATGATGCATCTGAGTCATGTATGAAATTTCTGGCATCGTGCAATAAAACAATATTTCTTAATTCTTATGGATCTTTATTTTCACTCTGCCATTTTGAAGGTTTATTTTGGAACTTTGTATTCTTATTGCATCATTTTTTAAAAGTCAGCAAGATGACATAATTTTAGCTATAACTGAGGTAAATGCAGATAAATTTGGAGATTCCACTCATCTAAGAATTTGTGAATGTGTAAGTAAGTAAGTGGATGGGGGGAAATTTGTCACCTCAGCTTAATCTATTTACACTCCTCTTCCTGGAGGTGGAGGCTCTACCATCTGGAAGTTGGAAAGATTAGAATAAGGGATTTCATTACTTTCAGCAGAGGATCCTCTGGGTTAGCTCTCTTTGAGAATAAGGTAGAAGAAAGGAGGTTAGGTAAATTAATTAATGAATATATAACCTAAATGCCATTTTGTGTGAATTACAGTTGGTAGGGAATACTGCAGTGAGAAATATATACTGGTATTGGAATTTAGATATTGGTCTGGAATTGACTTCAACTTTTTTAATGGATATTTTTATAGTATGACAGGCATTTATTTCTCTCAAGTGACGATTTTACGGCTCTAAAATGGGAAGCTGTTAGAATCTTCAGCTTGTATTTTTAGAAAGTTTCTGCATGAATTTCTTTCCTTTACAGACCAGATAGTGATCTTAGCATAATGTTTTGCAGTCTTATTTCAAAGTGCATATTGAGGGGTTTTTGCTGGTGTATCTTTTTGTTGATTTGTTTTGGTTTGGTTTTGAATTTTGTTTTGGTTTTATTCCCACAGAAATTCTGTTTCAAGATTTCTCTCAGCCTCTGTCTGTTCATTTTTAGTACCTAGCACTGAGTGCCTTAAAAACACCACCTTAACTGTGGTTTTGTAAGTGTTAGTTTGCTGTTAGGCTTTTTTTTTAAAGCTCCTTCTTTCACTCTGCATTTTGTATCTTTACTTATCCAAGTTTAATTTACTTCATGAACGAAAACCATGATGGAGAAGGTGTTTGGGAGAGGTAGGGTTACATGGAAAGTAATTTGCATGGCAATGTGTTTGTAAGTAAAGAAGTTAATGCGGACAAACTCGCACAGGAAGAGTTGTTGCATATGAACTGATGCAAAGGGAGGACAAACCTGTATTGTCTGGCGTGGGATGGGTTATCAGCAGGATCCTGACGAGAGAATGTTTTGGGTTTAGTGTAGGATGACTACGTGAAGTTGTTTCTAAGGAAACTGGTGCTGAGAGAATAAGGTAACGTTTCTGTGGCTAACCTACGTGTGTGTGTGTGTATATATATTTTTAAGTGCGTCAGGTCCTTATAATAGAATAATTAATGTGTACTTTGTGGTATTTAAGGCTGAAGGATAATGTCTTTATTATTATTGTTTCCAAAATCCTGTAAGTAATGTAGACGAGTGTATTTTCTTCATATGCAGAAGATAAGTTTCTTGTTCCACATTCCCGATCATCTCAGCTCTTTTCTGCTTTATTCTTTGCATGAACTCCTAGGAGAGGGATTTAGCTATAAGTGTGCAATTGTGTTTTATTCAGGTTCTGCTTATTTGCCTCTGTGAGGCAAATGGGACTTAAATTTTTCTCTACAGAGTCACCTGATTTCTGTAGCTCTCTACAGCTACTCTGTGCAATACTATGAAAATATCAGCTTTAAATTAGTCTCTTAAACTGTTACATAGTGTCTATTTTCAGTGCTGTGTTTTCATTCCCACGGCCCTAATTGTTTGTCTTCAGCAATTTGGTATCTGTAAAGCACAGTTTCACTGTAGTAATGGTAAAAAGGTAGAAGGTTGCAGCTGAGCTTTGTGGTGCTTGAGAAGGCACAGGAGATAATTTAGAGTTTAAAATGACTTAGAGGAGGTTTTTTTGGAACAGATGGGCTGTACCTTTTCTTTACCCTTTTTTGGCAGCTGCTGAAATTGATGTGACCTTTGTGATAAGAAATGGATCTTACTGTGCAAGTATGGTACCATGAAAGTTTACAAGACTGTTATCAATCATCTTTGACTTCTCTGTGGTAAGGTTTTCTCCTATTGTTTTCACATAACTTTCTTTGTTGCTGATATCCAAAAAGAAAGCTTTTTAGCCTGGTTATTACTAGTGAGTCAGAGTGGGCAGGGAAGAAATGTCTTATCCAAGTTGTTTTGCATGACTAAGGCTTTTCTAATAAGGCTGGCAACCTAAATCCCACATACAGAATACATCAGCATTTATATTTTAAAGTTGGAATGCATGCCTGTCTGCTGAAGCTTGCAATTAAATTACCTAAAAACTAGAGTTGGAAGAGTGCTCTTTCTATTAAAGAGAAGGCTTGAGCTGACAATTTAAATTAATAATTGTCCAGAGGAGGTGTTGTTTCTTTCTGCCTTTGTCAGTTTTTACCTTGTTTCTCTGTTCTCTGGAGCTGTGTGGCCGAGAGAATTCTGGCAGAATGTTTGAACCTGTTTCTAATGGCGAGTTGTAGTTGTACCTCTGATTTGTTGAGGACAATAGTTTTTTAATTTATTGTTTTATGTTCTTAGCAAGATGACAGTTTATGTAAGTGTCTCCTAAAGAGGATTCTGGTAGAATAATATGTTTATGTATATATGGATACAGGGAAATCACAATGGTATTTGTAGTATGTATATCATAAGAGATGTATATTACAATACATGTACTTTTAAATAAGTACAAGAAGTCATCTATCAAAATTGAGCATTTCCAAGGCTGTTTTTATTTTCTCTTGGGATTAGATTAGCATAAGAGTCAGACTTTTTCCTATGTGGAAACAGACCCTACTGTGGCTTTTTAATATCTTCTGGTATATAACTTCAGAGTAGCTGGATGAAGCTGTATACACCTATCTACTGAGTGGTTAAGCACGGAGCTGCTCCTAAGAAGTTTTTTTTGTAAAACCTATCAATGAAGTGTTAGTTTACACCATTATGTTTTCTTCTTTACTCTTCCTGTTCTACAGAAGTCACTATGTAAAACAGGTGTTACAGTGTTTATCTATAACAGCTTCTTGTTGTCCTCATGATATTTTATGGTAACTTAACCTGTGAGAAACAGTACACTGTTAACAGTCTAAGATTTCTATCTTGTTACATTCAAACATTTTATTTTTTATTACTCTGTTATAAGAAAAAAGTCCATTCCACCTTCTCAAGCACTTAATTCCATGTGCTTCTAAGACAAGAAGTTCTTTATTTCTCTGTTTTAAAAAAATTATTCCCATATGCAGGTTAGAAGTTATTTTTCAGAAGTTATTTTTCACAATCCTTGTCTTCAGCTGCCTCTTAACCAGTTTTCTGCCTCATACATAGTTTGTTTTAGGTTGTTTGCATCAAATGTAGGCCAGTATTTCAAATAAGAGCATATTACCAATTTTGTACACTCTACTTTCACGTTTTCAGATTTACTTTAAATTACTTTGTGTGACCAAGCATCTTGATTTATTTTCTGGCTGCTGGTGCATTCCTGAACAGATGTTTTCAGTACGTCATGAAATGTATTACCTAGTCTTTTTCCATTTAGTCTTTTAAACCTCTGCATTCAGGAATAGCTCATCTTGAGAAGTTCAGATTGTGCTTTTGTTATCTGCATTTATCAGCCTGGTTTTCTTCCTCCAGAGTTTCCCAGTCTCGTTAGTGTGGGTGTGTGGCAGGGAAGCTTCTTTCCTACGTACTTCTGACCACCTCATCTTATGTTGTCTGCTATCTGTTCTGCTTCCCAGGGTGTTAATTGTGTTTAACACAGCTGCTGTGAACTTCCTGCATCAAAGAAATTGAATGTGTCTTGAGTTCAGAGTAAAGATGCGTTCCTGATGCTCTCCATGCTACTTTTTTTAGAGAGGCAGCATGGAAAAATCTATCTTCAAATACATTTCTTTCCATGCTCAGTAATGAATTATAGATAGGAGAGGAATGTTTACAAAGCTTGGAAGAACAGGCTCTATTGATAGAGGAGTTTTCTGTTCTTTTTGACCTGTCAGTCCATAATGTTCTGTTGCACAAGTGGCACTCTGAAGAGATCATGTAGCATGAAGCTTTATTCTTTTGGTTGACACAGTTCAGGTTTTAATTGCAAATTATCCTCCTCATGGCCTTTAAGGTAAAAATACATAATATTTTCATTCATTGTGCAACTAGGACTAAAATGAAGTTGTAAGCCTCGTGCCATCTAATCTATAATGGCCAAAAACTGGACTCGTTTTGAAGTGTCTCCTATTGATGTAATCTGTCCCATGTGTGTTTAAACCAGTCTAAAATCCTGGCCTCTTTAAAACAAACATACAAACAAAAATCGTGAATAAAATACAAACCACCAACAAAAAAATCTTGAATAATATATGTTCAAATACTTGAATAATCATATGTTCTTAAATATCATCAATTATGAATATCTAATTGGTGGCACTTTTTCCCCCACTGTAATAGTTGATTGTGTAGCAAGTGGTACTGGCTCAGATTGTTTGAGTAATCATTTTACTTTTGCAGATTGATCTTGGTTAGTGGTTTAAATGCAGACTGGTAACTAATAATGTACTTAGTATGTCTTCTAAATGTAAGTCAAAAACAAGCTCTCCGATGAGCGAAGTTGATTAAATCCTTTTTTATTTCTTTTACTGTTGTCAGAAATTCTTGGGGAGTTATCTGAATTTTAAGTTTCATCATTCTGCTCGTATACTGTTGGAATAAGCTTTTTTTCAGACTTTTATATTTTCAAAGGCAAAAATATTGAGAATGGTGAGTTCACCATCCCTGGAGGGATTTAAAAACCCATGGTAGATGTGGCACTTAAGGATGTGTTGTGTTGGTGGAGTTGGCAGTGCTGTCTTAATGGTTGGAATCGATGGTCTTAAAGGTCTTTTCCAGTCAAGATGGTTCTATGATTCCATGATTTGTGTGCATAGCATGATCTAGGAGAGTGCTCTGACTTGGTAAAATTCTGTTTACATTTCACCTGTAATTGACAATCTCACAATGCAAGACTGTGACTTCCTCCAGAACAGAGTATTGCAGCTTTAATATTAAGCGTAAAGATTCCAGATCTAATTTAACAGCCATATGTGTCATATTCTGCTCATTTATACCAAATGAATAAGTTTAAACTTATTACTTCAGGTGCTTTTGTGGGAAAGCTTTTTGGTAATTGATTTTTTTGTATTTGATTTTAACTTTAGATGACTGCATTCCTAACTCTTAAGTTTCCTGTTCCATGCTTTAGTATGAATTCAAACTTGCTTGCCTGTTCAGTATTTAAGAAATATTCTTCAGACCATATGTAAAAATATTTTAGTATGTTTTATTATTACTGTTACTTAATAACTAAATTTTGGTTAGTTACTATGGTTCCTATATAAGAACCTTTAAATCATAGTAGAAAAAAATTTAATATTTTTTAAATAAACCTGAGAAATCTCTTATATTCCCTGTATTTTGTTTGCTTTGGCAGAGATGTGAACACTCGGGAAATTAAATTCAATACTCTTGGTTCAGTCTACTTCAACCTTGAATAAATACGCACAGGGCTTAATGTATTGAACCAGTTTGCTTTGGAGACACACCCACACAGTGTCTGATATATTTATATTTCCCCCCAGAGGCACAGCAAAGCAGGGAGTGAGTGTAAGCAGGGGTGTGCTTTCCAGATGGCCACCTGAAACTGCCCGGGAGCCATCTGTGTGCCGGGCTGGGAGTGCCCCAGCTGCGGTGCCCGGCGCCCCCGAGCACTGGCCAAGCGCGCCCGCTGCGGCCCCGAGCCGAGGGGCTCACCCTGCTTTTCCTCACCCTGATAAAGTCTTGAATAGCCAGGCAGATAATTTGGAAGGGAGAGATGATTTGTCCTAAAACAGAACTGGTAGTGATGGTAGCCAGAATAGATGTGGACAGGTTCTGTATTGCTACAGCAGGTGTGGTTCTCAAGCTGCCTGACACTGAAAGAAGTTCCCAAATAGGGAAGCTGGAAGCTCAATGCACAGCAAAACCCGTGCAATACCTAGAGTTGGTTCCTGTGTGTGTTCTTTGCCTCATGCTCACTATGAAGGGATTCTTCAGGCAAAGGTGAACTTTAGTGGAATACGTAATTTCCACAATGACTCTGAAATTTTGTCTCTGTAAGAAATATGTCCTAAGGAAATTATAGTAAGGGAGAGTCCTTAACATATTCCATTTAAGAAATACATGTTGTCCAAAGTCAGGGTATGAATTCAGTTCACATTTTATAATATTATTACTCTTTTCTTTCACCTTACATTTTTCTTATACTGTTCTTTGTAAGTATTGTGCCTGTGGTACTGTGCACCACTAATATGGAAGGATTTTCCACATAAGTGACAAAAGCCCTTTTTTTTGGATGAAGGCAGTTCCTCCCTTCCTCCTGCTTAAAACACAGAGCCTTTTTTTTTTTTTAATGGCAAATTGCTTTATTGCAGAAGGATTCACATGGGCTTTAGAGGATTTGATAAACTTCCATTTGTAAGGCCAAAAAATGTTTCCAGTAATGTTTGCTTTACTTCACTCTCTTTTTTCCTTATTTTGTGATCATCATAGGTTTTTTTTAATCTTTTAGAAAACGGGGCAGTACTTGAAGGCTTGACAAATGCATCCCAGGCTGAAAAATTTCTGCATTCCTTCTCCTCTTCCTCCTTTAGAAAACTGACTTCTTTAAAGAGGTAAAGTTGAATGTTGCACTTTTTTTCCCAGGCAGAGTGAACTAGAACTCAGCTTCTTCTGTAGCATGCCCTGTGATGCTTTAAATTAAATTCTTCTATCTATGTCTCACTCTGACATGGGATCTGTTTACCTATATCAAAAAGTCTGTCTTTGTAAACTTTTGTTTGCAGAGATCTAATTAGTTGTTCTGTGTATTTTTCAGTGCTTCTGCTAAAATAAGTCACTCAGGTGTTACCTGAATTTAAATAAATGTTATTTCTGAATTTGTTGTATTTTAGGATATTTAAACATGCTTTAGACATCTGAAGCAGTTCTTTACCCACAAGAGAGCTGGTATTCTCTTAATGACTTCCTGCCAAGGGCCATTGAAAAAATGATCCATTAACTTAAAAATTGTGTTGGGAAGCCTTACATCTTATTTCAGTTCACTTTTTATTTAACAAATACTGATTGTTCTTAAATACTAATCTTTCAGAACTCAAAACAAGTATATTCTGAGAAGAGAATTGGTGATTTCAGTCATGTCGTGTGGCTATTAAAAGGTCATTTGTTGTAGGGCTTCCATGATGTAACTTGTATGTCAAACATGCAAGTTTTGGTTGAACTTAATTAATTTTCAAAACAAAACTGAAAGACATTTGGCCTGAAGCACTGAATCCTTCTTTTTCCTCCTTCCCCACTTATGCACAGCACTTTAGATTAAGCAAAGAAAACTGTTAAATCATTGCTAAAAATGGGACTGATTGCCCAAAATGCAGCTTGGTTTTTTTGGTTTTGTATCATATAGTTGGAAAGATATTAACAGCTTTTCATTGGGTAGGATTGTAAAAAACTAAATATTACTTATGGCAGGAAATTTTAATTCCTTTTTTTTCTTCTAAAGGTAAGAGAAGCAAAAGAAGTAAGAAAATGCTGGGATCAGAACGAGGTGTTGTGGAAGAATGGCTGTCAGAATTCAAGGTGAACTGAGAAGATGAATGATATCTAAACCATTGGCTTAATGCCACCCAACATAGTAGTGGGGTTTTTTAATATCAAATAATTAACATTTTGAATATCTATTACATAATGTTTCAATTTCTTATAATGCATAATGCATGCAAAGGTCTGTGTTATTGAGTTGGCTGGTACATGATATATAATTCATAATTTTAATAGTTTATTTTTATTGTTTATTATTGTACAGCAGAACACTGCAATAGCAGTGTAGTCTTTTAAAACATGTATTTTGTGTAGGTTGAGCTAATAGAATTCAAATAACAGCTATAATTTAAATAACACTGCCCAAATTCCCAATTGAGGAACTTTTTTATTTAAAAATGATTAGTATATATTTATTTGGACTTCAGGAAAAAAATCAAAGAAAAATATTTTACATTTTCCTCCCCTCTCTGGTCTGCATCCAATTAATTGTTTTGTCGTGAAGAATCTGAAGTATTTTTAAGCTATTTTGCATGTTGATAATTATGCTGAGTGAAATACAGGATAATGCATGAACAAGAAAACATGATTTCATGACTGATAAGAAATTAGTCTGTTATTTAAATTAGGAATTAGTAGTTCTTCACATCATTGAAGAGATGAAGTCATTATGTGCTGTGGTTGGAAATTTGTTTAAGATCCAAGGATGCAAAATCCATAGACGTGGTTGCTTGGGGAACACTCGAGGCTGTCCATGCTCATTCTATGCTCTCCACACCTCTTAAATAAGTTGAGTTGATTTGATAAAGACTTCAAAAAGAGCCTGTTAAATACAGAATATTAAGAAAGAGAGTCTTCATATCAAACTAGAGCAAATGATTTATGAAAGATGAATCTAAATTGCTTTTGGATTTAACCCTGAAAGTGGTTAAATGTGCTCCCAAATGCTGTTTGTATGGAGAAGGATTGTACTCAACAACTAGATTACAAGTCAAAATTTACTGAGCTTCAGGACTTTTCTTTGATGTTGGGGTGAGACTTAATTCTTTTGCGGAGATCTTAAATACCTGGAAGCATTTATTTGTCAGGGTAACCTTTTTTTTTTCCTTTAGGCATTACCTGAATCACAAATTTCCAGCTATGCAGCTACATTGCACCGAAAAAAACCACTGGTACCAGCTCTTTATAAAGTCATTCAAGACCCAAATAATGAGGTAGGAGTTTTAAAAAACCCTTTTTTTATTCTCATTCCTGGGTCTTTCACCTCTACATCTAAAACTAAAGTAATGGAGAGGAAGATTGCTTGATTCTTTTTTCTAATGTAGTCTGACCATGGGTATCATCCTTCTTATTACTCTTTTGTTTTTTGACAGTTACTTTAAAGCCTTTCTAGTAAGACACAATCTCATCTGCTTCCACAAATACTATTTATGCTATCTGCTAGATTTTCCTTGCCACAGCTGGCTGTTGTGTTTTATTTGGGATGAGTTGGTTTTGGTGTTGTATTTTGGTTTTTGTTTTATTGTTTTTTTTTTGTTTTATTTTGGTTTTGTTTTTTGTTGTTGTTTTGTTTTTTGGTTTTGTTGTTGTTTTTTTGTTGTTTTGTTTTTGTTGGTTGGTTGGTTTGTTGTTGTTGTTTTGGTTTTTTGTTTTGCTTTGTTTGTTGGTGGTGTTGGTGTGTTTTTTGGAGTGGGGGTTGACTTTGGTCATAACTGAGACAAAGTAGGTCTTACAGTGAAACTCAAAAAGACCAATGTGCTTCTCATGTGTTGGCTTATTACAGTGGAAGATGAAATAAATATTTTAAATGCCATTAAGATAACAAGATCTTCTAGTGCTTATACTAGTATCACTTGTGCATGATTTGATTTACACTGCTGTAAACATGAGCAGAACCAGGGTCCCAAAATATAAATAGACACAATGAAAATTTACCTTACCCTGTGCATAATTCATTTTGCAAGTGATGTTGAACTGAGCTTTCCAACCCGCTGGCTTCTGTGAGGAGCATTTCTGGGCAAGTGTGTGAAAAACAGCTTCTGGATAAATGGTGCAAGCATGCCATGTAAACCTCTGACATGTAAACCTCTTTAGATAAAATGGTTACAAATACTTGATGTATCATCTGTGATCTCTCATATATTTATAAATTAAATGGGGAGTGTACACAGCAAGGAAGTTCTTTATTTTCCCAAGTACAGCTCAGCTGTTTTAGGAAGCTGAATGCTTGATTGAGTTTCAAGGAGATTGCATAATGCTCATGCAATTTAAAAAAAAAAGGCTTCATAGCTGTCAGCTTCATTTCAACATTGTAAATAACCTGCATAGTGACCTTTTTCTTTGTACTGAAAAGCTGCTGTTAGTCTCTATTCAATCTGAAGCCACCATTGCTGCTGTGTGTATATTAGTGTTTGTGTAGACACTGAAAATGTAAAAGCTGCTCATTGCTTTGACAATAAGCAATTTTTTTTTTAAAGAGCAAAGAACCAGATTTACAAAAAGGGTATCTTTTTAGGGTGATCTTATGTTGTTGCTCACTGATACTTGTCAAATATTACTGTTTGACAGCTGTTGCTGTTTGGGCCTGATTCTGATACCAGGCATAAAATAAGCAGTCCTAGACACAAAGATGTCCAACTTTGTGTTCTACTTGTTATGGCAGGATGTATTTCCTTGTTGCACTTCTTCCAAACTCATTTGCATGTGAGGAATGTAACCAAAATGAATTAATTACTTTACCTAATTCTGTAGTAACATTTCTCCCTGAGAGGGTTTTTAAAATATGCTTTATAATAGGGCATTTTTTTGTTAGGAGGGTAATTCACTGTTTATAAAGATTAAGCATGTATGGTCAACTGTTACAAAAATACACTTTCTGGATTCTTAAACTTGATGGGCAAGTAATTCTTTAGTACAACTTAATCATAGAGTTGACCTATTTTTAAAACTTCTGGAAAGTGGCAAACTGTTTAGGGCAAACATTAATTTTTCTAGAATCATGTAATTCTATCTTGGTAAGACCAGGATTATTAATTTAACTTAGAATCAGCATTCTTAGGAACCAAACAACTCTTAGGAGAGGTGTCTACTAGTTTGTGAGCTATTAAATGAAGGCAACAAGTTAAATACAATTGCTACTATTTGCCTTTGAGGAAGTGCCCTGACTTTTTTAAATATATAGATGACTGGAACAGAAATTTGCATGAAGTGTAGAGAGTGATGTTGCTTATAAACAGCTAATTTAACTGAATAATATATTGATTTTTGCATAGTATTTGAATTCAGAAGTGCTTTTGAAGAACTGTTTTTCAGATAGTTTTATAATTTTTAGTGTTTAAGAATTAGTTTTATAATTTTTATGGCTGTGGACAATACTCCATGGATGTCAAGTTAATGCACTACTGAAATTTAAATATTGAATATTCATGTGGGACTAATTAGGTTTAGCTCAGAAAGGGCAGCTGTGAAACAGAATGAGATCACCTTTGCAATGCCAAGCAGTCCTAGACCCAGTACTTTTCAAATAATAAGTGGTTTCACCCATTGTGTGATAGTTAAGTCTAAAATGAGCACACTTTATTTTCCATAATTGAATTCTTTAAAAAGACAAGTATTTCCAATATTTGTTGTGTGTTTTAGGAAGCATTATATTTAACTTCAAGATATGACTCTTAGGATTTGGAACACTTGTAAAATAAGCCAAAGGAAAGCTATTCATCATCTTCCTTAAAACAAGACTGGTTTGCATCTCTGTCAGGTGTAAAATGAAGAGTGAAAATTAGATCATTGGCACTTGCTGCATATTTAAGTCAGTAAAAATGTAATTTTGTTTTTATGCTTATTGCTGCTTATGCTAATAGGAAAGCTCTTAAAATTGTTTTGTGTGTTAGCAAAGAGAGAGGATAAGAAGAAATATTTTACTATGGATTTTTTTGCTGACTTCTGTGCTACTCAGTTTACTTTTACTTTGCACTGAAAGACCTTTGGAATTAAAAAACATGTGCCCGTTCATGTATACACCCACTACTGATGACAAAAGCTCCATTTCCTCTGTTTATCCAGTGTCTTTTCAGTATGTGTATTCAGAGAATTACTTGGAAGAGGCTGGCTCTTTGGAAAGCCAGATAACTAGGATGAAAGGAAAACATTTGTTCTTTCTCAGTGTCAGATTTTGTGTTTCAGGGTGGGATTCTGTCATACTGTACTTTGACAGGGAAATCCTGGGTGTTTGTGCTTTTGAAAATATTGGTGTTGTAGCATCCTTGTGATGGCAGCTTTTTCTTGTGGACTTAAAGCTCTGAGCACACCAAAAATTCTATAGTAGCTGCAGATTTTTTACCTAAGTAATTGCAGTTGTTAATAATTTTCCACAACAAATACGACAACTACTGAAAATAAGGAGAATTTGATTTCTTGCACTGGCTGGATACCACTGACTGGATATTGCTGGTACCTTTCTAGGGAACATGTCTTCCTAGTCTTTGCTTAAAAGACAAATTTTATAAAATTTTCATTTGAAAGTAGGTAGAATAAACTTTGTAACTGCTGTGGTTGAGTATCATCTGACTGAGCTAAAATAAATTTTTCTTTTCCACTGGTTTTAATGGGACTTGGATTAGACTGACTAATTTCAAATAGGAAACAGCTTTGGGCTGCTGTCATCTCTAATCTAATAGAAGTACTATTTATAGCATTGCACTGTATATATCTGGTTTCAGACAATATTTTTAGCTTTTCTTGCATTTGTCATCTCCCTGAAGATACACTTCTATATTTCGTTTTCAGAGATTTCTTTTTCTTCTTTCTGTTCTCTTCTTGATCATATTTTCTTTAGAGGAAAAATCTACAAATTTATTTAGTGATGTCCAAATTACTTTTTTAATTTGAATATCTGAAATGTGTTAGGCCTTTCATAAACAAGGATACAGTTCTATTTCTGAGGATTTGAACATTTACTGTAACAGTTGGTTTTAATAATTACTGTCACTTTTAGATAGGAGTTTCTACTAAGTAAATATTAATGAAGAAAGGATATACTTATGTCTCTTTCGAACATAAAGTGCTATACATGTATGAAATACTGGAATAAATATACCACCAGAAAGCTGTACCATTTTTTTCCTTAAAATGATTGTAATAGAAGCTTTACAGACTTCTAATTTCATTTCAATCCCAAGCCAAAAATTAAGTGGTCAGTTACTGTATATCTATTTATCTTTCTTTCTGTATTTCTCTTTCTGTCTTTCTATACATACATATATATGTGTGTGTGTATATGTGTATAGATAGACAGATTTATATGATGTATATAAATCCATTTGTTCTTAATGACTGGACTTCCCTCATTCTCTATCAACAGTGTCAGTGTCAGCTTTCTTCCCTCTTCTTGCAGAGTCTCTCTTTGCTGGCTTCTGTCTTAGAGTAACAAGTCTGTCAGTCAGAAGCCTGGTTACACAAGGTACTTACACCAGAGCCTTGTTTAAGAAGAGATTTCTCTGACAGCTAAGTTTCTTTTTCTGTAAATGCCATGTTATGGCTTACGTAATCAGTGGTTAAATATGGTGTGCTACATTGACCAGAATATTGTGTGTTGGAAATGAAACTGTTTCCTGGGTGATGCTCTCTTCATAGAAAATTCTGTCAAATTTATGTTTTACGTTTCTGATATACCAGTGTAAAATATCTAAGTGTAAATATAGGTATGTGAAACTGTACATTCATAGAGCTTTATGGCATTACACGTTTAGCAAACATTCCAACTACTCATCTGCAGAAATGTTGGCCCCTCTGCTGTTAGCAAGGCACTCCTAAGTTTTATGAGAGGGTGGATGGTTCACAGTAAAGCACAGAAATACTTCTTTCTGCAGCATAGCAAAAGTGTGACCATCAAATCTACAGGAAATTTGTGGTACTATGATTATGAGGAATAGACAAATTAATGAAAAAAGAATGCATCAAAGTCCATGAAATATGCTGCTAATGCTCTGAGAGTCCTAAGATGCATATGCCTGGGAGTGAAAGAGGGGTCATATATGCTTTATCTAATCTGTATGTATGAGAGCTACATGAAGCATGTACTGTTAGAAAGAAGACTTGAGATCCTGGCCTCTGTTTTCAGACTCTGTAGCTCTTCTATACTAATACAGATGCCTTAGGTCACATGTATGCCACTGTCTTTTTGGTATTTTCCTTATGTCACATCACCACATTTTGTAGAACACAATATTAGACAGCGGTCACAAACCTTACAAAAATTTGTCTTGGAAATTTAAATTTTTTTTCAAGTTTTTTCTTTTCCCCAGGTTTTGATTTTGGTAATAAAAACTTGATTGGTCGTGGGAAAAAATGAGACTTTTTAGTATTATTCTTTCTGCTTTTTTTCCTGTTCCTTAACAGTTCCATGAATGCATCTTGGGTATTGGTTTAGCATTGTAGGCTCTTAAAATGGCAAGTTTACCTTACTGACTTGATAGATGCCTTTTTTTGATTCTTGCACTGAAACCTGAAGTGCAGCTCCAAATGTAAAGATCAGTTTGCACTGTAATGAACATGCACACTTACTGGTTTTGAGACTCAAAAAGTGTAGGTAAGAAATTAATTCATATTTCTGTCAATGGACTTGTCATTGGCAGCTAATCTTTAACCTTTGTACTTTTACCTTAAAACTGCACTAAGGTTTTACAGTGCACATAGTTCAAGCCACGTGTCTGTCACACACCTTAAATTGGTACCTGTATAGAAAATAAATCTCTTACTGAGAGCCCTAGAGAAGAATCTTCTCAAAGCACACACGGTAGTGGCTGCAGTGACCACATGTCCAAATACTGCCCCAGTGCCCCTCAGGTCTGTCCTATGGGTCTCCTTCAACAGAATGCAGATACCATTGTGATTCATTCACTTACTTGCCATCAAGGAATGCCATTTTTCCTGACTGTGGTGGCTATATGACACAGCCCCTGCATTTGTTATTTCACTCTCCCTTATTAGAGAAGCCTACCAGTAAGTGATTCACTGTTTTGCCTTTCCACAGCTCCTGGAGCCTGTCTGCCACCAGCTCTTTGAACTTTATCGCAGTTCTGAAGTTCGGCTCAAGAGATTCACGCTGCAATTTTTGCCAGAGTTGATCTGGGTTTATCTGCGTCTCACTGCCAGCAGGGATAGGCAGAGTAATGGCTGCATTGAAGCACTGCTGCTTGGCATTTACAACCTGGTAAGAGAGAGGAGTGGGAATGGTGAGGAGAGCTTTGATCTGAAGTTCTGCATTACTGACCGCTAGGAATAGAGCTAATTATTGGAACAACATATTTAAAATTGAAATACACTTAAAGGAAAGTGTATTTAGTATGGAGAAAAACATAATGTAATGAAAGTTTAGTAAAGATGTGTTTGCAAAAATATCTTTTTTTAGTTAATAGTTACCTTTTTTTGAAAAAACATTTTCACTGAAAAGGATCATCTCATGGGCTTTCTCAAATTTGTATATACTTCTGTTTGTAAGGAAATCAGGTAGCTCTCCTTAATGTTGCAAAATACAACTTTTTACAATTGTCAGGCTAATATGCTTAGTCAGTCTTGATGTGTCACCTCCCCTCCCCTCCCCTCCCACGTACTCTGAACATGTCTTTTTAAAGGGTAGTATGAAGGTGAAACCACTCTGCACACGAGCACTCAGATTACATGCATGTGTACACTTCAGTCAGATAACTGTCTTGAGGGGAACTGCGGTTTTAAGAATAAGTAAAAGTAACTGTAAATTATTAAATTTGTGTGTTGGATGTAAAAGCAGTTTTTTACATCCTTGCCCTAGCCTGCAAATGTTTAGTTCTGTAGTGTTGTCAGGCTCTTTGATAAATTCAGCAATATTGCCACAAGAGGCATTCTCTAGTGGGAATTTCTGTGGTATAGGACCTTAAAACTGTGCCGGTTTGGACACAAATCCAGGAGGAAACAACCCGAAAAGGGCGTCTCTCTCTCCTGCCTGCCAGGCAAGCAGGTCCCGGCAGCCACTCTCCCACGGGTCTGGGATAAGAATTTCTCAAATGAAAGTGAAAAAACCCTATTTATTTAACAAAGAGAGGTCTGTTCCACCCCCCCACCCCCCCAGGAACAGGTCAGGAAAGGACACTGAATCCCCCTCCCGTCCCAGAGGTGGAGGCTGGTGGATTTCCCACAGTTCTCTCACTTAGCTCCTAATCTCAAGGCCTGAGCAGAANATATCCTACTGAAGCATCACCCTTCCCTCCTCTGTCATTGTAAATCCCTCCTTTAAATTGTGGGTTATATTTCTACACAAAAGACACAGAACAGCCAAACTGTAATTCTTAAAAATAAAATGTATTCTAGTTATGTGTCTGTAGATCAGCTTAACAACTAGATCGGTTATTTCAGATTTATTCTGATAGGAAAAAACACTGGAAACTGCTTGGAAACTGATTTTTGGACTGAAGTAGCACGTTTCTCTTTTCTCCCTTTTTTTTTAATGGATGTTCTGCAGTTCATTTGAAAGTCATGTTGGTGATTATTTTTTAAGGACAGACAGTAATTTCTCCATTCTTTCCATATTCTGAAAGAAAGAGACCTCAAAATGAACAGTGGCTTCCACTATTTTTTATCTTGAATGAAGTTGATTTTTTTCTGCATATATACTGAGAGTGATGTTATTTTCTGAATACTTAGTAAGTGAAAGGGATAAATAAATCTGTGTTCTGAAAAATTCTGTCAGCCATCCTCCTATTATAATCCTTGAAGCCTGCTAAAAATACTGAGCTACCTTGGGCTGAACTTTTGCATAAACTGGAATGACTGGAGCTTATTATTTGAAAATTTGCTGTACAAAGTGCAAAGGCAGGATTTTAGATTCCTTTTTGGTGTAGTCTTACATAATTGCTCCTAGCATATTTTCTTTAAAGACTGCAGGGTTTGCTTATGTAGTAGCCTAGCAACTACAAAATGTGACCAGTTTGAAAGCCTTTGAAGAAAACACTGTGTGTGTTTCCTCTTGAGGAAACTTTTCCAGTCCCCTTGATTTCACCTTTTCTCTGTGGCGCATTTATTATGAAATACTACCCATTGTCAGCAAGTGACTCATCAGCCCTTCTGTCTCAGTATCTTTATTCTCACTGATCCAGAAGCCAGTGCTGGGATTTTTTAAAATACTGCACACTAATTCTGCAGAGCAGTTGCTGATTGAGGTCTTTTCCCACTTACTAAATATGCATGTTGATATTGTTGATATTCTACAAATGCACCAAGTCCTTGGGGTGTTAATATTCTTATCAGATCAGGACATCTAACTTACTTGTTACAATCCTTGTAAGAGCTGAAAGTTATTCCAACTCCTATCTCCTTACTTATGCTTGAGTTCTGGTTTTGTTTTTAATGCAGGAAATTGCTGACAAAGATGGAAACAACAAAGTTTTGTCTTTCACCATCCCTTCGTTATCTAAACCCTCAATATATCATGAGGTAAGAGAGCTAATGTGGTAAATTAAAATTGGATGTATTAGAGGATTGGAAACTGGATCCATTTGATGCCAGAGGCCATTTTAGATGCACCTTGTTGCAGTAAGTTTTCAATGTCTGTAGCTTGCAGTTACTGTAATAGAATACAATAGAATTTGTGGACAAACAGGAATAGAAATTTTGAAAAATCTTTGCTGACTGCCCATTTTTAATAGAGGTTAGTTATGTTGTAGTTGTAACTGGATTTTGCCTCTTACATGGTAACATAAAAGTAGTCTTCCTTCTAACACTTAGTTCAGTTAGAACTTGGAATTGTGTTTTTCTTTACTGTTTCTGGACAAAAGTCTTTGTGATTAGGACAAACTTACTGTATAAGAATCAAAGTTGAAAATTGCTCTCACCTGCTGTATTGCTTGTAAGTGTGTACACTTTATAACAATGAAACTAGGTAATGTTTTTAGATTTACTGTATTTTGAAGTAATCTTCTTTTTCACAGATCACAAGATAAGTGTGTCTTTTGCCTTAGGTAGCTGGGAGTTTTAATGCTTTTGGGTAATTTTTACTTACAAGTTGACTTTCCCCCCTCCTTCCTCTCTTCTCCCACCACCTACTTCTAGCCCTCTACCATTGGATCCATGGCTTTAACTGAAGGAGCATTAAGTCAGCATGATCTTATCAGGGTGGTTTACAGTGATCTGCATCCTCAAAGAGAAACCTTCACAGCACAGAACCGGTAGGTGGATGGGCTATTACATTAAAGGTGCTTCACTAGGGAGACAAGTCCTTAAACAAGACCAGATATATTTTGTGATCAGTCCTTTCTCAGCATTAAGTGCTTGGAAATACACCTAGAGAACAGCCTTGGTAATCTTGAGGTATAACTTTCTTTGTTGCATCCATGTATGTTTTTCTGCTAGTTAATTTTGAAGAATAACATCTCTGTTATTTCTGTCTCTGCAAAGAATATCTTTGGGTTTATGGCTGTCTATTCAGTTTTTCCTGGAAGTGTAGCAAAATTCAGCTTTGGATCAGGGGTTGTGACTCCTTTTTCTAAAGGAAAAACAGAATGGACCTAAGTGGATAGACAAGAACCAGGAGTGAGAGAAATTGCCCTGCTGTTTAATGACTGCCAGCTTTACCTGTGTCTAAAGACAACACTGGGAAAACTGATCAAATAATTTTGAATGCATTGCAGACATTTCCACTTCTATAACTGTCCAAATATTATGCAATATCCCATTTCCTTTGTAGTTCCTGCATATGCTAATGGCTTTCAGGAATAATAAATGTAAGCATTTATAGTGAGCCTTTGATAGCCTGTTTCAAGTTAGTGAATTATAATGAAAGAGGATTAAAGGATTTGTGTGTTTACTTCTGACACTTCTTCCTGTGGGATGCTTTTTGAGACTGAATTGTAGATTTCTTGTGTTAAATTTCAACGAAATATTAAGAATAAAAACAATGCAAGGTTTTGCTCTTCTCTTTTCAGGTTTGAGGTGCTGAGCTTTCTTATGCTGTGTTACAATTCAGCTATTGTCTACATGCCTGCTTCTTCTTACCAGTCGCTTTGTACAATGGGTTCCAGGTGAGACACTTGCCTTTGAAATAGTCTTCAGGGTCAGCTAGACTTTTAAATATTCATCCACTAAAGAAAAGTGCTTTCTGATGGGGATGGATTGCTTCTTGGTATGCTTCCATCATTTTCACTGGAGTTGTGGCTATGCTAAGTTTGCCAAATAGGTTTCATTTTCCTGCATCTGAAAATTAGATCTGTTCTTTGAGTAGAGAAGCAAGACAAGATCTTATATGCAAGGGATTTCTGTTGTTTTGGAAACACTGCAGCAGTTGCTAGGTATCAGTGGCCATGTGTTGCTTCCATGATGAAGATTCAGATAGTAAACTGATACAATAAGGTTATAATGAATTATCCTGGTTTTTACATAGGCAGTATATGGGAAGGCAGGCCCCTTTTTCAAGGGTCAGAAATGTTTTTTACAAGGCAGCTGAGAGCATTTCTCCAGACTTTAGTGTGTGTGTTATCTAATTTTAGGTGTGACTGCATGCTGTCATCATACATTAGATGGGAGAGGACATACTTCTCTTCTGTAGCACTGGAATGTTTCCTTTAAAGAAAATTGGTTTCAGCTGCTGAATTTTAGGGAGAGTCTCCTGGCTGGTAGTAGAGAACATCTTGCCACCCTTGTTCTTTAGAAACTGGTTGTGGTTTGAGGAAAACAGGTGGAGTTATTTGCTACATGGGAGTAACACTGGACTATCAGCGAGCTGCATATCAAGGCACTGCTGCAAAACTGCTCTAATGATTAGGAATGCAACATCAGAATGTTCTATGTTTTGTACTTGTATTTTTAAAAATAAATTCGAAAATAACAGAAATCTCCATGGTATGAAGACATTTGTAGTCTGGATGGAGTTAATACTTTCTTGTTATGGTGTATTTTTTAGGCTGTGTGTGAGTGGATTTCCACGGCAGCATGAGAAGCGCTGGAAAGAGCACTGTGGTAGAGTGGTGTTAGACCCTGACTTCATGGTGCAACTGCTCACAGGTGTCTATTACTCCATGTAAGTGGACAGGGTTTTCCATGAATTAAAATAAAAATGCCACGTGTTCTATAATTAAAAAAAATAGTTAAACTCATAACTCAAATTTATACACTGTTAGTGTATTTCCCATTACTTGCTCATTTAGCCAACAGATAATTTGAAAATGTCTTTGTCAGCACTGAATTAGGTGATGAAGGGCCAGCAGTAGGTGCTGAAGAGAGTTAGGCTTCTAGTTTCACCTTTTTCCACCTTGCCACTACCACAGATACCTTCTGTTCACAAGCATAATGAGCTTGGATGCCAAGATAAACTGATGAAATGCAGACCTCTTGAATGTCAGTAGCATCTGAGGTAGCAAAAATACATTTCTGCTGCAAATTCAGCTCTGCTAAGTAACATTAACATTTGCATATTGACCCCATTTTTTAAAGTTTGTCCTAATTATGGCATCAATTTGGTCTTGCTTGGAGGGAACATGGAACAGCTTTCTTGTCATACCAACAAGGTAATAAAATACTTTGTAATGTTAAAAAAAGTGAATGCTTACTGATGTGTACATACAGTTGAATTTTCTACGTATGCTTGGAAGTGCAAAGCTGAATTTGGACAGAAGAAAGGACAAGTTTGTTTTCATAAGATGTGGAAGATAAATATCTGTCTTTACTTTTTAGATATAATGGTCAGTGGGAACTTGGCCAGGAGGTATTGGAGGACATAATTTACAGAGCACAGCTTGAGCTCTACTCACAGCCCCTGCTGGTAAGAAACAATCTATTGTAATTTATGGCCTGGTTAAGAGGAGTATGGATGTGGTTCTGAAGTGGACTGGTAATGAAAGCTTTTGTCTCCATTCACTGCACTATCAAATGCAAGTGATTTGTTAACAGCTGGTGTTTTCAACATGGCTATTTATACCATACTTTTTCTGCTGAGTATTAAGCCAGGGTGTTGGGATCTCCTAGGACTCACTGAAAGCTAGGATTTTGCTAATATATTGCAGTTGGCTCAAAATGTATATGTTGTTTTGACATAAGCCACTGATGAGTGGTTCAAAGAAGGTTAACTGACTAGTTGTATGTTATAGGGCACTGGTTGCAAAAAAGGTGTTTTCTTTGCTTCTAGACCTTCATCAGGGCTGAGAATAAGCTGTGGGTTTTAACTGATAACAAAGAGAAAGCAGCAGCAGGATAGAGCTGGAACTGAAAAAGAACTCCAATCCCAGAGTCAATGCCAGATTGTGTTTGATAAAAGTCACACAGATTTTAATCTTTACCTTGTTTGGAGCAACAGGAATAAAATGGAGTAGTGCTTATTGTTTGGGTTAGGGATGTTTTCAGTTTTCACTATATTTGCTGTTTCAATCATGAAAAGAGAAGAGAAATGGGGAAACTGGTGAAACTAGGTGGGATACAAGTGGGTGTGATTGGGAAGGATGAAAAGGTTGAAAGAGAGAAAGGAGAAATTTTTGTCAGATGTAGGAATGCGAATCAAAAAGAGAGGGAAAATTAAGGAGAATAAAGTAAATGAGATTGCTGTTTCAGTTTCTGCATTGGAATTGTGGCTGGAAGCCTTTAGTCCTCCTCTGAACTAACAGCAGTAAAATGTCACTACTTTTTACATAACTGACGAAGGAGCGGATTGGCAAAAATCTTCTTATGTGGCAATCTTGAGATCACTCTTTTCTGAACTAAATTGCATAAAATTATACTCTAGCTATATTAATATTGGCTGTAAAATTTATCTACAGGCTTTCTGACACTGCTGCATTTAAAATGCCTGCTATCCATTGAATTATTATAATAGTCGGTTCCTTTTGGAAATGACTCATCACTCCATCAGATTGAAAGTTTTAAATTAAATATTGAACCTGCTGAATTGGGCCATCCTATCAAACTACTACATTTTAAAAGTGTGTAGGAGGATCTGGAACTTGATGATATGACAATTTTTAGTTTTCATTGTTCATTTTTAATCAACTTGTCCTTAGAGATTTAGTTGTAAGAATCTTCTAGAATGTCTTTGGGTTTTTTTTTCCCAGAAGCTCCTATTGATAATCCATCCCATTTTGTCTGGTGCTATCATGACATCACCAATTTTTACCCCTTCCTGGTTGTCAGGTTTTTCCTGCATATGCATGCAGTCCTATCAGTGGATTCAGTGGAGTTTTTTTTTTTAATACTCTCATCATTGTCTTGTTTTACTAACATTTCTAAGAAGTAGCTTTAAGAAATTGTCAATTTTATTAAAAAAATTACCTGCACATCTTTGCCCTAATGCTATATATTCAAACAATTTGACTTGGAGCCCTTTCCTCTCCTTGCATTCTTCAGGAGATGTGTATGATTTAGCAGCATTATAAAATTCTGTGTTTTAAACCTAAAACTACTCACACCAAATAAATATCTGAAGCATCTGGGATGCTTCACAGGTTAGTTGCTAAGTTCAACTTCTGCCTAGGATTTCCTAAGTGCAGCAAATTCTTTGAAATCTATTAAACATGTAGGCAAACCCCCACATTAGGATTATTTTGAGATACCTGTATTCAAGGTATCTGTGTAATTATGGGAATACCCTCAATCATCATTACAATGAGAAAGATCATGTTCCCTGTGTTTGTTTCTTGGAGAAACATTTTTGACCATTTAGTAGATCCATGCTCTTATTTACATAGGTTTTTATTTTCTGTAGAAGAAAACTTAAGAAGCTTAACAAAACCTGAGTGGAAAAACAGCACCAGAAAGCTATGAAATATCACTAATGTAGAAGTGGTCTTCTGTCACTCCTACCCAGAGACTGCGGTGGAAGGGGCAGGAAGTAACACAAGGGAAAGACCTTTTCTGGTTGAAGAGAAGTATTTCTGTTAGCAAACATTGGGTCTTGGTCAGGAAACCTGAGAGTTTCTACAGAGACAAACTAATCACCAGCTGTGAGAATTAGTACCTTGGACCTGGGGAGCAGAGCAGTTCCAGTCAGTCTTTTTCTCTGAACAAAGAGTTCTGCAGGTTTTTCAGACAGAAATCCCCATCTTCAGAGCAGAGACACACAGGCTTTCCAAGTCCAGTGCACAGGAGCCATGGATCAGCAAGTCCCTGTTGTGACAGCAGCTTTCTCCAATGTATTTTATTGGTGCACTTACTGCTCTTATTGAATGTTCTTTCCTTAGAGCTCCTTTCTGGTAGACAAGAGTGGATGTCTGGCCTGAAACCAACCTTGCTTTGTCATTGATAGTTGCAGACTTGGCTTGCCAAGTCTGAATTGTGCTGTGTGTTTGTTTTCCTGCCTTTCAGTGCTGGATTAGACCTCATGAGCAAGTGTTTTTGCATCTTGAAAAATCGTGGTTTTGAGGGTGTTTTTGTCAGACAAGGATTGTGACTCATTCAGACTGGTTGTTTAGATTGTTTCAAAGATTCACGGTTGCATTGATTTTTATCTCCATATGGTTTTCCTCAGTCCCCAAAAGTACAATTTGTGCTGTTAGAAGGGGACAGCTGCTTAAAGGTTCAACAAGCAGAAATGCTCTGTCACGATTCTGGTCATGTTGCAGAAGTCTTTAGATACAAATTTTCACATTTTTTTGCATACTGACAAGGGTATCTATTCAAAAGAAGTAGCAACTCCAGTGAGTAGAAGATGGGAAGACAAACACTTGTGTAATGCTGAATTTGATCTGCTTTGGTTCCCTCAGCAGAAGTAAGTTTCTGCTGTCTGTAGTGTGATCAAAGACAGGGTGAATGCAGTTTGTATTTCCATGCCATTTCAAGTGGATGGCATGGAAAAAGTTCTAGGTATGAATAAGAAAGCAGATCACTACTAAATGGCGAGGCTGAGAGGACTGGCTAGCAAAGGGAAAATTAGTGTTGGACAAGTGGAAAGCAGAATGATAAGAAGCATTTCTGTGGTGATGCCACTAATCTTTAGTGCAGGTTAGAAATCAGACAGGAAGGCAGTGGAAATGATGTTTAATATAGAGTTACAGGATCACTACAGTAGCTGGAGATCAGGATCAGCTATATGGCTGCTATTCCAATCCCCTAGGACTAGTATTTTTATTGCTTGTTAGTTGTGTAATGTCAATAAGATTTTGGAAAATCAAGGTGTGTTCATTCTATGGGTTGTGGTTTTGGGGAGATCTTGAAGCTTTAAGTAATATTTTGTGTGCATCAGCTTTGTTATTGTAGAATATTGCACATGCCATAGAGAGCCAGGTTTGCTTTCCTGGAGCCAGTATACACAAGTTCACTTTTGTTGAGCAATTTACTTGTAAACTAAGAAACATTACTGAAAGTTGCTTTTGTCTTTTTTAAAGTAAACTTCTAATCCCACAAAGGCATTTTATGGGAAACTTAAAGAAGCAATTAAAACATCAAAGCCAAAAGAAGTCACTTGTTCTCCTCAAAGCTGCAAAACAGAACTTCTGACTTTATAATAGGCTATTACAATTAAAAAAACAGGTTAAATAAAGATGAGTGTATTTTAATAGCTTGATGCTTATTGCTTAGGTTGCAAATCTTTTTTTTTTTTCCTAAATAAATCTTGCAAGTACCTGCAGTCTAATCATTACCCTTGGTTAGGTTCTGTTGGGGTTGTTTTTTAGGGCAGAGAGGGGGGTGGTAGGAGAAAGGTGTGGTGGAAATCAGCCCTGTCCCCCTGTGCACAAGGCCACTGGCTGTTTGCATTGGCTGCATTTGCATGGGCTGTGACTTGGTTTTATTGACACTCTTGTCATAAAACAAAACTGGTATTTGCCTTGTCATATTGCAGTCTCTTGGATGGAGACCCTCCTGTACATGTTGCTAACATCTGTCACTACAGATGGCAAAGATAGAACAAAATTAATTACCTCAAAAAAAGGAGAAAATTAACTCTGGTTTTGAGAATAGGTTTGTGATGAGCTTTTCCATGTAATCAACTTTGAATCCTGGGCATGGAGTCATCCATCTTGAGGAGAATCTGGCATAACTACCAACTCTTGCTTTTTCTCCTTTCTGTATCCAGCAAGAGATCCAATAGTGCCATTAGTGCAGTCAAGGACAGCAGTAATACAGCATCTTACTTTGGTCTTAGGTTGCAAATGCCATGAAAAATTCGCTGCCCTTTGACGCTCCTGATGCATCACAAGAAGGCCAGAAGGTACTGAAAGTAGAAGTTACTCCAACAGTTCCAAGAATTTCTCGGAGTGCTATTACAACGGCTTCTATCCGTCGTCATCGCTGGAGGAGAGAAGGTGAGCTCTGTCTGCCAGCAGCACTCACTGCAGTGTAGTGTAACCATCACCATCACTGTAACCTGGCTTCTGAGTTTGAATGTTTACAGAACACTGGGGGGCTTTTTGTTTGTTTGTTTTTGAAAAGTAGTACTCCATAATAATATATAATATTTTACATCTTCAGAGCACGTCATGAACGTGAATATTTGGGGTGTTTGTTTTGGTTTTGATTTTGTGATAAACTGTGAGGTAGGTGAGAAAATGGAGCAACTGCAAAATGTGTATTTAGACTTCTTTTTTCTCCATGTAACACAGTATGAAATTGTAAGGGTAAAATGTGGCTTAGAATTTGAGTTCTTTGTTTAATCTGCACTAAAACTCAACTGCTTCCCATCGTAAATAGCTCAGGGAATGAATGCTAACATCTAGACCTTAAAAGGATTTCAGCTGCCTAAAGCTACTGATGGCAGTGAGAGAGGGAAGAACTGAACATCACACCTACCATCATATGACCCAGTTTATTGCAAGGCTATAAAATAGGTTTGGATAATTTAGACTTAGTCTTTCTTTTCCCTCAGTGAGTACTTACATCATATGGAAGCGTGCTTGACTGTATGAAGAAAAAAAAAGTAGTGATCTTTACCTTGATGTGATGACATATTCAGTGTAGTTGTAGCAAAAAGCTTGCTTTGAAATCACTTTGTCTACTTTTAAAGCTTTGTTACTTCATGTATAAAACATCAATTTAAAAAAGCTGCATAAATTAATGAAGGTATAAAGGAGAATAACATAAGAATCAACTGAGAGTAAAAAGTCTGAAAACAGGAATTACATATTTTCCTATAGTACTATTTCTTTCCCCTTTTATTTTTTATTATTCTTCTTGGTCACATGCAAAAGGATTTGATAACCTCTAGTCTTCAGCTGAATCAGGATGTCCAGGACAACAAGTAGCTGTCTCCTGCTTTCAGGACTCTGTTGTGTTTGTCTTCAGTGTAGTTGCCATTACATTCATTCGCTGGTCTCTGGTCTCCAGTGCAGCCCACCTGTCCCTTGCTGTGGGTGTTGTCGCCACTTGTAACTGAGCATGGGTAGTGTTTTATGTTTGTTCCACGTCCACATAAACTTTCTATTTCCCCTGCCTGGGTTGGAATGCCAAGAAAGGAATAGAAAGCACTAAAATGTTATGTGTTGAATCCCAGATGGCTTTGACTTCTCAATCGAGGCTGACTCAAGCATTCCTGGCTCACCGATCCAACACGGCTCCACAGACCTAGGGATCAAACGTGAGCACGAGGGGGAGGTGCTGATGCGCAGGACCCCTGAGCATGGCTTCCCGGAGCCCACCTTGGCAGCAGCCACAACAGAGGGTAGGACAGAGATGAGGAGGCAGAAGTCAGTGAGGCAGTTGCTGGAGGAGGATCCTGGCTCCCTATCCCCAAGCAGAACTTCTTTCCATTCTAGTGTGTGTTTCCGCTATCCCAGGGTGTATTAGCTTTCTTTGCAATACACACATCCCCTATAAACCTAACACCAGGTCAGGAACTACCTTTTGTTATCATGTGGGCTGGCCTGGGGCTTGCATCTGTGTGCTGAAACACTGCTTGGCATGGCACAAAAAAAAAAAAAGACGGGTAAAATCCAAGAGCTTTGGGATTGCTTGGAAACTTTCTATTACTGAGCATGTTTAATCTGATCTGAAGAAAAAACTGTGCACCAGGTGAATGTGAATCTAGCCCTGAAAAGTAGATAGTATAGAGTATAAATGGATTTGGCTACATTTTAGTTAAATTAGTGTCTTGTTAGTCTGCAGTTTTTAAACTTTCAAGAATGAGTTGCTGTTAAAAATCAAGCCTATCTAAAACTGGTATACAATTACTGATGTTTTATTTGTCAGTCATCCTTTAATTGAATATTCATATATGCACAACTCATTTTGAGCTGACTGCTCTACAAGCATCAAAAAAGTGCTTGTGTTTTCAGGAAGAAATAAGGTTGTCATGTTTCTAAAAACTTCATAATTACTGCTTTCTTTCTCAGCTGTCCACACAAATGCTCTAGGGCTTCAGAGGGCTGCTTTGCAGCCAAGAGTAGCAGATAGAGTAGGTGGTAGAATTTTATTTTACTTAAGTTCATCTGTTTTTGAGTAAAGATGATTTCCTTGATGAAAGACAGTTTCAAGTACTGAACTTGAGTCATGATTTCTTCTCAGAGATGAGAATTAATTCTTACAGATTAGGCTAAACGTATTTTCAAGTATTCTCCTATCTTAAGTCTTCTTCTCTATGTGAATGATTCTTTGGTGTTTCCAGCCTCTATAAGAACATTAGTTGATCATAAATGAGATTTGTTTGCACATTCAGATATGAGCTACATAGGCTTCAGATTTGTTCTTTAGGAAAAAATAATCTGGAGAATTTGGAGACTTAAATGTAGTGTAATCACAGAATCATTACCCTTAAAGTTGCTATCAGACAATAATTAAGATCTCATGCTTCTGTAGAAGAGAATGGCATAAAAATATTTAATGCAGGTTTCTAATCTACTTGGTGCATTATGAATTTGAGCATGCTCAGTAAATGATCCTGTCTTCTCTTAAATTCACTTTTCACTTGATCTTACTCCGTTTTAAAAGTCTTTGCATGTGCATGACCTGAAGGATATAGAGAAGTCCTGAGCTGCAGAGAACCTTCTGGGACAGACAGGAAGTGGGAAGAGAAGTTGATAAAGATGACACATTTCAGTCTTGTCTGAAGCCATTGATATAATTTGGCATACTATTGGATAAGGCATCATTGCACATTCTCTGCTTCAATACAAATGGATTGAATACCATTTACTTTTGTAACATTAGCAATGTACAATTACATTCTTGATCAAAGTGAATTTTCCAGCTGATAGCATCTGGGAGAAGGCCAAGGAAAGGAGTTTGGCTTAATTATCAGCACAGAATTGTGTGTGTATATCCAGAGGTCTGTTAGTTTTCTGACAGTGATTACACAGAAAGTTTCAGCCAGAAAATTCCCTCTCATAAAGACCAGTGTAATGTCACACAACACAAGGAGAGACTGACCACTTTTCGTGATCAGTTTTCAATCTTCAGTACAGGAGGAATAAACATGCTAAAAGTAATTTTAAAAAGGTTTATAAAACCCCTTCTTCAGATCAGTGTTTTGACCCCCTAAGTAGAAAAAGACAAGACTTCAAGAATCACTTAGTAATGCAGTACAAGGTATTCTGCTTCTGGGTGGTTGCAGCTGTAGTTATGTGCACTATTTTGGGTCAGTGGAGAATACTGAGTCTCTATCTTACAGGACTAGCTGTGTATATGCACAAATAGCAGATTATTTGAGGACAGATTTACTCTGATAAGGAACAGAGAGAGTCCTGAATACATACTGTAGTGCAATGGATACGATTTCGGTTGGGTTGCACTGGCTCTTTCTCTTTGGGCCTTAAAATAAAGAGTACTTGGAAGGGAGTATATTTTTAGGTTTTGTTTCCTTTTAAAATTGTCTTATTGGTCTATTGGAACAAAAAAAAAAAAAAAGAGAGAGAGAAAACTTTGTTACATCATCCTGGTTTTCTTCCCAGAGTATGTAAGGACTCAAAACATTTTTTATTATTTCTGAGGGCAGCTTTTAGAGGAAAAGTAAGATATATTAGGAAAAGAATGTGTTTGCTGAATTACTTTCATCCCATTGAGAACTTCTGTAGGTACGTGGGTCTGACTAAACAGAAATTCTCTTGCATGTTATCTTCTCTATCTTCTTCATTTTTGAGCACTGCTGAGCAGCTTGGGCCTCTGTATAGCTGCAGCATCCAAAAGCTTGCAACAACCCCTCTCAATCTTGTCTTTAAATCCTGTGGATAAAATGCCACTTTATTAGTGTAACTATTCTGCTTCACTCTCCCTGAATAGGAATATGTGCTTTAGCATCCTGTTACTCAGCAATGTTTTAATATAAACTTTGACAACTACTAATGTTCTTGTAATAATAAAAATGTTAGCAGTGTTGTCTGGAGATACCTTCTTAGAAGTTCCACATCTTTCTATTGAATAAGAGGGGCTTGAGAGGGGGCTTCAGCTGCTTCTCTTGCTGCTTGTAACCAAACACGCTTTCATCCAGCTTTGCATGGTTATATAAAGAAACTTGAATGTTGAAAAAGTGGTCTTGCTTTTGGTATGTTCCAGTAATGTCTGATTTTTATCAGTACCTTTGATTGTGTGGGGGAAGGTTGGAGGGGGGAATGTTGATGTGCATTGTGGATTAAATAAATCACTATCTAGTGTAAGAACAGACAGATATGTGTCAAGGAGAAGATGAAGGCCTAGTTTGACTGAACAGGATGGTCAGGAAGTGGGGAAAGTGCATGCATTTAAAATATGGTTACAGGAAGTTAAAGCAAGTAATGCACCCTTCATTTTAATAATTGCCCTGGGAACCTAAGAGGTTCTTTTTCTAAGGCTAAAGGCCTAACCAAGGAAGGAGGACTGCATTAACAGGAACTATATTATCTTTCTACTTCTGGGAGGCTAATGAGTCAAATAGAACTATAGAAAACTACATAATCATCTCTCATTGCATTGTTCTGAGACAGGCTGAGAGTGGTCTGATTTGGAGATGTCTTAAGTATCTTTTGTAAGCTGATACACAGTAATGGTAATTCCAAGGCAAAGTTTCCTGAAAAGAAGTAGTAAATGTAGAGCAGAGTAATGAAACCTCCCTGTAAAGGTTTGGGTTTCCATTACACCTCAGAAAAGTGAAATTGGATCAGACTGTATTCCTGCTACACAGAGGTGGCAACAACACCGGAAGCTTTCTGTCTGTTCTGCTTGCCATGATGTAAAATGTACCTTAGCTAACACTCAGCATGAGAGGATGAGCTTCCATTCAAATGTTAAGACTCTGTCAGATACTTGCCACCATGTTTTTCCCATTCCACAAAAAAGATTTAAACATGTTTTCTTGGTGGCAAGCTGGATTGGACAGTCTTAACAGCAGAGCAGTACAGTGGCTTTAGTCTGGAGTGGATCTTCCAAATAATCAGACTCTACAGCTGTTACAAAGAAAAGCAAAATTCTTACAGCCTGAGTGACTCAATTTTTGCTAACACAGTGAAAATGTATGCCTTGTTCTCTTTGAAACGAGATACATGGAGCAAAAACTCTAGCTCCATTGTCAGATTTCAAATTTGAATGCTGCTGAGTTTTCTGCTAAAACAATGATTTCTTCTGAGTACTTGAAGCTTAGAAAAAGACTGGAATAAGATTAAAAGAAAATAGGTATTCATGTGCAGCCCTAATCATATTATAGGCCTAAAAATAAGGATCTAAGAAATAATATTGTAAGGCTTTTATTTTCTCTTTGAGATTACAGTCAAAAGCATAGTACTTCTTCTATAACAATAAGTGTTTCAAAGATTTAATTTCTCTTAATGCAAGGGTTGCCTTTATTTTTTCTCTGAAAAATGTAGATGTTGAGATAAAAGCAAATATGGTAGGAACACCTGGATGGGATTGCTGTAAATGCAGGGAGGATTGAATTTTGGAGGAGAGAGAACTAGGAATTAAGATAATCTCCAACGGGAAGTATGGTCACATTGTTCAAAGTACCAACTATACACAACAGAAGCCTTCTACCTCTGTTGGAATATTGTGATTTCGAGCCTAGGAAGTAGCCTAATTCTGAAGCTTACTGAGGACTCACCAGAATTTACTCTGAAAGAGATCCTTGCCTCAAAATAGGATAAAAATAGAAAGGGTAGTGTGTTTGGTTTGGTTTGCTTTTTAAAAAAAAAAACAAGAGAATGAGTAGCAGTATCTGCAAACCCAGCTAAAACAAATTAACCAAATGAGACCCAATTCTTGTTTATAGGCAAAGTTTGGGACCAATATTCTGACTGATAAAAGTATTATAGGTGAAAAGCCAATCAAGCTCAGAGAGCACTTACTGTTAGACTCTGTTATTCTGCTAAATATGGCAGGAGAATTATTGGCTGAGAGTAAAAAAACAAAATTTAAGCAAGTGGAATCCAAGTGGATTAGCAAATGAGGTTTGTTCTGACGTTCTGTGCACATCTTTGTCTTCATGTAATTTGAATGCATTCTGTGTGTTCTGATTGGTTTGGGGGTTTTTTGGTTGCTTCTTTTTTTCTTAATAGATGCTGAAGGTGTAAATGGAAGAGAGGAGTCTGTGAACCTTAATGATGCTGATGAAGGATTTTCCTCGGGAGCTTCCCTCAGCAGCCAGCCAGCTGGGACCAAACCTCTATCCTCTGTAAACCAGAAGGGCAGCTTAAGGAAAACAGCAAGTGGCCGTTCTGCTAAGGAGAAGGAAAACTCTTCTGCAGCAAAATCCAATGAGAGCCCTCGAGATTCAGTAGCTCGAAAGCAGTACACACACCAGTCCACTGACTTGGATGGAGATGTAATTGAGATGACACCTACTAAGAAACACCTCAGCCTGCCTGCTGGGCAGGTGGTGCCAAAAGCCAACAGTTTGGGCCTGATCAGGACTGCCAGTGCTTCCTCCAGTAAATCATTTGACTATGTGAATGGCAGTCAAGCGGGCTCCAGTGTTGGAGCCGGTACAGAGGGTTTTACCAGTCTAGCAGCGGGCAGCACCAATCGCTTTTCAACGATCAGCCTACAGGAGGACCGGCTAGGCCAGGCTGGGGAAGGTAAAGATCTCCTTTCCCCAGGAGCTCCCTTAACCAAGCAGTCTCGATCTCCAAGTTTCAATATGCAGCTGATATCCCAGGTGTAACTTTGACTCCCTTCCTTAGTATTCCCTCTTCCCCCTTAATCCCTGGCAAATTCATCCTTAGGCAAAACATGAACCATCGTCCCACAGTGTGAAAATCCTGACTGTTGTGATCTCGTTTGATTTGGTTTAACTATCATACTGTATTACTGAAACAGCAATAATTCTTCCCTCACCTTCATCCTCCTTCCCCCTTGTAAACATGGTTGTGAAGCAGTATATAATGTACTGTATGCCTTTTTCCATGCCTTCCTTTCTCCTTGGGTGATGTGCAATCCATCGTAGGCTGATCAGTCCCATTTCAACACTGTGAGACTGGAGACACTGGCGGAAATGGTGAATGTGATCCCTATGAGATGATGCTTTGGCTTTGTTAAGAAATAGAAACGGGTTGTTTTCTTGGTCTACAGTACTGCAAAGACTACTGGATCCTGACTCATCTTTCTCAGAACCAGGAGTGCCTCAGAGATTCTAGTGTGACTTTGGACCTCTCTGAGTCTGTGCAATCAATTCTGGGGAGGGGATTGTCATTGCTTCTCCTGGCTGCCTACAGCACTTTTTTCATTAAAACGAGGGTAGTTTTTTCTTGACTGCCCCCAGTCTCTCATCCCAGAAGCTTTTGATGTTCAGCAACTGAGACATGCATATAAAGAAGCTGTTTTCCCTCAGAGAGAGGATTCTAGGTTGATAATGTAGGTTACAATGCACTTCTAATGGCGTTGTAGCCATTTGTAATGTTACATGTCTTCCCCTCCAGGACACAGGGTCATTCTGCATTTAGACTAAAAGTTAGACACCACCATGCTGTTAAAGCAATTTGGTTTGTAAGTGGGAAGGAAATGCTACTTCCCCAGGAAATAATGGCTAGCTCTGCTTCATTTTTGTTGCTGTTGTTGTTGTTGTTGCTGTGAGGTGCTGATCACCGAATTGCAAGGTGTATTCGGGTAAAGAGTATTTCTCAGGCTGCTGTCTTTGGTGTTGTGGCTGTTGGGACACCCCCACCCCTTTCAGCTGCTTTCTCAATGTCCCTGAATTCAGTCATGGAGTCATTTGAGGAATCCTGCAGTCCAGACAGACCATGCTCTCAAGGTGCTGTCTCAGGGATAGAGACAATAGTTTGCTAGAAACACTGAAGCTTCAATGTGAAATGCTTTTCTAGCAATGCCGTTTGTGCAAAGGGGTACTGACAGTCCTCTTTTCTCCCCAGAAGGATCACGCTTCATTGCCTTGGTATATATAATCTTTTGAGTTTTTTTAACTCTTACTTTCGTGGATTGGCCCTACTCTAGGAAATGCAGAACTCGTGCCATTGAGCCAAGCCTTGAATGTATGTGACTGCTGTATGGGCACTGGCTGGTACTTAGAGGACAATGCTTAGAAGCACATTTCTGGTTACACAGGAGAATGTTTGGCATTCTGTCTCCATCTCTCTGTATCTCCTTTTGGATTGGTAGAAAAGGGGAAAGTTCATCCTCTCTGCTTAAGTCCTGTATGATATCCTGGAAGTCTATAAACTGTAAACCTGCAGGAAAGAGTTACAATTTTTATGTGGGCACTTTGGTTTCACTGTCACTGTGAAGGATAAGTGTAAGCAGTTACAAACAGCAGGCTCCCTTTGAATGGTAGTCTTTAAGACATTCAGAACAATGAATGACATGGTGTGGTATTGCTGATAGCTGATTTTGGTGGGGATTTTTTTGTTTGTTTTTTTAAGCTTTATTTCAAATAGAACTTTTTTTTTCCAAATTTACATTAAAATTAATTTAAATATTTGAAGGTTTTTTGTGGTTTGGTGAGTCACTTTGGTAGCCTAATCTTCATATCACGTATTCATAAAGTGAATTTAGTGGCATCTGATGTAGAAATTCAGGTAAAGAGTAAATAGACTCTCAAGAAAGAAAACCTGACAGTTTCTAAATGGCAGTTAATTTTTAAGGACCTCCAGTCATACACAGATGGAACTAAGGCAAAGCTGAGATGAAGCTACAAGGCTTACATTTCTGTGAAAATGTCAAAAGCTGTATATGGTTAAAATCCTCTTTATAAAATAAAGTTTTCCTAGTGGAGACAATTGGTCAGTCATGACTGGAAGTACCAAGTTTATACTTTGTAGACACTATCAAAAAGGAAATTTACTTAAATATTTGGGAAGGAAAGGTCAGGAGTGTCAGCTAATTTTCTAAGAATTACTTAATTTTAGTATTTTAAAAAGTAAAGCTGATCATTAGCGAGGTTCTCTACTTTCTATGTTTGTCATGAGATGCATTCCTCCAGAAGTTTTAGGACACTTAAATTGGCATCAGGTCAAATTTTACAACCTTTTTAAAAGCTATTTTTTGTGTGGGGGTCCCACACTATTAAAACTAATTCAGGAAAGTGAGACAGCTTTACTGGCTTCAGATAGGGAAGTCAGATGTACATGTGTAAATTCAAATTGGCAAAAACCTCAGTCAGACTACCTTTAAGATATTTTTACAGTTCTCATTTTGATCATGTGCCTTCTGCTATGGTTTCATTCATTGTATTTTGATTTGTTCTTGTGTATATATACCTACTCCATAACAGTCTTTTTAAAAAGAGTTCAAATTTATCCCTGTAAAAAAAATTTATTTTTTCTGTGTGCTGATGTGGTTCAACTGTGACTTCTCAAAATTACCCTTTTAGTGCAGTGTTTCAGTTGTGGGAGCTTGTTTGGTTGTTTTGCAGCCAAGTACTGTTTAACACTTAGCTTACAAATCAAGTCATCACTAGTATCTACAAACCAGCTGTAGTAACAGGCTCTGCAGTGCTGTGTATCATGTTTGTCATTAATGCTTCTAGGTGTGTCTCAAACTATGCTAAGGTGTGTCAAGATTGTAGTAAATCTTTATACACTGTGTTCAGTACATTTCAAAGTACTGTGGCAGAAATAAAATTAGAAATGTCTGGGATATGGGTGGAAGGAATAATCTACTAGTTTTCTGATTATATATGCTAAATACTAAACAAAGTACCAAACATACTTCAATTTTCTGACACCTGTGAAAGATGTTTCTTAAATCAAACCTCCTTATCCTGAATTCACTCTGTCATCTCTTCTTTTAGAACATTGGTACTTGAGGCACTAGCTTTAGATATCTGCACTGTTGCAGTGCAACTGCAGCATTACAAAAGGACAAGAAGCAGAACACTGATTTTTCCCTCCATATGTGTGCATGCCTGCACATACATGCAGTTCTTAGGTGAGGAAGGGTGGGTACTGTATTCTGATGTACAAATATATTTCAGCAGAGAAGAATGAAATATTCCTTGATACACATTACAATATGCTGCCATTTTGCAACTCAATTTTTGTTGGGCTTTGTAATTTCAAGAAAATACAAAATGTTGGGATTGTGAACTCTAGTTTGATTATCCTTTCCAGGGATTTATTGTGAGCAGCTTTTTGGTTGAAAGGTGTTTGAAAGGTGAACCATATTTTCATCCTGCAGACAGCAATGATGAAGTAAAAATACCTATTAAAATTAATGCTGCAAGGTGACAGTTTAAATTGCTGTATTATGCCTTTAGTTTTCATTTGGAAAATTTCATAAAATGGATACTTCTGTATCACTGTCCATTTTAAGTGCAGATTTCTTTGAACACCCTTTCTGATGTGAATTTGAAGCTTTTTAAGAGCATGCTTCATTCTGTAATGCTGAACATCGTGTTGCAGCCAGTAAGCTTTAGATCTAGTATTTGTAGTTTGCAAGTGTGTTGGTCTTAAATGCATTTCCAACATACTCCTGCTAGCTTTAACATTAATTAAAGTCATCAAAATAGTGAGGAGGAAAAAAAAAGTTGTTTTCTGACAAAGTATTTATTTGCACTACTTATGAATACTGGAGTTTACTGGGACAGGGTTTTTTCTCACCATGTGAGGTTTACTTGTGTGTGAGTAGGTACATACATTTGTCACGTGTTGACAATCAGTTGCCTCAACTGTGTGTATACTGTATGTAAATAGGAACGTATTTTTCAAGATTAAAGGGGGAAACCTGCACTTTAGTGGTGGTAAAGCTACTCTGAAGTAAGGTGACCCCAACTCTAACTGCTTTTTGTCTTCAGATACTATGTGGTGTGTTTTACTTCTTTAATGAAGTTTATTAGTGTTGGAAAATTTTAACTCCAGGGAAATTTTCCTCAATATTTAATGTATAACATGCTCAGAGAATTATATTTTGAAAAATTAATTTTGGAATAGATAATTCTATGCTATGGCTGTATTTTAACCTAAGAGTTTGAACTTGTCCTATTTTATCATGAACCAATGGATATCTCCTTTCAATATTCAGCATTTTAACTTTGGTCACAAACCAGACATTTTCGTTTATCTTGGCTTACAAGTTTAAATTCCTTTGAAGACTAAGAGAGAACCAAGAATAATTTTGATAAAAATCATAAAAATCAAGCTGTACAGTATAGGTATTATGCTCATAATCCTAGAGGAGGTGTGGAGAATATGATGGAATATGTTTGAATGAAATGTATGTACTGCACACAAAAGTACTTTGATGTTAGTAGATCTGATAATCTCATTCTTAAATTCTCTCATTGCCAAAGATATTGCTGCCTTGGCATGTTTAATGTAACATTAAAGCCATTAGCGAGGTGTCATTTGTAGCAAGCATTTATATCACAGGAACAGTTTTCATCAGAAGAGTAAATGTACCCCTTTTATTTCAGTTTCTTGTTTAGGATAACTGCAGGACTGAAGTGGCAAAATATCACTCCTTTTCAAGCATTCTAAGTAAACAGGCCAGATCCTCTGTACTTGCATCACATTCTTGATTTATATAATTTTTCAATATTTTATATTTTCTTCAGTATTTTAAATGCTATTTATTTCTAGCACATAGGCCTTAATATCTGTCGATGATTTTTGTTTTTTCCTCACTGGCACTTGGATAAACCTTGCTGTTGAAAGCTTTTCTGTAGGTGATTCAGGGTAGTAAATCATGACATGGGTGTTGTGTTAGTCAGTATGTATCAGTCTGTCAAAATTTCTATGTCATGGCCAGCTGAAGAGACAAAATACTTGCCTGCCTCTTCCACAGTGGTAGAAGATGATGGTGAGCTGGGAGCAACTTAGTTTGTTCCTGAAATCAGTAAGTAGATTTTGCAAGACTGATACTTAGAAGGTTTTCCACATAGTCATTATGAAATATTATTTAAAATAAACCTTGGAACAAGATTTTGAAACAACAGCCAACCATTTTAGATAAATTTGCCTGGTAAGTTTGTCAAGTGTCAAGGCCTGTGACATTAAAAGTTTAGAAGTAAACTGTGCAAGTCTTAAGGGTACCTTACAGCTCCAAAAAAAGGATTTAGTACAAATCAGTCCCATGTAAATCATCTGTATTAGAGATTTAATGAAAAAAAAAAAAAAAATACAATTTTTGCTTCCATCCTTTTACTTATTTTTCTCCAGGCTATACCTCTCTCTGATTTTTTTTTTTAAACTGTGTTCATCAGATTTTACCAAAGCTTGTATCTGAGGGACCAACCGAATTTAAAATGATTCCATAAATTATCCCTTCTATCATAGAGGATTGCTAAGGTTTTCCTGTGAGGAGCTGTTGGTGGGAACAGATGTATATTAAAACTTTGTACAGTAAAACGTTGCCCTACATTTTAGCTTGTGCATGATGAGCAGAGTGATGAGATCAAGTTTTGTTCACCAGCTACTTGGTTGTGAGTTCCCAGTGTTTTACAGTCTGTAAGATTTAAGCAGTTTTAGAGAAGACTATCTTTGCATTCTGATACAACTTTTTAATGAGTGATTAATAATCTTTTCAGGAGTCAAAATTTACATTGCTTTAAAATGTGGTTTAGAATTCTCACAGGTTTCGATTTTAGAGAGTAAAATGGTCAGGGGAGATTTCTGTTTAGAAGTATCTGCTGGTAAAGTGTCTCTGTGGTGCTTTGTCATAGAAACTTCCTTACAAATCCTATGTGTTTGTCCTCGTCCTCTCCAGAACTGATCACAAAACAGAAAAAGTAGAGCAACCTTTTACCTTTAGTTCTAAAACAAGTACTTGGGAGTAACAGAAATACTGGCTATTGACACTGTTCTTTCTGTTCAGACAGTTATTGTTGTTGTGCTAGAATTTCATGTTATTAGTTTATGAAAAATGCAAGTAGTAAAAACTTTGTGGCTTCAAATATACAGTAGATGTGAGTTAACAATCACTCAGGATAAATCAACATGTCAAAGTATTAATAGATTCCTAGTACTGGGGTGTGTGGTGTGTGTGTGTATGTCAGTGTTCAACAATTACTTTAAAACAAGACTTCTGTTTTCTTGAACATAGTGCATATTTTAGGGGTGGGTATTACTAGCTGGTTATTTATGGACAAATACCATATGATTAAATAAAACTGAGTCACTTAACACTTTTTTCATATTGAAGATTCCAGGAAAAAGCTAATAAAGATTTTTATCAGCTACTCTTAATACATTTTAGATTTACTGTGGTAGCTTTTATTTGCTATTAAAAGACCCCAGCAACTAAAATGATATGTACCCCATGCTGCATTTTTTTAAATTTGTAATTCCTGTACTTGACAATGAGTTTTTTGATCTGTTTTCGTCCTTGTAAGAATACAGGACTTGCTCTCTGTTTTACTAGCAAAAAGAAACATTCTGCAAGGGTTAAAAGATTATTTTCTTACTTTTTTCTTCATACCAGGTTTGTTTCTCTAAACTAAGGTTTCCGAGGATTTTTACTACTTTAGCATTATGTAATCTCATGGAAGGAGCATAAGCAGCACGTAGCTCCACTTGTTGTGGACGCATAGGCTGTAGGGAAAAGGACATGGACTGGTGGTGTGAGCCCCTCTTCACCAGCATAGCCCTGCTTGCTGGTCTGAACCCCAGATGCTCGAGATTCGGTACTAGTGAAGGACCAAATCAAACGGGTTCTTAATAACCGCGACCTCTGCTGTATGATGTCCTTTAACCTGGGGACCAGGGAGAGTCTTCATTCTTAGTCCTGAAGAAGGCACGTATTGAAGATCATGTTATTGGTGCATGTAAGCCATTATCTTAACTGTCTTACTGAGCTGGTTCATGCTGTTGACTTGTTGAAATGTGAAATGTAGTTACTATTGACTTTGTAAATACCTGCCAGAGAAGAAATACAATTATTTTAAATCATTGTAAATAGAGATGTATAAAACTCGACACAATCTGCAATGCAGAAAAAAAAATTATATATATATATATAAATGTATAAAGATGTTAA
>VZRX01012606.1:390025-414182 GCA_013398075.1 Notiomystis cincta
CGCCCACGTGACGGGCGCCGCCATGAGCCGGCCCGAGGGGACCCGCAGCGGCCGCCGCTCCCTGCAGGTGAAGTTCGTGCCCGACGAGGATGTCCTCCAGCACATCGCCGACGATGCAGGTACAGCCGGCCCGGGGCGTAGCCCAGCCCAGCGCCGCCCGCCGCTCTTAGAGCGCTGGGAGAGGGGTCCGAGCAGCCGCGGCAAGGACTGGGACTTTGCAATACTTGAGCTGGGTGTTGCAGAGCCTCGCAGCAGGACGAGGCCTCCGGAGTCGTTCTGCCCAGTTTGACCCCTCCACGGAGTGTGTCTGTCCCAGCCCGGCACTGGACAGGCTGCAGGCGAGGCTGGTACGAGCTCTCGGTACGAGCTTCCCCCTCAGCAGCGTGTCCCAGGTGCCAGGGGAGCGGCACAGGGAGCGGGGAACTGCTCGGGCCTGACGAGGTTAAACACCCGCGCAGGCAAAGCGGAACGAGGCTCCAGGTGTTTGCTATAGGAGTGTTTTGCAGCAGCTCTGAATACGTTTAAGATGGGAAACCTCTGTGGAGGTGCTTAAAACTTGCCAGTACAAGGCAGAGCCTCCGGATCAGACTTCATTGCTGGTCCTGCTTTGAGCAGAAGGTCATGCAGACGGTCTCCAGAGAGGCCTCAGCCTAAATTTTCCCATGAGTATACTGACAGCCTAGAGGCAAGGTATTTTCCAATTGCTTCCCGTCTCTAGGAAAAATAAGGGTTGACAAGTATCACATCCTTTGCATGCAGTTTAATACTGTAATGCATGAGTCACTGTCGTTTCTCCCAAGCTGTGGAGCTGGTGTTCGCTGAAATGGGTGTCTTGCCCTCATGGACTGTGAGAGCCGGCATTTGTGGTGAAGGAGGGGTGAATGGCTATAGGGGCAGCTACTGACCAGCTGTTCTTTTAGCAGGACATCTCAGCGTTGAATTTGTTTAGTGATTTGCATAACAAGAACCTCGTTTCTGAGTTGGATGGCTGCATACTACTGCAGTAGAAATAATGAAATAGCAGGTGGTTAAAGCTTTTATTGCAATTCCAGGTCCTAAGGTACGGAAGGACAAGGCTCAGATGAGTGTCAGTATGAAGAGATTTGTGAAGAAGCTTGAGTCTATTTCAGATAATGAAGCTCAGGAGATCCTGGAAGAGAAGAACTATGTTGCTGCACTTGGAATATGTGCCCAAGGTATTAGCAGGGGAAGACCTAACACAATTCTGACTTCAGGGGATACTTGCAGTGTTAGGGTTGTACTGTGTTGGTGAGATTGCTTTTGAGTTTCAGTCTGCTCTGGCTGTGCTTGTGGTAACAGAAGAGAAACTTGTTTTGTAACACCTGCAGTATAAAGCCAAATAGTGAAATGTTGCAGTCTGTCTTTCTTGGGTTGGGAATATTATCAATGCTTTTAAAATAGCTCTGAGTAATATTTCTTTTCACAGATCCAGTGGGAAATGGCTCAAATATAAGTGGTGGTGAAGTTTACTCATTCCAGACTCCCAAACGCTCCAGTAAAATGGCAGAGCTGGGTATGTTTTGCTCTTTTTTTCTGTGGACTCAGGAAAGGCAAGCAGAAAGTGGCAGTTCCAGAGAGGGTGGCCTGTTTTGGTTCAAATGAGATGCTTGAGCCAGGTTGTCACTATGTTTCTTCTCATTTGAAGAATCTTTGTGTGTCCAGCCCCTTCATTAGTGGTTGTTTGTCACAGCTAATGATACATCCTACAAAGGATGATCTGAGGGAAAGGGATCATCCTACTGTATCACTATACAGACACTGGTTTTGGTGCCTCTTACTTTCTGCTGTGTCTTGGGAAGTTGTGTGTTTCCTATCTTACACCTCCTTCTGCAGCAGGGTAGGTTTCATTGGTGCTCTCTCCCGGAGCTGACTCAGTTTGAAAACTGAGGGAAGTCATACAGTGACAGTCTGTTGGTCCCAGTGTTGTTACATGGAATAGACCATTGGTTGGGACTGTTAGCAGGTGATGGTGACCTTTCAGATTCACATCAGTCATTCAACTTCAGTTTGTACTGGTAAGGAGAAGACACAGGTAAATAGTTCCTCCTGGGGAACTGATGTGTTTGCTGTATCTGATGATCTGCTGAGCAGTCTTAAAGGACTGAGTGAACCTGACCAAACCCTGCTCTAATTCAAAGATGTGATCTCCCAGAGAGCAAACTGCTCTGCCATTGCATCGGCCATATTTGTAAAATTAATTACCTGATGAGCTCAGCCTTTGAAAATCTTTGCTGAGGATTACAGCCACCTCTAGAGTTAGAAAAAACTAGAAATACCTGGTTTGCTTCCTGAAATAGCTAGGGAATTAATATGTGGAGAGCATTTCAGGTGTATGGCTCCATTTCTGATTAGCCAGAGCTGGAAGTTTTGTACCTGACGTGTCCTTCTTTCCCCTGTTTCCTGCAGCCTCCGAATTAGCTCAGACACCAGAAAAGAATGCAGCAAGTGATCACTCCACGTGCCCTGAGAAGCTGGCCAAAACCCCTCAGAGCAGCAGTAAGTCCTGTGATGGTTTGGGGAGCTGAAGCTGAGTGGGTGCAGGTTCTGCTTCTCTCTGGGTGGTGGAGTGGATGCTTGAGTTCCAGCTTCTGTCATGCTTGAGTGTTCTTGTCAGGCTAACACCATGGGCTGAGCTGTTTGATGGGCATGGCCTGTGCTTCACCTGGGTGGCAGGGCTCTTCTGCCCTGCTGCTGTAGAAGAAACATGAGCTTCTTTCTCTTCTGTTGCTGCGACATTTAACAACTTCCTCTCTGTTCAGCAGAAATACTTGTACTTGAGAGAGTTAGGAGCTGTGCTCACGTGTTAAACACCAATTGGGTAGGACTGTGGGGGTGTTCATGTGTAAATTCACACTTTATTATATAATATTTAACACCTAGTGCTGCAGGGAGAAATACAGGTGGGAGAAGTCAATGCAGATCTGGCAAGACCATGTGCATTTGTGCTTGGAAATGGAGTCTGATGTGCCCAAGGAGAGAGCATTAGCTCATTTTTCAGCCTCTTCCCTCCTCCTGGAGTTTCTTCTTCCTTCCTGGGCTCCCAAAGCTGTGACCAAGAATTAAAAGCTGCCTTCTGTGATAATAACATTGACTCTTGTGTAAGCTGACACAGGCAGGCTGCTGCAGCCACCACAAACTCATAGCCAGAATGCAAAGAGTAAATTTATTTCTGTTACATTCCCAAAGCAACACCTGGGCAGAGGGACATGAGGGGAGATGTAGGCACTGAGTGGAGGTGCAGGCAACCTTAAGTTTGGTCCAGTGCTAGAGAATCACCAGCCTGCTGTTCATACTGGTTTATCAGTGGTTTTGCACATGTGTGGTTTATCCCCATGCTGTGATCTTCACTGTGTTCTGATCGTCTCTGTACCAAGACAGGGTGCTCAAGCCTGTCCATTAGGGTGCCTCCAGGCCTACCAAGGACCTACTTTATCTATACACAGATGTTCTACTTCCCAAAGCATACACAGGGTAAACAGCAATAGACATGGTACATCTGTTTTTCTGCATTGCTGTATGAGCCCTTGCTACCCCAGCTGCATGGTGACTTGAATGTATTTACAACTCTCCTTGCCAGTCTTCTACTTCTAACCCATTCCTCTCAGCAACTCTCTTTGTTCTCTCCTTGCCTGTCTGTGAGGAACTAGAGGCTTCCCTCTTAGGATTAACCATCTAAGGAGCAGATATTCTGGTGTAGTGTACCTTTGAATAGGGAATGCCTGTTTTTCTAATGGACCACCTTGTGCCACTGTTGAAAATATGCAGTACTGTGTACAATGCTGTTTCTTCCTTTTCAGAACGTTCGAGTTCAAACAAAGTGCAGCAGAGGGTGAGTGATGACTTTACCTTGCTTGGATTTTGTGTTTGGGTTTTTTTCCTCACTTCTAAAACTTGAACTGGCCAATTACTACAGTTCTGTGAAGGAAGCACCTTAACAAGCATAATCCACAGTAGAGATGTCTCTTCTTTTCCAACCAAACAGGAGTAACTCAAGTGAGAACCATTAATCAGGACTATGGGGTTTGGAGTCAGTGGGCAAATAGAAGGTCTGACAGCTTAATTAGCATGGGTGGAAACGACTTCCTTGCATCATACAAATGAGGATGCTAGACAATCCCTTAATACACAGTAAAACTTGCAGCTTTCCAGTTTCTCACTAAAGGAAGAAACAGCCCTACTTGTAAGAAATGCTATTAGAACAGGAGTTCCAGAACTGTGATGCTGTTCAGTTTCTTGCTTAGCATTGGTTTATAAAAAATAAACTGGGGTTATGGGGTGGATGTAAGTTGATGTTGTGTTTTGTGATGCTACAGACAGACACAATCCAGAACTGCCAGCTGTGGCTGTAAAGTAAAGAGTTTGGTTTCTAAAATGGTACAGCATCATAGCAGAAATGTGTGCACAGCTTTTCAGGTATGAAGCTCCAAGATGAGAGACACCTAAAGAGACATGCTGTTTGGGAATGCCATGTTCACTCCTTGATGATTTCACATCCACTTTGTCAGGATCAACAGAAGTATTTCCTAAGTATTTCAGACTTGATCCAGTGTCTGAGTCAGGCGTGTGCTTTACACATATATAATGAAAATGTGCTACTGGAACTTGATGAGCTCAGTCAGCTTGGATTCCTTTGCTGTGCTGCTTCTGGGCTTAGTGATCTGAGTGGCCTTCTGGGCCTAGAATGCTGAGTGGTCTTCTGTTATTCTGGTAGTTGTTTTCATAGAGGACTTCCAGATGACTTTGAGCAGATGGCATGATACAGAAGGTGACTGCTGTGGGAACTGAAGCATTTCCAGTTTGTCATTGCTTTGGTTTGTCTCTTCTGAGGGCCCAAGATGGGCATCTTGGATGGAGATTTCACTGTTTTCTACCCTCCATCTTGAGTTGAAAGAATTAAGCCCCTTTTGGGACTTGATCCTGTCTCCCTCTGAATGGCAAAACAAGAATGCTCCATACTTAACTCTCTCTGTTTTCCCAGTTTCATGTGGGCTGAAATAGTAAATGTAACCTGTCTTTGCTTGGCAGAGGGCTGTTCAGAGAAGAGAGATGTTTCTTCTAATGCATGTTTTTTCTTTGCTGTTCCAGAATAAAAAGAAAGAATTTGTGTCCACCACACCTTACAGACTCAGAAAGAGACTAGCAGGTAAAGATCAGCCTTTGCAGCCAGCTGCCACAGTCAGTGAGGCGCTGTGTTCAAGAGAAAGTGTTTTCTTGTGGAACTTCTGTCTGTGGTAGCAGTGTGACTGAAACAACCTGATTCATCCTGCAGAGAGTGTAGAAATGTCCTTAAGGAAATCTGTGTAGACCTTTTACACTGTCACTGATTGCTACTAAGGTGAGGGGTGGAAGGGTTAGAAGCACCAAGTTACTGAACTTCAGTAACATGATCAAAAGAGACAAAACTTTGAGTGATCTAACCTCTGCTGACACTTAGTGTGGCTCAGTTGCTTGAACCAGGCATAAAACTTTTTGATGATGGCTGGGAAATCCATGTCAAAGTATTTCCAATAACTGATTGGCTAAATGTGCTCAGAATGAGTGCAGTGGAGAGGTTGGTACATGGTGTTTCATCTTCTGTTTCTTTTGTCTTGGGAGACCAGGACTGAGCCAGATTTCGCCTGTGCTCATCAATCAGCAGTGCTAACGGAGGTCTCTTACAACAACTTTTTTGCAGAGTGTGACATAGAAGACACTCAGCCTGCATGATTGGCATTTGGGAAAACTGACATAGAGATGCTAAGAGAAACAGGGAATTCCATTGTCCATTTTTAGTCTCTTTTTATGATACAATTATGTTTCTTACTTGGTTTCAAGGAGGAAGCTTTACTTAACAATACTTTGTGATCCTAGAACTGTGAAAGAAATAGTTATCTGTGTTTGCAGTTCTCTTAAACATTGATTTTGCCTTTCTGTGAAATATATTTAGGATTGATGTGCTTGAAAAACGTCTAGAGAATGTGTGTGAGATGGTGCAAAATGGGTTCTGTGTAAGAAGTAATTCCTAGCTTTTAACCTTAAAATTTATGCTCTAGCTCCAGATCCCTATTTAGAAAGTGAGAGTGAGTATTCTGCTTCCTGCTCAGAGGAGGAGGATGAGGAAGATCAGAAAGAAGTCAGCACTGCTTTATCAGGTCAAAAGACTCCAGCAAAAACTAAGGCTGCATCTACACCTCCTTCCAGAAACAGCCTAGCCAAAAAAAATAAGGAGCAAAAGATGGTGAGTGTGCAAAAATGTACCCCTGAGCTAGCAAACATGAAGGGATGTATAGTGACAGTAAGATGTTAGTGAGCACACCTGACTGTGGGGAAGAACTGCTAAACTCATTTCAAATCAAACCAGCTGGGCTGGCTTTTGCTGGTACTTTTATTGTACCTTGTATTGAGACAGGATGAACAAATTAATTCCTGTAGCACCAAAAGGAGCACACTTTACTTGTTCTGGCTTGGTGTTCAGCTTAATTGTCTTACTTCTTTCCAGCACCAGGGATCCCCCACACCAACTAAGAATTACTGTTATTATCTCTCTCAAAATGTCTTTTCTGCCTCTCTCTTTAGGAAAGAATCATTTGACTGGGTTAGCTTTGGCAGAAAGCTTCTATAGAAGCCATTTTTGCAAATATTTTCTGTCTTTCTGTTCGTTCTTGCTTTGTGTCTCATGTTGGCCCTCTTAAAGAGAGGACAGCTTGAAAGCAGGAGGAGTGTTGCTGATCTTGCTGTCCTTTTATAGGGCAGCCTGGTGGAGGAATACTTTGAAGCTCACAGTAGTTCCAAAGTGCTCACCTCAGACCGAACTCTGCAGAAGCTGCAGAAAAGAAGATTGGATCAGGTACAGTCCACAGTGAATCCCACAACTCTTTGAGTTTTTGATTTCTGTGATAGAAGGTTCCTTCATCAAAATCTCCTGTTGTTGCTATTTTCAGTTTATTTCTGCTGATTACATGGTGAGTGGTAACACTAATTTAGGTAGCCATTTAAGCAGTGTGTTTTCTACTGCTTCTCTGAGCAGGGACAGTGCCCATTTGTTTGAACCTGAGACAGTAGAGAAAATGCAGGGAGAAGGCACTGCCAGGTGAGCTCACAGCTGTGAGCTGCAGTTACCAGAAAAGGTTTAAGTTTGCTTTTGGGGGAGGAGAAGAAGGAGAAGCAGAATTGTCAACACTTGCTTTAAAACACAATTTTTGTCAATGAAATGGTAGGGGGAATTACAAACTGTCTTGACTGTTTATGCATAGAGGAAATCAAGAGAGCTGATTTCATCTGAACATTACTGGGTCAAACCACTTGCAGAACTGGGACAGCTCTGAATGTTGTCACCTAGTTTGTTAGATCTATTTTGTCCCCCTGCAGTTTCTAGGAGACAGGAATAGTCTAATTGTGGTGACTGACTAACTTTATTTTTCTCCATATGTCACTTCCACAAGACAGTCAAAATCAAGCAGCTGTACCCTACAAGGACAGGGAACCTACAAGGTGTCAGGGAATTGTGTAGAATACCTGGAGCTCTTGTGTCTGTGACTGCTTTTTGTACCCATTTGTGTTTTAAAAGATGGTATGTATGCAGACTGCCTGATGCCTGCTGTTGTTTGGAATTACTGCCCAGAGAAACATCTGGATTCTTATTAACAAGTTCTTTCATAACAGCTCTGGAAGGAAATCAGGGTTTACAGTGTAGAAGCTTGTGCTGGCTTCAAAGTAGTTGGAGGTTTAGCATTTCTGTCTCTCAGTACACTGTTTGTCTGATACATTGTAGCTGCCTTTCCAGTGTAAACTGTCTTCTACTGGAAGGGAGTGGGAAGCAAAGCTGTTAAAATTGAAGAGAAGGACGGGCCAGTGTAGATTTGATGCTGGCTATCATGCTACTGTGCTGTTTAAGCATCAGCATCACAGCATATCTTTAAAGCTGAATTAATCCTTTGATTCTTGATGCTTTTCTACATTGAGCTATCAGCTGCAAATTATTTCCTTTCTGCTGTATTTTTTTTTTTTTTTAAGATAGTGGGCATTTTGAGCCTTCTCTTGTAGTGACAAACACCTGGACCATTGCTAAGCATGTTGATTGGAGCCTTTGTTCCCGTGAGCAGGGATGTGATGTTGTATCTTGTTGGTACAGTGCTTGGTGCTGTGTAAGCTCCGTGTGTGTCAGTTTTCCTGTAGTGGTTTTCCCCTACTTGGCAGGAAGAGAAAAATACACAGAGTGGTATCTGCTTTAGTCCTTTAGCTGTCCTTTACCATAATAAGGTTATGTAATCTCTGCTCTGTGTCTCCAGTAGCAAAACTGTGCCTAGTGGGGTCTTCACAGGAAGGAAAAAAAACCTAACCACAAACTGAGTGCAGTAACAATGAATACTATTCTCTCTAGATAGGGAACATGCTAGAGGGTGTTTGAGGACTCCAAGCATATTTCTTGCTTCTTCTCAGCTTTGAATGACTGTCATCTCTTTCTCAACACAGCAAACACTGCATGACCTTTTGAAAAATGCTCCCCTCGCCTATGCTGCTGAAATTAGAGACCTTAACCAGCAACATGAATCCTTGTTTTCCAAGTGGATGCTGCAATTACAGTAAGTACCCAAGGAAAATCACCGAAGAAGCTTAGTAAAAAGGCACTGCCAGTAAATTTACCCTCATGCCAGTAACATCCTGTGGATGAATTAAGGAGCAACTTTTTTTCTCTGATTGCTTAAATTTAATAGTAGGTGACATGAATTTAGTTCAGTGCTTCCTGTAGACCAAATCATACCTGATTAACTCCTTGAACTGATGTCTGAAGTGCAGTGAAGTTGTATTCTACCTGGCTAGTTTGCCTGTGCCCCTGTAAACCAAGCTAGAGGGCATTCACAGACAGGAAACACGAATAGTGAGAGAACAGGGAAAGTGAATGATGCAAAAAGTGTCCTTTGTGAGGAATCATTTTTGTTTACAGCAGTGAGTTAGTGGTGAGTAGCCCACCACCACCATCTTCAGTCTGTGGCTGTCTCCAGTGGTGCAGCAGTTAACTTGCAGTGCTTAATGGTACCTAATGATGTGGCCATGAAGAAACCTTAATGCTTTCGGAAACGGTGGTGGTACAAATTTTATTTGGCTTTGTGTGTATCTTCATGGGAAGGAGAAAGGTGAACATTCAGGAAAGCAGATGGAGCTATATAGACTGTGAGATTCTGAAGCACCTTAAAGAAGGCAGACCACCATCTCTGAAGTTAAGTGCTGAGGCTGGAGCCAATATTGGTGATGAGAAAGCCCCTTGGAAGCTTTTGTAAGGGAATGGGAGTATAAGGAAATTTGTGGTCTGTTGAGGTGGACAGAGAATATGAAGAAGACATCAGGTTTGAAAGTTGGAGAGTTGCAAGAGGAAGAGTTCTCTGTGACTTCATGATCTGGGCAAGTGGTTAGAGATGTATTTGACAGGGCAGAAGGAACAAATCCCTTGATGACAAGGAAGGCAATGACAGCTGTTGAACACCTTACCTTTGCCCAGTGCTGTTTGAGTAACCTGATACTCTTCTTTCTGATCAAGATAATGCTTTTCCTGCTTCTCAAACATAAACAAGGCTTTGTGATTCCTGTGATGACCCAGCCCTGAGAGTAAAGATGTGCTTAAGATTAAAAATGCTCACTGGTCAAAAGGAATGACAGAAGTCAGAGGGTCCACAAACAGTCATAGAGTTTTATTAGTAAACACACACTTGGCATGGAAATTGGTATGTTAGTTCCCTGACCTACCATACAGGCACATAGCACTGGGTTTTGGATAAAGGGGCAGAGTGAAGGGAAAAGAAAAAGTAAAAAGGTTCATTTAAAAAAGGAGAGACAAATTAAAAAGCAAAAAAGAGACCACTGGCCTTCACTCCAGCATTGAGCCAGCTGAGGAGATGCTCATCCTGGATTCAGCAGTGATCCAGCTGCCAAGTGGCAATCCAGTTGTGTTGGTTCAGCTGATGAAATGTCCATGGTCTCGGAGGCACTGCCTGGGCTTATGCAGGGGGTTGCCTTTTTAAGGACAGGTGTCTCTGCCCCAAAGACAGGTTTCTCACTTTCTATCATGCACAGTCTGTTCTTTTAGGCCTTTTTGGGAAAGGGTCTTCAGTAGTCCCCGTCCCACCTTTTAGTCCATGTCCCCTCCTGCCAGTCATTCCTGTGCTTGCACTGTACTTTATTGTTGTTCTTTCTCATGGAAAAGTGCTGCCCTATCTCCACCTGAGCGCCCTTCTCCAGCCAAAATTTGTTTTCTCACAGTGTGTTAGTACCACTAGTCCTTGGTTACCAACAATTCTTGTCTGTTATTACTTGGTTGGCTTCACAGCCACCTGGTTCTTGGTGTTTGCGACAAACTATCAGCCAATTACCTTCTGGGAACTGAGAGCTCCAAAAGATCTCACTCTGGACCACTTTTGTAATGTTGTTAGAGAGTGGGCTTTCATCATCCCCCCATAATGGGGAGCTCAAAGAGTCTCACTTTAGACTGCTTTTATAGGGACACAAGACAGTGGGCTTTAGTCAGAGTGATGTTTTCGTCCTGGCTACAATTTGAGTCAGTAAGTTTCTTTGAAGATTCAGCAACAGAAATGTTATTCCACATAGATTGTTCTTCAGGCAAGAAAAATAAGTTTCCAGTGCCACTCATTAAAAAACGAGTGCTCATTAGCCAATACTAGTTTCTGGAGACAATGTTTCTGATAAGCTGGAGAGGGATTTAGTGTAGATGCAGTTAATCAAGGCTGAGGCCCAGTGAGCACTTCTCATATCATAGTGCAGTCTGAAAAGGGTGAGGGATGCAACTGAAGTCAGCTTTTCTGGGTCTCTACAACTCCATACCATGCTGTCTTTATGCTTTCCTGCCTCTTTTTCTATGGAACAATTAGGACAAGAAATATACACGAGTATAGAGTAACTTTGCTTTGAAACTGTGTCTGAAGATCAGAGTAAAACCTGATGTATGAAGGATTGCTTTTTTTTCTTGTAATTACTGTGACCTGTAGTAAACATGTAATATATTCACTGGTAAGGGAATGCATGTGAATATTGAATCCCACTTCTTACCTGAAGTTATAGATGTAGTATTCTGTTCTTAGTCAATAGCATTTCTTCCATCAATGTTTTGCTAAATTTTTGAGCCTCTAGGCTGCTAAAGTGATTGTTTTTTCTAGGATGCACATGCCAGGTTTCAGATTGGTTGTAGCTAACCTTATTTATCAGCTGCAAGCTTAAGCTAAGCCTGGAGTTGACAAAACAGGAAATTTCTAAATTGCAGTGGATCATTTTGCTTAATGAATGTATGGATCTAAAACCTGATTTGCACTTCTTTGATTCAGTGTTTTTGCTCACTTTTCTGCAGCTTGGGCTTCAATATTGTGCTTTATGGACTGGGCTCAAAGCGTGATCTGTTGGAGAAGTTTCGTACCTCTTTGCTCCAGGATTCTGTTCACCTGGTGGTTAATGGGTACTTCCCCAGCATGACTGTGAGATCTGTAAGTGTGGGAAAGCTTGTGGGTTTATATAATCATCCTGTGTTACAGATACCTGTAGAGTCTTTTCATGTAAAATGGTAAGGAAACCTGCTGCATCCTATAGCAACAGACTCTGAATGAAGAGCAGTTCCTGTCTCTTTTAATACTTTGAAGAAATTATCCCATGCATTTTCCAAGGAATTGCAGTAATTTCTGCCAATAGATATTAATCACTATAAAGTCTTGGTTTATGTCACTCTTTTGAAAAGGGATGTGATTTTTTTATGTTGAATTTTTTAGAGATTTTATGGCAAAAATCAGATTATCTCTCACAAGGCAGTCAAGGGCTCAGTTTCAGATATTCTGCACTTCAGTGTCAGAGCCCTTCATAAGGAACTCCTGTTTCCTTTTTCAGATTCTCAACTCCATCACAGAGGAGGTTTTGGACCATATAGGGACCTTCCGCAGCCCCCTTGACCAACTTGAATTCATTACTAAAAGGTTTAAAGAAGGTAAAATTAGTAACTTTATGCATAAAAATGTTAGAGTCTACTTACTGTTAAGAGAGCCTGGACATTTTCTCAGTGTATTGTAGCTAGTATACTTTCTTGCTTGTAATTTGTGCAACATATATGAAAACATGCATGCCCCAGGAATATCTGTGTACATACACGTGTAACAACCCCATGTAAGCTGTTACCTCAGGCAGTGTTTTACAGCAGGAGAGCAGTGTCAAACAAGCAGGTTAGAATTGGTTTCAAAAGCGAAATTAAACAGGTATTGCCTCACAGAATGCTTGCTGAATTATTTCTGAATGTCTGTTTTACTGCTTGTATATTCATACACAAATTGCCATGGAATCTTAATTGTGTATGGCATTGGTGTTTCAGTGTTTACATTCTGTTTTTCATCATTACCTTATGAGTATTTTTGATGGGACTAAATGAAAAAGGCTGGGTGACAGCAGTTCCCACCTGAACATACATAAGTCAGTCCTACAGTACACTGTAGCTGATCTGGCTGGTTTCCATTGGCAGGCAAGTATGTATTGATTTGCACAAAAACTGGTTACAGTTCTAGAATTGTTTCTGGAGCCAAGAAACAGTTGTTCCCAGGGATAAGTGCAGCAGCAAGAAGCTAGGTGGAAATCTTAACATCTACCATTTGCATTATCTGAGCTAGATCTCTGTAACTTTTTTTCAGAACTTGTTAAAATTTCCAATGAAGTTAGCATGCTTTGGATCTAACCCTGAATAGAAAATGCATTTTTACTGTGAGGAAGAGCTTAAAGATCTTAGTCATGTAAATCAAAAGCAGCTGAACAAACTGTGCTTAGACATCTATTCTAAAATATATTTCAATGACCTTCAATTGCAAAAAAAAATCACAGGTAAAAGGGCAGTTCCTGGTAGAGCCGTGAGCAAGTGAAAAGTGGATTATAACAGAAAAGCTTAAACTGAGAAAAAAAACAGCCCTGTAGCTGTGATGACAGGGAATTGAGAACCCTTTTGGGTGCTCAGAACAACCCAGTATAGGTTCAAACTAAGCTGTGCAAGGAAATTGATATTGGAGTGATGTATATGGAGAGTGATGGAATAGACTTGTCCTGTGCTGCATTGGGAATGGAAAACCAGCTTGTGTGCAGTTCCTTTGATTGGTTCTCTGCTGTTTTTTCTGACCTTGCAGATTCATCTTTAGAGCTCTATGTCCTCATTCATAACCTGGACAGCCGGATGTTGAGAGGAGAAAGAAGTCAGCAGATCCTTGCACAGTTATCCTCCCTGCCTACCATTTACCTCATTGCCTCTGTCGATCACATCAATGCTCCTCTCAGTGAGTTCCCTTGAGCCTGACCTAGCAAAGAGAGGGATCTGTGTTCTGCTTTGGGGCTGCTAAGCATGTTTCTTTAGCTCATGTATTGCTTACTATGTTATGCTTACTGTTACTTAGTATGTGTTACTCTTGATGTGTAGAACAGATCTGTTGATGTATGTATAGTCCTGACTGGGAGTGTGGCTGTGCTGAACCAAAACTCCATAAAGATACTGAGAAATACCACTAATCATAATATATAGACTCCAAGCTTTTGGCACCTTTTGATTTTAGGAACTTACTGAACTGCAGATTGGATGTTATGGCTGTCATTGCATCTAAACAATCTTCTTTTATTGGTCAGTGTTGTGGGCAGCATGGGAGCTTCAGAAAAAGTTTATTAGAGAAGCCCTTCTGTTGAGCCAGGAGGTGCAGAAAGGACCCCCTTCCTTTCTAAACTCCTTCTCAGAAAGGATCTAGGTGTGGATGAACCCAGTCTTAGCCCCAGACTTAGCTGATGGTTTATGTTAAAGGATTATATAGGTGTAATTGAACCTTTGTCTCACAAAATTAAGGATGGCAAAGCAAATATACTTAAATAAGTTACTTACTTATATTGATTAAAATTGTGATTAGACTGAAAGATCCTAATCAGAATTGTTTACTACACAGTACAGGTAGCTGTAACTATTAGTATAGCTCACTCTTTTTATATCCAAGCAGTTACATTAAGGCTAGCAAAAACAATACACGTAGAGATTAATGTTACTCACCCATACCAACAACCATGGACAGATAACTTTAGCTCAGCCTGGAAGAGTAACCTTGAGGGGCGTCCCCACTCAAGGGAGAAATCTCTGAGATTTTACCCTCTCTCTAGGCAAAGCTTCCAGCTACAGCCAGAAATTGTTTGCACGCTCCTGACTCTGGAAGGATTTACAATGTATCTATGGGAAATGGATGCTTGCAAACGTTTTGCTGCAGAGTATTTACTTTGCTGGAACTGCAGTTACCAGGGTGTATGTAATGTGAATTTCACAAGCATATATTGTTTCCTCAGTCCTACAGCAGAACGAGCATTTTAATACTCCTTGTTTAATGCCTTAGAAAACATAAATCTCCCAGTTTTGTCTGCTCTTTGTTTTCTCTCTATATAGTGTGGGATCAGGCAAAGCTGAGCCTCTATAACTGGCTTTGGTATGAAACAACCACATTTAATCCTTATGTGGAAGAAACCTCTTATGAGAACTCGCTTTTAGTACAACAGTCTGGATCTTTGGCTTTGAGCTCCCTAATGCATGTCCTGCATAGTCTCACTCTCAATGCCAGGTAAGACACTGTTACACTTCACAGTAGCACTTGCCAAGGATGCAGTCCTTACAGTCTGTGTTTTCTCATAATAGTGTTTGAGTGAAGATGGTAGGACCTGGGTTCCAGTTGATTGGTTACTTTAAATGAACAGCATTTGGGTAGCAAACTTTGTCCAGTAAAGAGATTCACAACCAGGTCTTTGTGCATAAGGCAAAACTAGTTAATATTTTCTAATGGTGGGAGTTTAGGGATGATTATTATTATTATTATTATTATTATTATTACTTATTATTATGATGGTTTTCCCCTTTATTCCTTTCACTTAGAGGGATATTCAGACTGCTTGCTCAGCACCAGCTGGAGAAAAAGGACAACCCATCTTATCCAGGTAAGCTCCCGCCTTTTCTCATCTGTTTGGGGCATTGCTGTTCACAGCAGCCTTGGGTTTTGGTATGCAGGTTACATCTCCAGCAACTGAAGTGCTGGAACAGTTGGCTCAGTGAGGCTCAGTGTTTTTCTGCTGGTGCTGTGTTGGACTCACAGGAAATCAGTAGACTGGCTGGCTCTGAAGGACTGCCTCTTACATGCTTAGACATGACTGAGACTGTTTGTGGGGGGGCTGTGGAGTAAAAAAGTTAAAATGAAGACTGAATTTGCATGACTTGCACTTAAGTGTCCTATTTAAATGACTTCTGATGTATCCCTGCTTTCTAGGATACATGTGGAATATTCTGTCACTGTAATAGGTGTTGCAGTGGATATGAATAACATTTTAATGGTAAAGAAAGCAAGATAGAGGAGTTGAAAATTAAGAGAGATTAACCATTTTAAAAAGTGCATTTAAAGTGCTATTAAAATTCCATTAGGCAACAGGGTGACTGGAATTTTAATTCAGCTGTTTTCCATTAATTACTGAAGTATTACCATGGCTGTATACTTGCAAGAGGTGATGTTACTGTAGCCACTGTGGTCTAAGCCAAAGCAAGACTTTCAGGTGCATATCTGGTGTGAGACCTGGAAAAATCTGACTATCCTACTACTTCAGTTTCTTGTTCTTGCCTTTTTCTGTCTCCAGGGCTGTCTTTCCAAGACTTTTACCAGCAGTGTCGAGAGGCTTTCCTGGTGAACAGTGACCTGACACTCAGGGCACAGCTGACAGAATTCAGGGACCACAAGCTCATCAGGACCAAGCGGGTGAGTCCAGGGAAGAATTCTGGATACTCAGCCACTTTAAATAAAAAAGATGCTTACTTGTTACTAAGTGAGGCTCTATTGTTTTAAGCACCTAGGAACTGGCAAGGGGCTGAAATTCTGTAATTGCAGCTCTTTCCATGCCTCCAATTTGTCAACATCCTTTACATGGATAGAGGACTATGGAAACACAGTGTGCTTTCATTATTCAGCAACCTACATGTCTTCTTCTTGAAGATTGTGAGAAATAGCAGACTGTGGAGCCTGCCAGTCTGCTTCCAATAGTATTACCTGTTTTTCCATAAGGAAAGAATGCAGACTTGTCATAATAATGAGGCAGTATAGCAGTGCAAGGTATGGGAACACAGTGTTGAGGATCTTTGTAGTGTCAGACAAGCATAACCCACCAGAAGATTTCTCATTTAGTGACTTTTTCTCAGTATTTGTGCATTCCTAGTGTTGCTCCAGTGAAATATTCCTGCTTTTCAGTAATGCAGTTGTTCAGAATGTTGTCCAGCTCTCATCCAGACTGCAGATAAATGCTAGCATTGCAGTGCTGTCTAGTGGCTTGCCTGGCACTGTACACTGGTGTTAACAATGTCTGTGCATGTCTGTTCTCAGGGAGCTGATGGTGTGGAATACTTACTAATTCCTGTCGATGACAGTACCTTGACCAACTTCTTAGAGAAAGAGGATGAAGATGCATAACAGCTCTGTGTCCTCACTGTCTACAACAATTGCTCTCAATGGCTGCTGGAGAGGGGCCTGTGCTCAGATCTTTCTCCAACCTCACCAGCTGCTGCACTGATAAGTAATAATTCTGATGAATCTTCTCATTGTTCAGCTACTTCAGGTAGTTTGGAATGATGGCTTCTGTAAGCAAGGACTCTCTTGCACTGTAGTTGATTTGTCTGCTTTGTCTCTTAGCTCAGACAATGCATGTTTCCTATCTGTGCAGCCAACCTTAGAGCCAGAAAAACAAACTCAGTGAGATTGTGCCTTCTGCTCTCTACCTCAGCAGATGTGAGGGTTTTATTGGAGCAATTTGCTTGGGAAGTGCAAATCACAAAATGGTCAAGAGCTTTAGTTTATACTAGTGGTGCAACTTTTCTCAACTGAGTGCTTTCCAGTAGTCCTTTACCATTTCTAGCTTCCAGTGTATGAAGACAAAGATTTATAAGGCTACGAGCCCTGCCTTGCCTGCATGAGGAAAGGAGAATACTAGTGGGTTTGGGATGCTGTGGGTAACTTAGTAAATTCTGGCAATAAAACTGAAGGACTTGCCCCAAACCCACATCCTTTTGTAAGACTTAGATAATCAAAATTATGATGGACTCATGTCATTGCCTATTACTTTCCAAGGTGCAATCCAGGAGTATGAAGAGGCTATGAAGCTTTTTTGTTTATTTTTTTAAAGCATGATTGTATATTTGTATTTTTTACATCAGGAGTGTCCACTGATCCTGGAGGAGGCCTTAAATGCCACTTAGAAGCTCTCCCTTTTTTAAAGCCCTTAGAGGTTGGGAGAGTGCTGAAGTTTGATGTCTTTCCTTCAATTCTTTTTTTCTCAGTTATGTGAGAGGAAGCTCTGTAGTTCCATCATCTATAGTCTGCCAGCCAGACTTCAGGGACTCTGTATGTCTAATATTTGGTAGCTGTGTTACAGCTCAGTGTTGTAATATTTCAAATCAATCAAATAAAGTGCTTTATTAATTTTCATTTGCTTGTCTTGTCTTTCACAATCTTTTTATGTTGTAGGAAGACATCTTTGTGGCAGTTGTGCAGAAGCTGCATTTTCATTACTATGTCAAAGACCTGCACAGAAGATTTCAAACTACTTAGTAGAAGTATTTTATATTGTTTCTTATATCAAAGTCAAGAACTGTTTGCCTGCCTTTTAATACCAGTATATAGCTTTTGAAGAGAACCAAAACATCCCATGGAGTAATAGTTAGCTGATCTGCCCCTCACTGCCAGAAGCAAGAGAGATGTATGGCTCTTTGTATTAGAAACCCAGAGCATCTACTTACCCCAGCTTGATTTTCATATAGGTCCTTTACTTGGGAAAGAAATTTCTTCTCACTTCTTAGCATACTGAGGTGCCTTCATGGTATTGGTAAGAATGATGACTTTATGCAGACTAGGTAGCTTCAGACAAAACCAGTCATCTCTTTCCACTTACATTTTAGTGGAACAAGACATGCAATTATTAGATAGAGACATTGCTTGATGAACCACTTTTATTAACTTAAAAGGATAGAGATAACATCTTTACAAATTTGTAATGAAATATTTACCATCCAGAGATGGTAGGGTATGCAACTGAGAATTTTTTTTTCTTAAAAAAAAATCAAAACAGAAAAAAGTAACTTGGAAAATAAAACTCATTATCAGTGGTGAAAATACTAGTTCAGTCTTAGTAATCCTGTAAATAAAAAACACAGCTTTAAAAGAAAATAACAAAGGCACATGAATTTACAGCTTTACTAAGGATTTGAGTTTTAACCTTCCACAGCTTTTTTTAATTAAGAGTCCCTCTATTGAAAAGCCTTAAAGCATTAGTGGTAGATCATGCAATTGAATACCAGTACCAACAACTTGCTTTGTGTTCTCTATTTGCATCTGAGTGGTGCCTTAGTAAAACTGTTAATGCAAACAGTTGATCTCCATCCTTTCATTATCTAGTATTTCTGAAATTTATTAGGTGAAATATCAGTGACTTGCTCTGACATGATTTGACATAACTGTAGTAGGGTAAAACTGCTGTGTAAGCTTAAATCTGGAGATGTCAGGTTCTATGTATTTTACCCAAACCAATCCTTGAGTATCATGGTTATCAACTGTATCTAATAACATTAAGCAGTAACAGTAAATTTATTCAAGTGCAGTCCAGTAATTGAGTAAATGAGCCTTTGGTATTCCAAAACAAACTTTTATTTTTCTGACATGGCAAAATACACCCCAGACTTTGAGGTATCATGTAATACAACCATTCTGTGCTGGACCTATTGAAAGCACCTTCATTAAGTTCTGCAGTTGGATAGGTCTGTGCAAGATACCACGATTGACTGAATTTTTTTCTCTGTCCCATTTTCCCCCTATGCCACCTGGAGAGGATCTCTGTCTTTCTCAGACACAATGATGTTGATTTTGTTCTGTAGGTGGATCATGAGTGCCTCACGCAGCTCTGACAGGAAGCCTCGCTCAGTGTTACTGTGCTCACACAGAATAACACTTATCCCATTGGCAACTGCATCCAGCACATCATGGTGGGACATCTCTCCTGCCATTTTGAGAAAGACATGTCAGAGATCACTACTGGTACAGGTCAGGTAACCAGGTCTCTGCAATGGATGGGGCACCTTAGCTAAAAGCTGTAGTGATGTAATGAAATATAGGTCCTAAGTGGCAATGCAACACCACCTGCTCTGTAGGAACATGGAACACTTCTGCTCCAGGATCCTTTGGAAGACTCAGCTGATACCTCTGTATACAGCTGAGACAAAACCACACAAAATTCCTTGCCATCTTTGAATAGTTGTAAATTCTGCCAATTAGGACAGAAAATAAAAATGCTCAGAGTGGTCTGGAAGAGGATAGAGGGAAGCAATTGGGAAGCCTGAGGGTCAGCTCTGCAGGGCTACACATAAGGGGGAGAAGGGGCAGCAATTCCTACAGAATGCAAGGCAGCCTGGACATTGTTGAGCCACAGGGAATAGCTGTCCCACTGCTGGAAGAGAGAAAAAAGGACTGTCCCTTTGGTCACACGCTATAGAGTTTCTTTGTAACATTCTGTAAACTACAGTAGAGTCTGTTTTCCATTAGAGAATTCTATAGAGAATGGAGGAAATACATGTTGCCAAAGGAGAAACACACTGAAAGTTGCAACTCACTGCCATCAGCAATGATTTTGTGTTGAAATAAATGTTTTAATTCAAGTATCTTTCACTGTGCCACGGTGCCATCTGATCCACATTATCTCTAGTGTTAGTCTGTCATTCCAACAACTAATTGACTGTTTCTCAATTATAAATAACAGGTAATTCTTTCTGGCCAAATCTTTCAACAGTCAATCAATCCTCTTATTTTTTGCTGGTTTCTTTTGTTTATTCATTTTTTTCTCTAATGACTCTTTTTATAAAGATAATGAAACATCAGTTTATTACCTGTGAGATAGAGGTCAGCTTCTGTTCCCTTCAGGACACTGCTCCCAGAACCAGCACACAGAGCAGCTTTCTTCACTGGTGATTCTGCAGGATACAAGGTACCACAGTTAAACTTCCTCCCCTTTGTTCAGCTCTCATGTCTGTATTGCTAGTAATTGTTTCATAGTCAAGCACTACCCTGATTTTAGGGTCAATGTAAATTTGTTGGAGGAAGAGACATGTCTGTCAGTTTGAAAGAGTCATGGGCCTGTAACATCTCTGACACTACAGCAAAATCCTCTGTGATAGGTAATTTTTTTCAAGGGGCAGGAAGCTTTGCAGAAAGCTCCAGCACAGATGCTAGCTGATGGCCACCTCTCTCCTAGTGAGCTGTTAGTTAGGTTTCTGAACCCTTTCATAGGCTGCTACTCTTTCCAGGACTCTTGTGCCCCACCATCATTAGTTTCCCAACTAATGATGCCACGAAGGCAGCATTTTGCCTCTGGTTCCTAACTTACAGCTCTCAGAAAGCCAGTCTTAATGCAAGCTGAAAGCTGCTCCATGCCAATAAAAATTTGTCCATTTGCTATGATTGCTAATTTCATACATAAAGCTGTTATGTATGTGTCAGTGACATGAATTTTAATTCTTCATATACATTACATTCACTAAGGAGTAGGGGACACACAACACAGAGTTTTCAAAATCTGTTAAGGGTTTCCAGTATGTTGCCTTGCAATTACTGTTGATTTAAGTAGAGTTACACCACTTCAATCCCACACCATAAAGAGAGGCTTTGAAGTAGTTTGGGGATTTTCTAATGCAATTGTCAGCTTCTAATAAGACTTCTGCCTCTTGAGTTCTCAAGAAATATGCTCTTGCAAATTCTAGTAGCTGTGCTTCTTGGAGATTAGCATAGGTAGCTGGGATAAGAGGATATTTACTCCACATCTTACTAAGGACCCCACTGTTTGAGCTAGTTCAGCTTCTTTTTCTTTCATCAAAACACGGTTCTGTGTTCATAATGATACCATACGGTATCTTAAAGTGCTCTGAATTTTACCATTCAGTCACAAGAGGGAACATACAATGAAACATTACACCTTTGTACCTGATATCCTGGGCAGGAAAAAAAAAATCTTAGTCAAGTATGAAGTACAAAAAATGGTATCTTTCATTCAACTTGTGCTGTCCCTTCTTCACCACATCAACCAGCATAATCCACAATCCCATTAAAAACACAGATGAGATTATTTTCATATAACTGTGCATTCTAAGATGCTGTTTCTTATCAGTGCTTCCTAGCTCTCGGAAGCAGGCCTGTAGAGCACAGAGCAGTGCTTCCCTGTGTCCCCGCCGCTGCTGGCAGGCAGTGCGAGGTGCAGGCTTACCCAGTGTCCTGCCCGCGCCCACGGCCACTCGCACGTGCGGGAGCTGCAGGTGGCCCTTGATCCGCTCCATGATGTCTGACAGGGACACCGGCTCGCACAGGGTGCACAGACGTCCCATTCCAGTGTGGGGAAGGAGAGGCTGAAAAAGAATTCAAATCGCTGTGAGAAAGCTGACTCCAGATAAATGCATTGCTTTCCACACTGGAGCAGGGTGAGTATATTGGGCATGCAGGAACATCACTGAACTTAACGTAACTTCTTTGTTATGTCCTCAAATGTAACATAGGAACTATGCCAGCTACTGTAACTGATTCAAGAATTAGTACAGACCACACAGATAGTTTCATTGCTTTGGAAAATGTGTGGCTTCAAATCCCCACATGCCAATATTTCAGAGCACTGGGGTAGCACTGGAAAACTGTAATGCCACTGACTACAGCATTTCAGTGTTCAGAGTATTCAACTCACACAAATAATACATTCACATGAAGTAATTTTGTGATTTTGTTACCTTTTGTAGTAAGAGAATCTCAGTCCTATGATAAAGAAGGCTGTTCTGGGACAATAATGCCACCACCTCCAGCAGTGCTTTCTGAGAGCAGTTCAAACTGACTCGTGTTTGTTCCTCACCTTCAACCCTGAGGAAAGACGTGCCTGGTACTTGTTAAGAAGCTAGATAAAATTTCAGCATGGTAATTATTATATTACAGCATTATAATTATTAATTTCGACATTATAATAATTATTATTCTATCCCAGTGGCTGTTCTACCATTGAGAAAGGAAAAAAAGGCAGCATTGTAATAGCCTAGACTAATATGGGAATTTAACTCAACTTTCCCCATCAAATCTCCTGTTAATACTCGTCTTTAACACCTCTCATCTATGTGACACTAGACCTGAGTTGCTATTTCCATTTAATACGACATAGATTGATCAGAAAGGGATGATTATTCCTTAAGGTTCTTGTTCTGTTGCTGAAAAATACAGCAGCAATGCACAGAGGAACAAAATTATTAGAACAGTAAAATACAATTACAGCAAGTTACTGTTTCAAATAACAGAAAGAATACATTAGAACATTAGAGAATGGAGCCGATACCTGGCTGGGAGAGTAGTGACACAAGAGATCTCTGGGATGTCTTTGATTTTGGATAGCACTGCATCCAGATGCTCAGCTTTTGCACAGAATTCTACCTGGTGAGTGCCCTCAGCTGGAGAGCTTGGTGCAGTTGATGGATGCAGTGGGACAGAAGTACAGGCACCTGAGAAAACAGTACAAGATTGCTGGTTTATGAAGCAGGGTAAGTATCCTAACACTGATTTAGCAAATATCTTAGAGACGTGGCACAAACATGCAAATTTTGCACTCAAATCCTTTTTCCCTGATGAGAACTAAGGACTTTTTGTTCTGTCTCCATTAAAACTGTGCTTAAGTCCAAAGAAGCTGATGGATATATATTATTTGCTATTATTAATGCCATCAGTTTTATCCTAAGGATTGCACAAAACCAGAAGGAGTTTCTGGTTTGTATGACAGGCTGGAAAAGACATCTGTAAGCCATAATACAGGATAAAAATCTAAAATAATTTCACATAGCTTAAATCCTTTGCAAACATTGAGATCTTGTACTTTATAAATTAAAGGGGGTGATTTAAAGTCAGCGGTTTCAACATTGCAACAACAGTGGACAATAAATATGCTCCAGTTCCAGATACATCCAGTAGTAGAGTCATGCATCTGAAAATTTCTGTCTGGTATACATCACCAAGATAAATTTCCTAAAATGTGTTTAAGGTTACAGTACTATAAAAATATTGGGGAAAATAAAGTCCTCATATGACACCTGTAAAAGCTAGAAGAAAATAAAATGACAAAAGATCCCACCTAAAATAGTATACATTTTTAATAATTTTAACCTTTTTTTTGTTCTTAACAGAATCTCACCGAGTCCCTTCGCTAGCCAGTTATTAACTCCGTGAGGTACGGCATCGTACGCCGTGTGTGGAGAGTAAATCCCGATTCTGTTCTCCAGGGCTCGGACCACGAGCCGTTCCTTCCAGGTCTTCCACGTTACTCGCTTGAGTGGTGTGAATATAGGAGGGTGGTAAGAAAGAATGAGGTCTGCTTTCTTCTGCAGTGCCTCTTCCATCACCTCCTCAGTGAGGTCGTTAGTGAGGAAAAGGGTGTTCACGGTGTGGGGAGGACTTGGTTCCACCAGCAATCCCACATTGTCCCAGCTTTCAGCCAGAGCGGGGGATGCGAAGTCATTCAGGGCAGAAACGAGCTCCCGGAGGTTCATGAGGGCGCGTACGGGCGGGCGGCCCCAGGCACGGACACGGTGGAGAGGAGGGCGCAGTAGCGGCGGGACAGGCAGCGGCATACGGGGACCTGTGCGGGGCAAACCAGGCCGCCGTGGGCCTCGGGAACCACGGGCCAAACAGCAGCCANGCCGCCACGGCCGCTCGGGCTGCGGATGTCGCTCCGCTGGCGGGTCGGCCCGCCTGTCCCCGGCACCCCCCGGTACCGGGCGTCCTCCCGGCCCGGGGCTCCCGCGGTCCCGCCCCGCGCTACCCTGCACCAAACGCGCGGAGCTCGAACTTTAACCTTCCTCCCGCGGCAAGTCCGACCCGCAGAGCCGGGCCGCACAGGCGCTCGCCCCCTCGGCAGCGGGAAGCGACCAGGCCCGACAGCCTCGGGGCACGGCCGGGCCGGCACCACGCTCACTTCCTGCCGGAGCAGGGTCGGCGCTGCGGGGCGGGACTTGCGCTCGGCCCCGCCGCTTCCTCCGCGCTCAGCGGGGCTGGGGCGGCCCCGCCGTAACGCGGGGAGTGAGCAGAGG
>VZRX01012612.1:0-22568 GCA_013398075.1 Notiomystis cincta
TTTTGTATTTCAAATGTACTCCAGCTGCATCAGGCTTCAGTTGTTATTTTCACCTTGCCAACCACGTGATTTTGCTGTGGTGAATATGTGCGTAAGTGAGGTTTTTCTTGTGGGTTTCCTGCAGATACTGGGGAGTTACAGATTGTGCAAAGGTAGCAAGACAGTTTATTATTCCGGATGTTAAGAGATGTAGAAGGTTTCTGACATTTAAAAAAAAAAAATTCTTCTCTTGGTATATTAGAGGAAAACCTACCGTGAAAGCCCAAAATACGGTACCTAATTATCCTATCTGTGGTGTGTTGCTATGCTTTAAAGCCATTTCCTGTGAATAAATCAGTAACAGAGGCAATTTTGTACTGCTACTGCTGAGACATTTCAGAAACTCTACTCAAGATCTTTTCTTAAAGAAAACATAAATCATATATACATAATCAGATTTTTAATTTTCTTTTTTCACTAGTTTTAGAAGACTGGAAAAAAACCACATTTTCCTCTTACAATTAATGCTTTTAAATTTGGGTGAAACATATTGTTCTTAATCAAAATTCAGATAGCAAAATTTGGCTATACGGTGCAGTTACTTTTGTTTGCCTCAATGATAAAATTCCTTTGGCTTGAAGAAGGTAATTCAATGCAGTAATTACAGGAAATGACTAGTGAATCTAGAGAAGATGAAGGTTCTTCATCATCTGGAGGTGGGCCCTCCCATGCTTTAAGCTGCTTCTCTGGTGAATACTGAATCTGCACTGGCCAAAGTTAGATCCATCTGTTACTTTATCCTTTTTCGGTCCATTTTTCTTGATGAATTCAGAACACTGAATCAGTGTCATGTCTCCCTCTGTGGTGCTTCTGGCAATGCAGTGCACCAAAACAAAATTCAAAACCTGCAATAGTTTAAGAATGTGATTGCCTAAAATCAAGAGGCAGCTGCCTGAAATTAGCAAAGTGGTCGGAGTGCTAGAAAAGGAACTACTGAGAGTAGACAGCTTTTTGAATGCTTCCCTTTTCTGGAGCCCAGACAAAATCTGCTCTGGGCTTTCAGAAGGCTCTCCTTATTCTGTGGAGGTGCAATTCTCAGAGCACAACTTTGAACTCTTGCATTAATAAACATGTGGGCAGGACTTGGGTGTTTTTTAAGATATGGCCAGAAGCATAGCTGGTGATGCCCATCCTTTGTACTATAAGTTACTGCTTTACTGCTTAGAGCATTTGTGTAGGAAGAACAAGGCTTTGGTCAGTGATTTGCTCTGCTGAAAGACTTTAATACCAATTACTTTCACTACCTGTAATAAAATTCGATTCAGAGACTAAAGAAAAGTAAAGGAGAATATTTTCCATTGCATTTATTGAAAGCGTGCAGGAAAAAATTTCAAGAATCATTGAGACAGGAAGAAAATCTGTGAGGAATCAGGAATCTTTTGTAATTTACTACTTGTGTTTCTCTAAGAGCAAAATACAGTAGTGGCCTCAGGTGTTAGTTTGTGTGGTCCTGAATAGAAGGCAATATGTAAGTCTACAGATGTTCAGGGTATAATGTGGAGAGAGAGTACAGGCGGGAGCTCCTCTGCAGGCCCCTTCTCTGAGCAGAATAAAACTGTGCTACCACATTTGTAGAGACCCCAGTGCTCCAGGAGAGTCTCATGAATGGTTTGAGAATACCAATCAGACTGGTCACCTCACATATTTTAGCAGAAACATCTGTCTTCTGGATCCTGAAACTGATCTAGGCATCAAATTATCCTGTTCTTTGGAGACTTGGAAAATTCCCTTCATCCTTAGAAGAATGCAGAGGACCCTAAGGGAAAGCCTGAAGAGGGGAGTGTGTCTGGGTTTGAGAATCAGATTTAAATACATAATCACCATCTAAATCCTAGGTGCATGCCAGGGACCTAAGTTGTCTCTTTCATCTGCCCCACAAAGTCATTTTTACTTGCTGCTTTTCTTTCTTTTTTCTTCAGTCTGTTCTGCTGTATCTCTGTTTCTTCCATTTATGATGGATTGCTGCAAGGACTTAGGAAAATCCCCAGATCTGCACATAGGTGAAGTTATTGTATGTTCCTGCAGAACTTCTTTACACTGGATTGTATGGATTTTACTTCATCAGTTCAAATTTATTAGATAGAATACATGTGCTGTAGCTTAAACTGCTTTATCAACATATCACTAGTGCACTGCTGGACAGTACTCTCACACTTTGTGATTTTAAGAAGGCTTCATTTGTTGCAATACTACAGGAATATGAGGCTTTTCGAGGGGGAATTCTCAGCAGGTTGGAGCAGTATGAAATCATAACCAGATATCTAATCAAACTATTATTTAGACTTCACTGTAAGTTTTCTCATGTGGATCCAGGTGCTCAAAACCAGGTAATATGTTGCTGCTTACCTGGTAATCCTTTGTAGGCTTTAGCTCTAAACTCAGCAGTGCTGCCTTTGGTGTCTCCTTTAAAGGGCATGATATAACCTCTTTTAGCAAAGTGTCTCAGTTGTGGCACAGAAAGAAGATGCAAAAGGTAGGCCATATGCAAGGACAATCTGTATTAATCACTACATGTCTCACGATTTCTTTTCACTAAACTCTTAGATTGGCATTCCTTTATTCAAAGGTTGTCAGTGAAAATGTAACTTGCAAATATCAGCCTTTGCAGAAAATTCTCTTTGCCATCAGTTAAGCATGATTCTTATTTCTTAATTACTCTCAAGACATTGCTACATGAGATTTTCAGCAGGATTAAAGATTTCATATCTGGCAACTGTCCAGCAACACAAAGGACTTTTAACATTTATGAATTATAAAAATGTTTATCACACACACACCCCCACCCCCCCAAAACAACAATTCCCTCTCCAATATTTTTAAACCAGCTCTAAGAGATATACAGACATGAGCCTTGGAAGAGATTTTTAGCCAGTATGGCAGGAGGTTAGGTTGTTTGTTTTGCTGTGTCAGCAGGACACTGCTTACTCAGTAGAGTCCAAAAAAGAGTCTGCTTTTTAAATGGAAGTACAGCTCCCTGTTCCCACCAGTCACATGGTGAATTTTTGTGAATCAGTGATTTCCTGAAGTGGCAGAAAAATGAGAATCCTTAGTTGTGGAAAATCAAAACTTCCTAGTTTGTTTTATTCTTTCTGATCATGATTTCTTTTCCTGGCTAGAATTGTGAGTGCAAATGGATGAAAAAAAAAAAATCAACAAAACAAACAAAACAAAAGATTCCAGGAGTAAATTCCTGGATTGTTGAAGGCAGAAGGAAGGAGTGATGAGATGATGATGAGATGATGATGAGATGAGATGAGATGAGATGAGATGAGATGAGATGAGATGAGATGAGATGAGATGAGATGAGATAATGCTTCAAGTGGAGGTACTGGTGTTTACTCATTTATACGTATATGTAGAGAGAGGATAAGGGAAAAAGACCAAAGCAGAGAGAGCAGCAAGAATATCAAGAAGGTAAAAAGCACAAGATAAGTGATATTTTTAGTATTCTTAGAAGAGTTTTCTCCCAGATCATCAGTTTGCAGCATAAGCAAAATCTTGGTAATATCAGCAAACTAGCCCCACACCCAGCTCATCCACCTCTGGAGACTGGGATTGAATAGAAGGATTTCCTGGAATGAAATGTGGAGAAATGTTGACCAAAACATTAATAAATGAGTGCCATGTAGTTATCAAACATACATCAGTTGTCAAAGTCATCATGCACCCTGTAAACCAATTAAAATGGTTAGTGTGCGTTTTCATTCTTTTTATGGTAAGAGAGGAGACAGTAATACAATAAAAGGAAGATGTGCCAGAGTAAGGTCTAGAGTTCAAGCAAAATACTTGAGTGTAGTCTGTTAGCCTCAGCTTATCTGCAGTAGTCCTAAAGATATTTCTAAATCAACAAATCTGCCCTCAAGGAGATGAAAAAACAAAAGAGAGAAACGGGGGGAGGTCTAGCGTGGAGCAAATATATGGGAGATCTGATTTTTGTTCCTCTCTCTCCCATTAGCTTTTGGTGGACAATAATAATGAAGAAGTAAAAAGATTTTCCCACATTCCCACTTTCCCTGCTTATATTTTTGTCACATCTACTTGACATCTTCTCTACATCCATACTGATATAAACCACATCCACTCTGCTGTTACAGTGGCCAGCAAGGGTGTGCTGCACTGACCCTGCTCAGCTGCAGGGATGGGTGCAACCCCTCCAGCAGCCTTGCTTCAGGCTGACCAGGGGTTCTGTTTGCCTCCCACAACAGGGGCCTGGCAGGAGGGACCCTACAACGTGAAATCCAGAGAAGCAGCAGGGCATGGCATGGCATGGCATGGCCCCATCCACACCTAAAATTGTCAGCCAATGTCCTCATGACAGGATGGCATAAACCTGAATTCCCTACTTTGGATGCGATCCCTGCAATAACACCAAATTTTCTCAGGTGTTCATGCCAAAAAAATGTGCAAGGCAGGCCAGTAAATGATCAAGGACCCAGACCTTTACTTGTGGCTCAGTGCAGATGTAGCCATATGGAGTAGCAGAACAGGGGTAAGAAAGTAGTAGGCTTTCTATCTACTAAATAATAGTATGCTGCATAATACTGCCTTCTGTACACACATTTCTAATCTTTTCTTTTAAGGGAATAATACAATGAACTGTGTTTTCTACGTTGCAATATTGCCTTTTAGATATTTATTTTAAAATAATTTTAAACTTCTAACTTTCCAGGAAAGAGTTACTTCATTATTACAGAGTTACTAGCTGTTACTGCACATCTTGGCCTGTTTCCACAAAAATAGGAAAATAACTTTACCAGATGCTGAGGAGTCTTTGGCACAGTGGGAGCAAGTCTATCTGAAATAATGAAACAACATGAAGAATGGTGCCATCAAAAAGTGTTTCCTTAGGAAAACACTGAGGCTCTTCCTTAGGGTTCAAAATGCAAATGCACATTTTTCCACTTCAGTGCTATGAAAGGAATCCTCTGTTCAAACAAGGTGATGGTAACATCTAAAGGTATAGCTACCAAGCAGTTAAATATGAACTAAATTTCTGCTGCTGCTATGAGTGGAAGGTTACACTTTCCTTCTCTGCTTTCTTCCCTTTACATCCTCCGTTTCTAAGAGCAAAATTATCTTCCTATGACTTCTTTCTGGAAGAGGTCAAATGGCAACAACAGTACCACTGTTGGTTCTGAAAAATATTCAAAATATGTACAAAGTAATATTGGATTCAAAGGATTAAATCTTCAATTGTCAATTAGTGGTATTTTATAACCTCATTTAAATCAATGGATATAATAGTTATGTAATATGACAAAAATAGACACACTTTGTGCAATTACTAGTTTATTCTGGCTATGTAATTTCTGATAATAAATTTAAATTAAAAGTGGTACATTGGACCTTTTAAATATTGCCTCTGCAAAGGAGATTTTTTGTTTTAATCTCCTCCTGCCATCATTTTGAAACAGCTTTTCTTCCCACATTTCCTTGCTCTCATACCAAAACTCGGTCTGGATTTTAATGCTTATGTCAAAAAAATCTTTCATACTAGTCTGTAAGATCATGTTTAAAAAATCAAAAACTGATTCACAGAATTCCACAGAATTTTGTGACAGCCTGAATGGAACCATAAAAGTGAAAAATGCCAAAACTGTGTTTTGTAAGACTGAAGGACTGCTAACAGAAGTAGCAATAGTGAGCAAAGCACTGTAGGTTTCCTACAGTGGGATCACCAGGAAAGAAGAGGGGCAGAAAGACAATTGTGCTGGGTTTGCCTTGCATGTGTTGGTGACTTCTCTAGGCTACCTGAAGCAGTATCTGAACATCTCTTCTAAGGTTGCCAGTCTCTAGGCAGGGTGACATTCCTGTTCCGAGACTGTCCCGGGCATGTGTGAGAGTGGTATGTTAGTATGTGGAGCCTGGCTTCTCGAGATAATTGGAGTCAGCTTGGAAAAGAAACTGTCAGTGGAAAAGGAAGTTATTCTAAAACACATATTAAGTGCCACTGCTATTTAATACACACATAAGTAGAAATACTATAAATAGACACGATAGTCTTCTGGTTGCTTCAGCTGTAGCAGAAACATTTACAGTGAGGGATTGTGTAAGTCCCTCCTTGCCCAGCCATAGGATGAAGGAAAAGGTTGGACATGACCTATTCATTAGCATGCTGACATTTGTATCACGAGGTTACAGTAATGTGAGATAGATGATAACTTACGTAATGGACTCCTGAAAACCTTTTCAGAAGCGATTCCAAGAGTTTGGCTTATTTATTAGGGAGAATCCAAGGCTGGGCACATTGGGGAATTTGAGCAGGGACCCTGAATATGCTCCCCAGTCCTCTGCAGAATAGAACCTTGGGAAGAGTGTTGGAAGATGAGAGTGGGATATCTTTGGAAGATTAATTACTGAATGTGGGAAAAGAGTCTTGAAGAGTATCAGTTCTTCCCTCCTCTGAAAAGTATTTCCCATGACCACCAAGATTAATCATAAGCTCGGTTCCTCTGCGTTCCATCAACTGAAGTCTTGGAGATTTGGTTGTAGGCTGCATTATTAGAAAATAGATTACTTTGATTGTTTGACAGGTTCCTAGTAAAAATAGAATAAAATATATAATCAACAAAATTCTGGAGATAGCATGAAATGGAACCCCCTTCTGTTTCACTCTAAAAGTTTTGTGGGATTTTCCTTTTCTATCTTGTTTTAACCCGTTTTCCTTTCAATTTTTTTAATCCATGGTTTACACTGTGCATAACAGAATGTATTTCTAATTAATTTTAGCTTCCTCAGTGTAGTCATATACAAAGTCATAAATACATTAATGTCTTCAAACCTGTTTGTTAAAAACTATTTGTTAAAAACTATTTGTTAAACCAGGCTGTTAACAATGTAGTTGTTAAAATACACTACATTGTTTCCTTTCTTTCAGTGATCAATAGTTAAATATAGCACAGTTACAACATCAAACATCTGAATAATAAACTGAGATCTAAATTAGTAAACTAAATTATACAAAAACATGGAAACATCTGTCTCCCATTGTATAAAGCATACTTGTTTTGAAAAAAGAGATATCAAATCCTAAAGTTGTAGTTTGGGATATGGTATGCTATTTTTTCACAGTATGGATCAGTTAATAAAAACAATATGCATATTTTTCTGAGTCACTCTTTTTTGCTTTCAATTAAATCTGATTTTTAAAGTAATCTTAAATCTGAAAATACTGATCCTGTAATTATACTTAGGGCTTACCTACCTTTGAATTACAGGATTTCCTGCAATGACAAAAACAGTATTCTTGAAAAATATTTTTGGTTTTCAGCAACAGGTCCAAATTTTTCCAGCACCTATAGGTCTCATGTTAAATAACACCACACCTGAAAAATAGTATGAAATGATTCAAGACATGTATTAATAGGAAAAGAAGGTAAAGAAAATTAACTATGAACATGTACTGGGTCCATTTTTCCCCCTTTCTCATTCCCTAACTGATAAAAAGTTGGATCTTGAACACTTCTCACATGTTTTTAAATTCTTTAAAATCCTACTGTTCTTGTCCTTGAAAATCAGATTTTTCTTGAGCTTTTCTGAAAATTCCACAAACGTCTGAGTATTGAATAGTCAAATTGATGTCTTAAGGCAAGATTAAACTCATCTTTACAATAGGATTTATCTTATTCACTTTATAATAGGATTTAAACTCTAATTAGCATGGAGTAGAAATGGGTGTAGAGCAAAGTAATTTCTCTGTAATGACAAGTCATACAAATTCTAGGACGTGGACTAGTCCTTGATCTTACATCTCCAAAACATGGGTTTATAACCACCCAGGTAAATGTCACACCTTGGTAAAAGTTTGGTTTCAAAAGGACTCTCATTCTGAAAGCTGAAGTCAATCACATGAAAAAATCCACCAGTCTATGCCACTGAAGTTATTTCCAAAAAGAAAATCACTTTAAATTAACAGAATCAGAATTTGAAGGTGGAGGAGTCCTGAGGAGAAAAGCTCTGTTTAATTGTTACATATTTTCTTTACACATAATGGGCATGTAATTGTTCGAGAAATGAAGCTTTGTGGAAAGTTTGAAAGGTTAATAACTGAGTTTCAGCATTTCAAAAGAAGTCAGGGAAACAGAAAAGAACAGAATCTTAATCTCTCAAACAATAAACCTTTGTGTTACCCAGGAAGTCTCAGTGCCTTCTTGCTAATTGCTTTTAACATCTATACCCATACTAATGTAAAACCAAGCTGAACATGATCTCTTTCCTCAAAGTACTTGAAGTTATATATTATAAAATAACTTTTTGTGTGGAAAGAATGAAGAAGCACGGAGGGTTTTAGATGTGGGGTTTCTCCTAAACACTCATCACAGTAACATTTAAGAAGCAAACCAGTATTTTAATGAGTAGTCTCTCTGGAAATGTGTAAATACGTTTGGCCTTACTTTTTTAGTTTGTTATTTTCTTTAAGTGGTTTTACAAATAAATGTTTTGATTGTATTTAGTAACCTCAGCTTTTTGTAATTGATAGTCTTTGATAGGAATAACACCATGTCTGAGCTTAGCATGTGATTTTGTTAATACAGACCAAGTTTTAACTCAGAATTTCATTTTTAGGATCTCTAACAAAAGAGAGCACATCTATGATACATGTTCCTATATAGAGACCACTGGGCTTTGTACCTTGGGAGTGAAAAAGAAAGTGCCTTGTTATTTAAATATTTACACTAGCTGGAGTTCACAGCAGCATCTCTTCACACTATGCCAGTGTGATGGGAGGAAGATCTGCTATGTCTTAGCTATAGGATCTATACCTCACTCTTCCCTATATTATATTAATTTCCATAAATATGCTAAAAGTCATTGTCACATGAGCACCTTGTGGGTTGGTACCGAGAGATGAAATGGACTTTATTATTTACACCCATGATGTTGTTTGCACCTAAGAAGTCATGTTGGACTTTCCCTGCTTTTCAAGTATCCCAGTTGCAACAGTAATCAATAATTTAGTTCATAGCTTTTACTGGTTTTTGTATCTCTTCATATAGAAGACGTTGCCATCCATTGTTTTAGGCATAGGCTTTTCTCCATCTTGCCATGATCCTCTTTTTTATTGGAAGAAGATTTATATTTCATCTGAAGATGAAGCAGAAATTTTATTGATGTGTGACATATGATGTGTGTTGGTTGGCTTGCAGAAAATGTATTTTGTTTTATTAATGGCAGCTGCATACAAGGAGATCATATGACTTCATCCCCTCCACAGCATAAAACAGTTTACCATAACTTAAGGATAGGTTCACTTAAAAATTATGCTTTCAGTTTGAAGAAAAAGTTTTCTTGCCCCTGTTAGCATTAACTTCCAGCATTTTTGACATATCCATTTCAAATACTTTGCCCCAAAAAGTTTAAACAGTACAGCTTCTCTCAACTTCAGAGAACATCCTTTCCCCTAGTAGAAGGTAGTAATTATGATAAATGGATGTACTTACATGTACTCTCATTTAACAGAAGGGCTTTCTAAATTCACTGTCTTCACATCAGCAATTTACTTATCACTGTCATCTTCAGGTTTATCTAACTGAGGTTTAATCTATTCAATTGTAGGAATAGGTGCAAAACTTATTTCTGAATTTGTAGTGTGGGATTCAGAGATTCTTCTGATAATAAAGATCATTTTGCTTTGCAAATTAAGGGCACATAATCTTGGGGACATAGGCCTCAAATAGATCATTCTAAAGACAAATGTGACTTTGACTTTTGTTAGCAGTTGAATTTCATCCTTGCTGAATATTAATAATAGCAGTAAGACATTTAATTCTGAGGGCTTGTCAGATTTAGGAGTGTATCTCTACAGCACAGTGGAGCAAAGCACAGGGACACTTCTACTTTGTCACAAATGCTGAGATTCTGGAACACAGTTCACCACTACCAGATTGTTTCAGGACCCTAGCTCTGCCTGACTCTAGGTTTTGTGGATGGTTTAGCTCAGGTTTACACTGGCATTGAAAGGGCTCTATCACATGGCAGAGATACACTTTTAATCCTTTTGCAATTGCTGTGTCACTGAGCAAACCTTACGTAACCTACAGATTCTACTCTCTTGTCCCTTTTAACCTGGAAGGCATCTGACAGGTCTCTTGAGGCTGCCTGGGACCTTGACCAAAACTCCCTTGCACTCAACAATCTTATTTAAACACTGAGCTGCACTGCTGTGGTTACTGGCTGATAGGATGATAGCAAGCACTACTTTAAATAATAGTTTAAATTAAAAAATATTGTGGTAAGAGTGCCTGGTCTTGCATGAGAAACTTTGTATTAACAAAGCATTGAAAGTGATTATCGGTCCTTGTAATTAGACACCTGGTGCACTACAGCAGTAGTTTTTAGGTTACACAATATTTCCTTTTAAAATATGGATTCTGTTATATTCCATGTGTTTGTACCTTCTACAGTTTATGATATTTATATTTTTATACTTTTGATGGGGAAATATGCATCACCTGAAAGAAATCCTGAAGGTCAGCCAAGCAATTAATCTGGTTGTATCAGTAAATCTTCCATTGCTTGATATCACAGTGTATTGACCACCGAATGCCCTCTCTGCTGGAGGAAAAATTGCTGAGTATTGTGTGATATCATCCCCGTGAGGCAGCAGGAAAAAAGGCAGGGTTAATAGAAACATGCACGTGGCCAGTGGATCCTTACAAACCCTAACAGGTGCTGGGCTCTTACCAGTGGAATAATCTGGCCAGCAGCTGATGTCCTCCTATTTTAAGGTCACTCAGTGCTATTGACTTTTCAGCCAAGTTCTCTTGGTATGGTGTTTCTTAGGGAAGTTGGTTGAAAAGTTTTATAGGCTAACAAGGGCCTGAAGGGGATTATCATTTACAGGTGACTAAGGGCAATGTGGTTGATCAGACCACATCTCATTTAGTTAGAGAACATCCTGAGATCTTTTTCAACAACCATTTGTATTTTTGATCTGTGAATGCTTTTTTTCTTATATTCTAGAAAGAAAAAAATTATGTATTTGTTTGAGACATAATTATGCTGATGTGAAAATTTCTCCTTTGAAATTTACTTTTCCTTGTATGCAAGGATCTGTTTGTTTTTCTTAGAACTGGAAAGAAAATGCAGAAGCCTAAAACACAGTGAAGCATCTTGCTTTACCCATTGCCTCTCTGTGTCAGCTTGCTCTTCTGATCTGCAGATAAGGTGAAGTTGTGGAAATACTTTAATCTATAGAATAATTTAAGTGATTTTTAATATTGCATATGATTGCAGAAGAGAAAAAAATATCAGTAGGTTCTTAGCATACAAAAATGGATTTTCACAGTCACCCAGAAGTGTAAGTTTTCATTGAAAAAAAGTGATTGTATTTTTGAAAATATTTTCCTCTTTGGTCTATAAAATGATAATTCTTTCAATTTAAATGATATATGCTTAGGGCATATTATGTTCAGAATAATTTTTCTTGTAAATCTCTGGTAAATGCTTTGCCACACAGTCTCTAGAAAACTCTGGAGTGGTTGATAATAACAGCTATTCTTTTTCAAGTACTCCATCAGAGTGTCTGTAGAGGCACTGTCAGTACTGTATCTAATAGGTGCCACTATTGAGACAGAGGGCCAAAATCACATCCCTCTTTCTTCTATGGGCAACTGACACAGGGATACCAATTCTATATCACACCTCTGAAAACTAGCACCAGAATAATAGATGCTTTTGAATGAGGATGCTCACTGCTAGTTATGCAAAAACTACAACAACTGCTGCTGTAATTGAGCTTTCTTCTGGGATAATGCTTTTATTGCTTTTTGGACTTTATAATCTTGGAGGTCTTTTCCAACCTTAATGGTTATAATACTGTCTTTGTAAGGTGCCACATTTATAGCTTTATACTGAGGAGTAAATTATTACAGCAGGCAAAATAAGAATAAAAACATATAAATGTGTGAGTTTTTAGTTTTTATCTACTTTGGCTTGCTGTCTTGCATAATCTTGATTTTGTGAGATGTGTTTATCTATATTATATCTGTATCTTAGTTATAAGGACCACAAAGCCCTGGTGAAAGAAAGGTGAATCCATGTTTTATCACTACCATGGGATACTTAATCTATGTTTTCTCCACCTGTAGAGGCCCATCCCTGCCTTTTCAAATTGCAGAAAGCTTTCTGACTCTTTAAATTTTTAACTCAATCTTCTAAAGCAGCTGTTTCAATCAAAACACAGTTCTCTAACTTGTGTTTTGAGGGGCTCATAGGGAAACTTGACCTTGAAGGGTGTGTGAAGGAGTGAAGGGCCAGGATTTCTAAATAACTTCTCTATATCTCAGTCTTCAAAATGGAAAATTTCCATGTCTTAGGAGTCCTTTCATGATTCTCTACAGTTGGCAACCCCATTAATGTGATAGTTCTTTAAATCATAAGTCTCCCTGTATTTAGTCTTCCATTAAGCCTACTTCCTTGCATGTTTGCTGCTGAAACACCCTTTCTCCCTTTTTCTTAGGGTACTTTTTAGTAGAGCATCTCCTGATTGTTTCCCTGCTTGGTGCTACTCCTCTCTACAGAGAGACTCCCGCAGAGTGTTGCCTGCTTCAAAATCGATTTCAGACCTATTTCTGGGTATTTCTCTTTGAGAGAATAAACAAATCTGCTTCTTTCAGCTCTATCACCATCTGAAGGGAATCCTGTGTGTGCCAGTATTGCAAAGCAGTGTGTTGTAGCACATTAGGATTAGTGAGTGCCAGGAAGAGCTAGAGGTAGCACAAGAAACATGAAAGACTAACGTGCCCTTCTGGAGCGGAACACTCCTCTGATGTTCTTTGCAAGGCCAGCTGGACACCATCTGATCGTTTACAGGAGATGCAATCCCATAACTGCATGGTCCTCTGAGAGTCAGGGAATAGCTGGAGATTTTGGAGGGTCTTAGCAGTGGGCTCAGTCTCACTGAATCATGATTGTTCTGATCAGGCATCACGGTCTTTGCCAACATCATATATGCTCTCAACATGCTGCTGGTTACCAGTCATAGCTTGGTGGCTTAATAGTCCAGTGTTGCCATCTGAATGGCCACCTCTCCTCCCCTTTGTTTCATGTTTATCCTTATTCAATATCCAAGACATGTGCATCACATTCCAGGGTCATGTCACACCATGCATCCCCACTTGGATAACTACAATAAAATTGTGACGAGTACCATTACATCAGATATCGTTGTAGGATACTTTAAGGGCCCAGATCAGTCAATGCCATCAAAATATATGAAAAAAGGCAAGCTCTGCTTTTTGGGAACCAGCTCAAATTCAGTACTTTTCACCAGGAGTTGTAAAACCTAATGGCAGGTGTTTGGTTTGTGCTCAAGAAATGCCTGGTTCTATCTGGGTTGACACAACCAATGTCTGGGCAGACATTAGCTTGCCTGCCAAAATATGCTTTGGCCTTTGTCTGCCTTCTTTTCTCTGAGTTATTGCCACTGCCAGTAGAATAAGGTGTATTTATAAGGCAGAATATACACAAAACAGTCATTTTTCAGAACCATTTGAAAATACTTTGACTAGGTGATGTTTCCTGATGAACACTAATTAGTCATGATTACATCTCTTTGCAGGAATGGATCAATTCTGACTCTGTTTCGATGAAGAAGAATTGAGTCAAAGCCAGACAGAATTACCTCGCACCTGAATAACCAATTTATTTGCGTTCGATAGTGACTTGCTCTGTGGCAAGATAGCAGATAGAAAATGGTCTGTTTTGTCTCAGATTCTGTCAGCTGAAATTAGATAATGTTTGTGTTTATTGAAATATTTAATTGTTTTTGCTATAATGTGGACTGCAGCACTATTTTATATTTTGGTGGACACTGCTCTGAAGTGAAATTGTAATTGAGTTGGTAGATTGGTTGAGAAGTCCATCCCTAGTTTGCTGAAAGATTTGTAAAAATGTTGTAGCAGATTTTCACTCTCCTTGTAGCTAGATGTATGTCTGCATATATATAATAGTTGTTCATCTACTTGGACATCTCAGTTATAAGTTGGGGGCATTTTATCACTCCTTGTATTCTGACTACTGACTTCTACATCAGAGAGAATCTTGTATGAAATGCTCTGGGTATTCAGTCTTCTTGCTTCTAGTTTCTTTATCTTGTCTTTGTAATTCCAGCATTCTTGTGAGACCTGTTCAATACCTTCACTATTTTCTGACCACCTCAACAGGGACTATGCAGGCATCAATTTCTTTCAGTATATAATTGCTTTGCAGTTCTTCCCAGATCTTTTTTTAATTTGGGTTAGTAAATAACTTATCTGATGCTTCAGAATGAGTTCAGAATCTTGTTAATCTGCCATATTTTCATGCTTAAAGGCTCACTTTGCCTAAAATGCAGCTGTGCACATTAGTGATTTGCTTAAACTGTATTTGTGTAGTTTTGGTATTAAGATCAGAGTGCCTCAGAGTTTGTGTGCAGCTCTCAGTAATCTCAGTGGTCATGAATCACTAATGATCTCTTTTTCCTCGAGCATAATGCTTAAGAATTTAACATATGCAAACACCATTGCATATTAGTTTTTTATATCTGAAAGGCTCTGGGAGTTTAAAACTTCTGATAGTATCTTCTTTAATTAGTACCTGTAGATCTGTATGTACGTTGAAATGCTTTGTCTCTTGCTTGCTGCTTTCTCCGAGGGGGTTGCAAGTTTCAAAACACAGATTACTTTTTTTTTTTAACTTAGAGATTCATTTCCTTGCCTCTTAATGGCACAAATGAGATCTTTGTGCTCATATACCAGAAAGTGAAAGATATACCTGAAAATGCCTTTAGAATGTGTCATACTGTCAGAAACAAGAAGCCACAGTTTTTGACTCTAACATCACTAAAGTAGCAGTCACAGACAATACCAGCAATATTCTGCTGCAGATTTCTAGAACCCTCTTCTGTCTCCTGAAATGAGATGAGGAATTATTTTCTCATCCACTTCTATTTTCCATTATCTTGGATACTATTATGTTTAACATATCTGTGATATTCTTCACTTGTAGGCACGTAGTAGACATATCTCTTTAGTGCTTTTGCTTACACTATTTGGGCTTTGCCTTGTTTCACAGGATGACAAGTAATCTTGAAGGCTTCTTGCTCGAGACAGGAAGCTTTATTTTCATGTGCTTATCTACTAAAATTATATTAATTTACTCTTATTGCATTCATTCTATTCATTAACTACTACTTCTATTACAAATATATTCCAGAATTCATTAACTGAGAAAATAGTATTGAAGGCAGATGATGTTCTGGGTCAGTCAATTTATTCAGTTTGAGATACAGGATATCTGGAGAGTGAGTTTTTCAAAAATGTCTTGGCAAATTTTAGGAATTTTGCTGCAGCTATGTCAGGCTGTATTGTTCTCCTGGATAATTTCTGGTTTGTTTGCATATCTATTACAGTAATAATTTCTCTCAGATTTAATCTTAGATTTCTACATTTCCTTTCTTTTTTTCTAGAGACATTGACTATTGTAGTTTTTGCATAATTTTTGTATTCTTCACACTTGTGATTAATATTGCTCCTATGGTCTTCTTAAATTTGATTTGCTATCTATACATAGATACATCATCATATTAGAATGTCCTCTTTTCGGGAGATTTCTGCCACAATACTGTAACTGGAATACAGATCAAATGAGGTTTCTTATGGCTTCAGGAAATTGAAGGGAAGTTGCTTTTTAGAACCTTACCAAGGCTGATTTTGAACCATGTTTTCTTTCAAATATTGTCAATGAAACCAGCATAAATATATACATATTTAAGTATCAAAATGCTTTATATAAAACTGATAATCTGCATTTCTATGTCATGTCATACCACAGCAGTTCAAAACCGTTATTGTTAGGTCTAAATGATAGATGTAATTAAATGTAGATAAGTAAATAAGAGGTAAATAAATATGGATAAGATCTAGATAAGTATAGAGTATTCTAGAGGTGTAGCTGCTGGGTTACCAAAAAGTTACTGCAGCTTCTGGTTCTAGCTAGCCTTTTAGTTGATAGTTTAGACATGAACTTGTGGAGTATATAAGGGTACTTGAATTATGCTTTTTTTAAGTGGTTGAAATAGAATAGCCAAGGGAAAATGTTCAGAAACATTTGCGTATCTAAAATCACAAAGTATCTATTTAGTAGTGATTTTGGTATTTCATTATTTGCCATAGTGTATTTCAAGAGAAAAACTGCTACCATGAATATAAAAACACTCCTCTAGATACTGAGAATTTCTATATGGCAACATTTAATACCAGTTATAAGGATTTTGTCTGTTTGGAATGTCAGTGGAGTTTATATGCATATATAGACTTTCTGTAGGAAAAAACAATACTTATTTTGGGTCTGAGTTTAGTAAACCTTACCATGAATAACACCTAAGGATGTGCTGTCTGAAGAGGAAAACATTTTAACAGGTGTTTTAGTGGTTTATTTATTTTAGAATAGTTTTGGGGAGAATCAGTCTTCAAAAGACTTGCATGTTCTCACAGACGAGAAGTGGTTAAACTGGTTAGAGAAAACAAACAATAAAAGAACTACTAAAATCTTTCCCAGGCTCAATAGCTTTTTAACTTTTGCAAAGACAGCAAGAGGAGTATTTTTACTTGTTTCCAATGCAAGAATGGAAGGGTTTACATCTATGTAGCTGGACAACTCTGTTAAAAGCATTACTATGTAAAAGGCATTTGTTTACTTTGGTGATGTTGAGCTCCATTCTTTTCTATTTGTTTTATTTTTCTTTCCTAGGGTGATAGGGTTGAAGCAACAGGATGAGAGATCTCAAGCATGCTGCTAAATATTGTAGCCTGACAAAACTATATGGCTTCCTTTATCAAGACAGCTGTGTTTTTACATAAATAATCTTAATTTGGCCTCCTCAAGGATTACGCCTTGTACCCAAGTGCACTACCTTGAAAAGTCACCTTGACTTCCCCAGGGACTTTACTTCAAGGCATTCAGGGTACCAGTCCAGAAAGCCTCACAAACTGAGGTATGTTCTTATTTCCTACTTAAAGGAATGGTACTGGAATGAAAAAGACACCTTCTAAAATAGCAAAGAAAGTTATTCACCTCTCACAGAATCACCTTGAAATAAAGACTGCTGAATGGGCGCTTCATTTTGACAGACATACCTGGTATGGATCACAGGGAATAGTTAAACTTTCTTAAGTTCTTAAATTAGGCTCCCATTAAATAGATTTTTATCTCTGTTAACTGGCTTCCCATTGATGTCATTAGTATTGTTCATAGAAGCAAGATAAGGCTGGGACAATGAGTAATTCACAGTAGTTATATATGCAACACTGCAATTTGCAGCAATTAAAGAAATTGGTCTTTTATTTTAATAACCATTTATTATAGATAATTTGGCCAATGCTCAGAAAAACTCATTCTTAGGAATGTCAAAGATGAGCTCAAAGATACTGCCCTGTTTATTAAAAATCAATTGCGTGAAAATAATTATTTTATCCTTTTATACCAAGCTGTATATTCATCACATAATGCAAGAAGGGGAGATTTATGATAGGAATGGATCTGTTGCTATCTGTGGAGATATTATGTGATTTTCTTCATACTTCTGTGCTAGGCAATACTCATAGATGACCTTTCATGTCATGAAAATTTTGAAGATGTTCTCTTAGGTCTAAATGCTGAAAATTTAATTAAATATGCTCCTGTGTCCTGTAGCTACAGACTTCCATATGCTGTCAGTTGGCTAGGTAAGATGCCCACAAATCATATGGTTTAGTGATAGAATTCACAGCTGATCATGAGATCAGTAGTATTGAGGCTTTTATCCGATTTGGAATCTGTCTGAGGCTGAGGTTTTAACTTCACAGTGAAGACTGCCAAAACACATGAAAGTTGGAAGTGTTTTTAATTTAGTGACCTTATGCAGGATGGAGAGGCTTGCAGTAACCCATTCAAGCTTTCCCATTTTCAAGCTGAGATTGAATCTGGGTGCAGTGAATTAAACAAACACAAGCCATGTCCCACTTTTGTTATTTCCAGTTGTTTGGCTTGGTTTTTGTATACTGCCCAAAATAGTATTTGGACACTAAAGCAGTAGTTTTGAAACCTTCTAATCTGTTTTTTTCTTTTCTATGTGCATACCAACTATAAAAGACAAACCAAGCTTTTACATTCAGATGCATACTTATTATTTGGAACAAATTGCTAGTACACTTAATGAAAGTCTTATTTTTCAGTGTTATTGTTTCATGTTTCCTTAAATATGATGTTTGTGTGGCAAGAAGCAGAAGGCAAGATGTTTTGCAACATAACTTGTAAAGTTTTCAGTATCTTACCCTTTCTTTGTGCACAACCAAGCACAGAAAAAAATGCCCAGAAAGAATTTTATGAAGTCATGGTTAATATACCAGCCATAAAATGCTGAAATTAAGATGTCCACAGCAACTAGTATACTATCATGTAATATTTCCAAAATTTTGTGCAAAGTCAGATATAGCAGCTTAGACACAGGAGTTTGTAGAATACTGTGTAGAATCAGATACATGATCATAAAACTGAAGATTATGCCTAATGAATGAACCTATGCCTAAAAGCAGAAGTAATGTAGCATATCCACTATTATATGCTTTATTATTTTTTTCTTGTCAGTAAATATTCAAAAACACAGAGTGGAGATTTCTTTCTGTAACATCCAATGACTGCCTGAAATGAAACACATGAGTTGGAATTCAATGATCCTGGTGGATCCCCTCCAACTCAGAATATTCTATGATTCTACGATTTGCAGAGACCCAGAGAAGGGCTCTCCCAATGAAATGACACCTTATTGTAACAAATGTTGATTTCTGAGCAAGATTTGTGTCTCAACTGAAGCTTGTGATTAAACATAAATAATTTAATAAACATTATTAATATACATGCTGGAATGTGCACAGTGAACAATCTAACCTTTTCTTCTTCAAAACAGTGTTCCAAAATTTTTAGCAGTATAATTATTGCTGCAATATCTGTCACGAAGTCTCACATCAATTTTTGAAAATTTGCAGCTAGATGAAATGGAAAAAGTGTTCTCTTGAGTATTCAAAGGTACACCTGTATGCAAAGTATAATTTTTCAGTCTGCTACCAGAGGGATTTTATTCTTAAAATCAAAAGAATTACTTTGTATGTAACTAGCTGCTTGTCTACGAGAAAAGAAAAAGATGAACCATTTGTTCTCAAACTTGCAAGTATTTCTATTTGTCCTACAAGGAGAAATCACGTTTGCATAATCTCAGCTCCAAAACTGAAATTTTCAAAGTGATCTTCAGAGAATTACTGACAGAATGAATGTTAAATGAAAACACTTTATCTGCCTGTGTTATCAGTCAGTAGTACTTCAGCTAGAGCTACATTCAGTGGTTCAGCTCGATGTTTTTCTTCATCTCCCTCTACCACACACTGTCCACTACTTCCATTATGCCCTAAATATTGCATAAATTTCTATAATATGTTCAATGGATCACTTTTAAAATTAGCATAAAATTCATCAATGTAGAGTAATAACATAGCGTTTTCTTCCAAAAATGTTGATTCTATTATTCATTCTTCATGATGCTTTTTTACTGATGAATAAACAATCAGAAGAGGCAGTAACTACATCAGGGAGAAGGGAAGACAGAACAGTGAGGATTATTTTTAGGCACCTATAGAGACTAAACTAATTTTTAAGTGTAAATTGAGTTAATTTGTAGCCAATTTAAAAATTATTTTACCAGGAAAGATACTGAACTGAGAATGAGGAGAAAATAGCTAATTATATCACTCAAGAGTCTTTGGCTTTTTATTGATATATATATACTTGATTGTATGGTGTTTCTATAACAGACAAACAAGATGCAATTCCAGAATGCTTAATTTTGCTGTGAGTTGTTGGTAACTTAGAATAATTAATTAAATTGGAAACTTTTTAGACATAGTGTCACTTAAATCACAAAATCGTAATATTAAATGTCTTCACCAGAGAGAAGAAATAGACATCCACTGTAACTGTTCAGCATTTTCAACTAACTCATGGAAAATTCAATCTTCATTACAGTGAATACTAAAGGATAGTTAAGTGACCTGAAGTCTATTTTCCATTCTTACAATGCTACATGTACTTTCATCAGAATATAATGGAATATAAATTGTTCATAATCAACCATCAGATTGTCTTGCCAATGGGGTTCTCACATAAACAAGAAAATTGTAAGTCCTATTCTATCTCCTCTGTAGAGAAAATATAACCATACGCCAACAATTTTTCTCTGTATTTTATGTCCTCCTTAGGAAGTCTGGGCTATGAAACCATAGGCCATTTACAGTCTTGTGTATCCCTGCCTAACCAGTATTAGTCCCTGCAAGACTTAGCATTGATCTTCCTTGGCTCATCAATGACCAAATGATCTGTAACACTTTCACTTTGGTTAAGTGTGGGTAGGCTGTAAATTTGGGTACTTCACATTTGAGACAGAACTAACCTACAGCAGCTTTCTGAAGCATTTTCACTGAAAAACTGAAGAGCTTCTTAATGTTCTGTTTCTGTAAAGCACATCTGCCTCACACATCAAAATGTTGACAGTAAGTTACTGGTGAAGTTTCAGTCTAGGTTTCATGGGAAAACCTCTGCTTCTTCAGATGTGACTGAATCTTGCAGTGCTAGAAATTAAGAACTCAGCTCAATGTAGAGTTTTTAAGAGTTGGCTAGTACACCTTTTAATTTAGGTACTTGCAGCAGAGATATTTGAAGTGCTCTTAATGTTCTACTATCATAATAGATGTAGGTAAAGGTATCTTAGATATACTCCTTATCATTTGATAAGGAATTTGATGGAATATACTTGAATTGGTTTTTTCTATGACTACATCAAGAAAATTCTTTCATCTCAACTTGCTAGAATCTGATCCAGTCAGTGTCACAGATTTTACATATGTAAACTCATAACTCTACCTGCCTGGTTTCCATCATTACCTACATAAGGTTTCTTCTAAGTAATACTGCAGGAGACCTAATAATGGTAGGCAATCAGATCTAACACTTTTCTCCAAGTGAATTACTGCTAGATGTGAGTCCACTTTACAAAAGACCATCACAGTTAAAGCAAGACAAACATGGCAAAACCAAAATCATAGGGCTTCTGAATTGTTATATTGCTGGGCAGCATTACAATCTTTTACCCATTCTTTGCAAATAGTCACAGAGTTAGTGTCACAAAGTGTTTAGACATTTCTTTGTCAACTAGCTGTATTTATGTAGTGAAAAGGGAAATTGAAATATGAATAGGTAATTAATGTCTCATTCATTTATTCTAGTACTGGACAGCTTGAAATAGTTCAGATGTTTATCTGAGATTTAGAAGGAGATAAACTATAATTCACATAAAATCAATAGCTACTGCTTGTCAGCACCTCAGGGCATATCATTGTTAATATGTTAACATGTCACCTTAGAATATGTGTAAACCATAGTTTCTGAGTGCTTCATTCAATGATAGAACTGAATGTCAGATATAACTACTTGACTCCTTAACAGTCATGATATGATTTAATTTTTACCAGATGCCAAGGAATTAATTGACACTAATCACTGATCTGTTTTTGTTAAGGGTTGTCAGTTCTGCTGGGAATATTTTAGCAACATGAACAGGCAAAAATTGCTGTGATATGGCTAAATGGAGGATAAATTCATTTCCTAGTACTTTCATTTCAGCTCTTACATGGTCAGTAAGTTGATTCAAGGTACTTTTTTTTAATTAAGGAGAAAAAACGCTCTAAAGCACATTTTTGTATTCTGCTGTGGTTTGTATCATATTGATGAGTCTCTGCTGTTTGGTTTTCAGCAATTAAAAGATGCCTGCAAAGAGATAGGATCGTGGTACAGCATAGATGATTTTAATGTTCTCAGAGCACCTTTCAGACCAAAAAAATTATCATAAAATCAATGTTGTCACTAAGCTACATAATACAGAAGTGTAAATTGGTGGTCTGGAAATAGAGCAGAAATCATGCAGAGGCACAAAGTAATCATAGTTTTCCTAAAAGACACATGGTGAGATCCAATGAGCTTAAATGACATATGGGCTTTGGCTAACAGAATTGCTTCCAGTGATGCTGAAAAACACCTTCTTTCCTGACTGTAGAGAAAATGAAATGCTTCATTTACAAAGACTGCTTCAATAGCCACCCAAAATATATCTGTCCACACTGGGGGAGATTGGACAGCCACTCATTTCTTGGTCTGCACAAGGCTAAGAGACCAGCAACTTAAGAGGCAAAACAGATTATAAACCTCACCAATAGTCATGAAGGCTGAAACTAAGGCAGAACCCACCACAAAGAAGTGTAAAGGAGACAGCAAAAATGTCAAAAAAGGTTACAGAACCAGAAGTAGGAAACCCAGTCAATTTTTAAAACAGAATCTCATCAGGATCTGTATACAGTGCTCAGACTCCTAAACACCCTGACAGAGAACTGGACAAGGTGGATGCTCATGCAGGACTTTTCTCTCATTTGTAATATGCAGTGCAGAGCCTGTGAATTAAAAAAAAAAAA
>VZRX01012618.1:0-29980 GCA_013398075.1 Notiomystis cincta
TCTCTAAAACCGTTGACAATAAGCCACAAACTCCCCCAGCTGGCAGATTTCAGTCAATGAATGAGATTAGTACCTATGCCAATCAATATAAAGATGAAGAATATTTTAAAGAACTTTTTTAATGTAAAAAGATAATCATTTTAACTCAAAATAGCTTCAGTTACTCATGGATTCTTAGAAAGAAAGCATATTATAGAATGATATAGCTCAGAGATGACTCCTTGCTGGGCCCTTCAGCCCCTGGGTTCTCTCTTCCATATCTGCACCAACTCCCTGTGGCAGAGAGGGGGAGGACAGTCCTGCCACAATTGTTTGTTTTGCCCTTGAGAATACAGGTTCTCAAAGAGGCATAATGCATTATTACCTTTGGATACATTTCAGGCACATGACAGCTCCGAAGGAGACAGATTTTCCATACATTTTTCATGTCCATATCCAGAGCTCTTAAACAGACCTGCTCTTCAGGTAAATGGCAGCACTAACAGGAATATTCCCTCTATAATCTGTAATAAAAAACTGCTAGTTCCATGTCAGAAGCTGAAACATTCAGTTACACTGAAGCACAGTATTCCAAGTTCAGATACAAGAAAATAATTTCCTTTTTACCAAGGAAATATACTTCAAAATTAACAGAGAATTGCTATCCCAACCCAATATGTACTTATAGAAGAAAATACACGATCATATTCCACTGCAAACACTAAATACATTTTCTTCCTCAAAAAAATCCTATCTTTATGGTAGTGCATCCTGCCTCCTCCTTTTCATGCTGCACTGAGATCTGAGAAATGCTTGTTAGGCTCAGCCTTGATGAGCAGCACCTTGATGAACCCATCCTGCCCCACTTACAGAGATAAAACTGTTTGAGAGAGTGTATTGCAAACCACATAAGGAGATGGTTCTCTTGATAAAAGAGCATTTTTTTTTCCTCATCCTTCAGTTACCTAACTCTGCTCACTAAATGTTTCCTTGAATAATTACAGTTACACAATTCCTAAGGAGGGGAAGTGAAAAAATAGGCTTGTAAAGGTTTTGTCAGGGGTACAGTTGATTTTCCTCAGAGTAGCTGGCACAGTGTTGTGTTTTGGATTTGTCACCAAAACTCTGTCATACAAATCCAAAATGAAGGAACCTTGTACTTGGTTCTACAAAATTTCAGGATATCTGATATTGAAATAATTCCTCTCATGTTTTTCTCAATGAATTGGTATGGCAGCAAAAAGGAATATTTCTATATTATCATAGTTTCAGCATGAATTCATTTGCAGGTAGCAGCTGTACACTTGTCTCTGCAAAGTTTGCCTTCCTTGGTTTTATAGAGTGATTCAACACAAGAATCCAGGTTAAGATTGTACAATGACCTGTCCATAGAAAATTCATGGGTCTAAATAGCTTTAAATCCTTTAGTACCAGCTATTCTCTTCCTGAATTTCTGTCACCCTTTTGATCATCAATCTGTTGCTCCAAGCAATGCTTTGCCGTGGTTCTCCTCAGTACAGAATATCAGAGAACCCACAACTTGGTCTTGTTTCCATGCCCTTCTAAGCATGGCATGTCTGTAGATCTTTTCCATAGGAAAAAATGTAAAGAAATTTTATTGCAGACTTGGTTCCATTTGCTTTTTCCAAAGCTGATTTTTTTCTTTTTTTAACCTTTCTGGTCACCCAGCACATCCACTTATACCAAAGGCTCACATTTAGTGAAATATAAGATTACAGAAAAACAGTTTCCAAATCTCTGCTCCCTAAACCTGCAGCAAGAAGCACATTCTGGACTGAAAAACACCTGAGTGATACCATTGCCATGGCAAAGCTTAATAGGAATTTAGAGACTGGGCATGCAGCCAAGAAGAAAATGAAGAGAGCTGACACATGACATTTCCCTGTGTGGGTGGCGGATGAGGGAACCAGTGCCTGTCCCAAGAACTCCCTCTGAGAAGGGAATTGTGGTGAGGGTTTTACCTCTGCAGCTGGGTGTCCCTCAGCTGTGTGAAGGAAGCCCCTGGAGCCACTCTCACACTGGGTTGGTGTTTCCCCAGCGCCGCTCAGAAGAGAGAGGCGGCCCCTCCATGAGTTCCCAAAGGTTTTGTTCATCGGAGCGGGGGAAGCAGGGCCTGGCAGGGAAACCCAGAGGCAAAGAGGGGGAGCTTCCCCTTGGAGGGGACTTAGGAAGGGGTCTGGGAGGGGGTGAGGTCACACAGGGACAACCAGTGGGGAAAAGGGGGAAGGGAGACAGAGGCTGGGTTACATTCTTGTATGGAAGCTCTATAGAACTACAAGATTTCAATGGGAGCAGCTGTTTCCACAGATTTTTCAAAGGGGGTCTCTTATACTCCAATATCAGCCCACCAGCCAGTGTGAGATGTCCCTGCAACATTTCCCCTTTGTCTTTTTCATACAATTTGCTTTCTGCAGCTCTTCTCAAGAACACAAGAAATGTTTCAGCTTCAATTATCTCCATAGGAGCTTCATTTCCCCCCTCTTTTCTTTTTTTTTTTTGCTCTAAGACAATCAGAGCTACTGTGACTTTTTGTGATTTTTTTTTCCCTTCAATTCCCAAAGAATTACATATGTTCATTGCAAATAATTCCTACAATGATTGTTAGCATATGTGCTGTTGATTTCCTCTTCATTACAAGAAACTAGATTTGGAGACGGGTACACAAATCTAATGGCTTCTCCAACAACATTTAATTTGATAGCAAATAAGGACATTTTCAGGGAAAACCAGGAGTACAAGTCCATTGTAAAGCATAGATTTTTCTTTTTTTTTTTGCTTATCATTCTAAACTGATCTTACAAACCCCTTCACTTATTGTATCACTGTTTAAGTCTCATCATCTTCAGCCAGTGTTGAGCAAGGTTGGCATAACCTGATTCAGCCATTGCATGCAGTTAACTTTAACACAAACTGTATAGTAAAAGTAAATGCAGAGACTATAAATACAGAGCCTCCAAGCTCTCTGATCCATTACATTGTGAGCTTGGCCAAGGCCATCACTTTACAGGGGTTTCTGGCTGGCAGAAAGAGTTTGTGGTCACTGCCAGCACAGTTCTAGAGCAGCCTTGTCTCAGGTGGGGTCAAAGTCTGCCTTCCCTCAGTGCTCCTGAAAACTCAACAGAGTCCTGCTGTGTTCTACAGCTGAGGCCAGCTTCCTCTTCCACTGTCTAGCCCCAAGACACCCCAGCAGAGCTTTAGCAATCACATGAGCCCAGCCTGCAGAATTCTGTACCTTCTGCATGCCTGAGTCCTGCTGGCATTTTGCCACAATTCAAGAAAGCTTCTCTCCCTTGGATAGCAATGATGCTCAAGGTTAAACATATCTAAAATCAAAGCCCTGGTCTGCCACAAAAGAGAGCAAATTGAACTCAGTGTCCGGCACCTATAACCTGGTCATACATCTTTATTATTCTGAAACAAGCAATTCCAGAAAACAGCTTCTTTCAAATAAAATGAAAAACCTCAGTGTATTCAGATTCCAAAACAAAACGTAGAGTGTCTTTTACAGCAATGAAATTTTGTCTCCCAATTGATTTTAAGAAATCTATTACAAAAAAAAATTCATGGCAAAAAGGAAATATTTGAGCTGCTCCACTGTATTCTCTACCCTCACAGTAATTAGTTGGAGGCCTAGATTTCTAAACTCTTTCATGAGATATAGGCAATCAGACATGCCTTTTAGCAGGATTTGTAGCAAACAAGTAAACCCTTGGTGAAATGTTCTAAAATTCAGGAATACTTTAAGCTCATACCAACAATAAAATAAAATTGTGAGTAAGGAAAGTAATCAGTAGTCTAGTGCATAGTGATAAACTTGTTCGGCAGAAGTGAGGTGGACAATCCTTTGAAACTATGAGTGCTATCAACAGCAATATTAAATTAGGAGGAAATAAAATAGAAACATGAGGCACTTATTCGTGGTCTTGAGCTTATACACAAGGGCTGGCAGTCACTATCCTTCATTACAAGGACAGGCATTCTCCCTGTCACATGGAAGCAATCTCTTACTGGCAAAAGCACCTGTAGGGATGGTGCAAGGAGTAACTGCCACAAAGAGGGATTTCTGACTAGATCAGAAATTCTTCAATATGAACAGTGACAGTGTTCAGCTGAAATGACTGAACATTGGCTAGGTGGGAAAAAAGCACCCTATAACCTGGTGCCTTTATGAACATAATGAAAACACTGCATTGAGTAAAGGAGGGTTGACAACTGCTGCAATCTCTTCAGCCACCTGTCCAGCAAAAGGTCAATGTAATTAACAGTTTAAAGTCACACACTGACATGGAAATTAGATACCAGACTTCACATAAAAGAAGAGAATCTAAATGAAGAAAATAAATACTTTGATTCCAGTGATAACACCATTAATTTCTTCCAGAAATACAGATCTATTTTCATAGAAAATGCTGTAGAACAAAGTTACTATAACCCTTAAACAGGTGTTTCAGCCATATTAAAACACCAAGGATTTCAAACTTCAATACCTGGTTCTAGGATATTAGATCATATTAAGAATCCTACAGTCACACACACAAAAATCACATTTGATTAGACACCAAAGCCCATTCAAAAAGCAATTCTAAAAAGTCAACTCTTCTATCCTTTCAGCCTCTTTTCTAGGTTGCCAACTTGAAAACCTCAATTGTATTTTTAAGATATGGTTACATTGCATAAAATTGGGAAAGCACAAAGAAGGTGATCACAAGAAATGCTAAAAAACCAAACAGCATTTAAAGGACACAATTCTAACAAATAGGAATGGCTGGAGGCCAAGAAAAGGCAATTGTTTGTGTGAGGAGCACACATAGCTGAATCTGTAAGGAAATGCCAGAGGCTTCCAAACCAACAATGGTCTATGGAGAGCTGCTCAGACTCATGGTTTCACTTCTCCTGCTTTTGCTATCTGTAGTAAATTGCTGCTCCCAAACACCTGACAGGTATTCTGCCATGCCCAGATCTTAGGGTGCCTTTACAGAAAACCTGCACGTGGCTTTCAAGCACAGCAGCACCTGAGGACTGCGACTGCTTTGAAAATCCCAGCAACATCACTGTGCCTATGCTACAAACATGCAAATGGGATGGCCACAGAATCTAGAAAGTCTAGGCCTAGCTCTGCCAGCCAAAAATCTACCAAGGCAGAAAAAACTCAGATCCAGGAAAAACAGCAGCCTTAACTTAACTGAAAGTGCAGGTACTAGATTTTATTTTCATATTACAGTTGCCAAAGGGATATTTCCTGGGGTCTTTTAAGCTTAAATCTCATGGTCTTCAAAGCAATATGGGACCAGCCATACAACTTGCAGCCACACCATGCTCAGAACAAGCACCACTCTGATTTGCACTGCTGGGGATCCAAAATCCACAGCCTCAGGGACAAATGGGTGTCACCAATCTAGCAAATCACTTGGGGTGCAGCAAAGAAGTCAATCTTGCTCCTTTTTCTCTTTTGGAAGTATTGCATGTGTCACAAATCCAGGAAGGTGGCAGTTTAAGTAGGAATGATTCTGAAGCTTTTAATGAGCATATGTGGGAACAAGTTCCAGACAAAGAAAAACATTCACTGCTGTGTGATTATAAGAATATCCAGGGTTTTTTTCTTCTTAAAAAAATTCTAAACCTATTGAAAATATTAGGCTGCCTAAATTTAATCCTTACTTGGTAGAAATCTATACAGCTTTACTGAAATTAGCATAAGCATACTGATTTTTCTCTGGCCAAAGATCTAAATGCAACTTGAACACAAGTTCTGTGAAATTTCATAGGAATTAGGCACACAAAATTCATTCACAAATCCCTAGAGATGGAGAATGACTAAGAATTCTCTACATATGATTTTTGATCTATCCTTAGGAAGAACCAGTTCCCAAATGCTACAAATATTGTCATGCTACAAAAGAAAAAATAAAACAAACTCAGTCCTTCATTAAAAGGTTTTAACAACCCATGAGGCAAGTGGAAATCTGTTAAATTCTTGTTGAGTGAGAAATATGTGGGTCTTTATAACCTACAGCTGTTAATGACAATGAAATATCTGCCAGCATCAAAGAAACAGCAACTCAACTAGTTAAAATACCACAGTTAAAGAATGACCACCTGCCAAGGCATATTCAACTTCAGGTAGCATATCTGCAACTTGCAAAATAGACATCCATTCCAAAGATAATCTTCAAACTATAATTTTCTCACTTAGTGGATTTATGTGATTTAACATGCAGTAATTTTCTCATTAAGACCTAAATATAAAGTACTTGAACAAGTGATTGCTGTATTCAAACCACTGCAGAGCATTCCTTCCGTGGTGTTCCTGCCTGTGGTACCCAGCACATGCCATGACTTGCTTTTAAAAGCCACCGTGCTGTAGGAGTCAGGCATCCTCAAGCTACTTCACACATCCTCTCCTGCAATCAAGGTCACCGCAGATGTCCCATCTCAGCCTTTTAAAACCTTCAATCCTTTAGATCTTTCTTGTTCTCTCAGTTTTGGTTTATCAGATGACCCTGGAGCAACAGCAATTACCCCCACAACTGCACAGGTACTGAGCCAAGGACAGGTCACTTCCAAGCGGCCTCACAGCCTTGCCCAGAGCAGCCAGAAACAGCTGTATGGGCAGTATGCACACACTTCCACAGCTGAAGGAAGGCAACAGTGACTGTCAAAGCCTGCTGATTAGCCAACACCAGACAGATAACAAGTCACATCATTTATTGCAAAAAAATAAACAATTCCATTTTAAGAATGTAGTGGTTTTCCCTACAGAAATAGTGATAAAAAAAAAAACTGTATTTACAGAGAAAACAGATTCTCTCATGTAAATGGATCCTAAGTGTGTCTTAGATATTAAAAAATAAATCAGAGTCAGTCAAGATTTTTTAATTTACAGTTCATAGGCTCCACATGATTTACTTGCTAAAGTATCGAGCTGCCACAGGAAGAACCATCTCTAAACATCACCTTGCACACCCAACCTCCAAACTGCCCTTCTCAAAAGTCACAAAATAGTATAGCTTTCAATAAAAACTAGCAGAAAACTAATATCCAGATATCTTTAAATATAAGTGTATTTTTAATTTTCATTTGTTCCAGTAAAGCATGACAGGCTGGATCATGCTGCTTGTGAAAATCAGAGCACTCTCTGAATTCTTAAAGAGCTTTCAGACATGCCCAAATATTTCTGGCATAAAAAGCTTGAGACATGGCATAAAATGAAGATGGTCTTAGGAATACCATTTCTGTTCCTCATATTCCATGAAGGCATAGGAAATTATGCCACAAATGTCCAGCCATAGTTTCTAATGATGCCATTGCAAAACTAATTTGGGGGAGGAGGGGGGTCCTAAATAACATATCTTTATTTCATCAAAAGGATAGATATTCACCTGTCAGAGCAACCTAGATGACACTGGAGTTTGGGGTAGAAGAGGACAGGATAATACTGTAAAAAGAAGAAGCTTCAAATATCAAGGCACTGAAAACTAGCAACTGCTTTTAGAAGTCCAATCCTACTCTAGTTAGCTGCCATTCATGACAAAAACAAACAGCCAGGCACTCTAAGTTCTTGCACACAACTATCTAAAATTACCTGTTAAAAAATTAATTCATTAGTGACCACTGTGTTACCTAAAAATGCTTTCCTAATTAGAATTTATAAAATAATTGGTACAGTTCTATTCTCTAATAAATAACAAACCTCATGTTGAAAGGCTTTCTTCCCCTCATTCACAGCAAAATGCTGTTCTTTCAGTGCTGTTCTCAATAGGCAGCCATAATAAATATGTACCAAATAAAGTACATACTCTTCCCCATACAGAGAAAGGCTATTAATGAACCAAATATTGAGGCACTTCTTGACATCAGTAACCAAGAACACAGCCACACTCTTTAGCATTCCATTCTTCCAATTTCTTTTTCATCTGTTTAGTATTTGTGAAACAACCTTAAAACTTTCAATAAGAGTTACCAAATTGTCCGATGATTTAGAATTACATAGAATAGAATGCTGTGTTATTCAGATTTCTGCATTCTTTTAAGTAAAAGTTATGACTTCAAAGCACAAGAAATGTTTATCCTTGAGGTGGGGTCACAGAAACAACCTACCCAACAAATGTGTTTGTAGATTATGGGAAATGCCAGGAACATTTTAAAGAGCATGTAATGGCTGTTAAAATGGGAAAGTTCCTTGTGGTTGAGGTTTTCATTTTCGGGGTTTTTCTCTTCCCCCACAAAATTATTTCAATGACAAAAAAGTCCCTACTGTTGATAACAAAAAACTAAGAAGTCAATAGTCACATAGTCAAAGCAACAAAAATCCTCAGGTTTAGAGCATCAGTATGGCCTTGGAAAAGCCAATCCACAAGCTGAGAGAAGCTACCCACTGACTCTGCAATGAACATGTAATTAAGCTTGGTTTTTCCAATGAACTTACTCAAGGCACTGCTAATTTGTTTGTCTTTAGTTCGGAAAACAAGACTCCTCATACCACAGACTTTGTTTCTTCACAGAAATCAGTCTCTACATGAAAGTTCCATAGAATAACTTTTTGTAAAGCACTTCACGAGCAAGGCCTCCATACAAAATTCTTACTTCTCCTTATGTGAACAATCCAAACAAGCATAATATCCTCCCTGAGAGAGGTAGAAGAAACCTTCCCTCTTTTGCAAATTATGTAATCACTAACACAATCCCACTTGTGACTACTCCAACAGCAACAGATTATGTTGCAGCCACATCACAAGCCAGAATACATCTCTCCAAATCATGCAGCACACACCCTGCACGCTGTACCCAGCTGCAGAAATACAGAAAAACAAGGGTCACTTTCTAGTGCCCCAGCTGACTTAACTATGATTCAAAGAGCTCACTGAGGTCAAAGGGAGAAGAGGTGGCATAAATCTCAACATATTCCCACTGCATTATGCATGAACACAACTCTTCAGGCAGATTATCTGCTACAACACCCCCTCTCAAGCTCCTCTTGGAGTATTACTAAACTCCCTGCTTGTAAAATTGTCATGAACCATCAGCTGTGATGGTTTAGATCCATGTCTGCTACCACCACATAGTGCTCCACATCCCACTATGAGTATCTCAGAGTGCAGGTACCTCCAGGCTGGCTGCTGCTCCATAGCCACAGTGACCCACGCAGCAGAAATCCACTTGCAATTGTTGAAATCCTCAGACATCACCACAACACTGCAGCACTCTCATGTTCAGCTGGAGTCAGGCTGCAAGTCTTCTTTATCCTGTGGGGTTGGGAGAAGCAGCCTTTCAGAAAAGTAACACAACAGGAGCCCATACCAAGCTACTGCCAATGGAGTGGCTGAAAGGGGCCACAGAAAGGTCCTCCAGATCAAAGAACAAAATGACATTTGTAAGACAGCCAAGAACAAATCAAAACAAGACAGGCATACTTCTGGCAATGATGAAGCTGCTGGTCAATATTAGAGGGCACAGATGGAACATCCTCCCAGATGAGAGCCACAATACACAGGTCAGTGAGGACAGAGACTCACAAACTGATGGGGGTGGGAAGGAAGACTTCAACTACTACCCCAGTTCTCAGATGAGCACAAGAGCCAGAGGCAGTCTAAAACCTGGGAAACATTGGTTTGTGCATCCTGGGACAGGTTCCACTACACATTGGGGCTGGTGAGAAGCATTTCATAGCACTGCACCCTTCACCAGTATGAAACATGCCATAGCACTTTATCACAGCATTTTAATAAGTGTATTTCATAGCATTCTAACAGGTTATTTCATATTGCACAACATTAATAGGCAGAAGCAATTATTTTGGGAGAACATGATATAACAGTGATTTGCATTCACATAAGAAATCACAAAAATAGAGATGTATTAATGTGGTAGGAACAAGAGGCAGACATTTAGCTAGCCCCTTCTGTTCAAACAATTTCTTGTAGAACTGTATTTTACCATATTTCCCCAAGACATAACATGAAATTTTAAGAAATGGTGTTATATAATGGCAATAACATTGCAAAACAGAACTGCCCTGCCACTTACTCTAAACTAGACCACTGTGCTTTTTCTGTACCTCAGGGGAACTACTCCGGCAAACTGTTTTGTTCTCCATCATTTTGTGCTCTGTTTTACTTCTAAACAACCACCTTCTGATTTCATTAATATACAAAACAAAATTTAATAACTTCTTCAAAACAGCTACCTACACTATTGCCAACCTCATCAAGGCAAGCTGAGCCCTTCCTACACTCAGCAAGCTCCCCCACAGTCCTGCTGCCCTTCTCAGTGCCAGGCTCTCCTGAACAGCCACACACAAGCATATGAATATACATCATATAAAGACACAAAGTGTAAATTTTATTTCAAATACACCCTGTAAGAGAAGAAGTATTAAAAAACAAAACCTTTAGTCTCAACACTGGAAAAAGTCCAAAGGGGTAGTAAATCAAAGGAAAGGGTTTTTTTCTTAATCTGTCCTGGAAATTGGAAAGAGTAACAACCATCTGTTACTTTCAGTTCTTTTATGGACACTGTATTGAATGACGTAGTGTTTTGTCTTCCAGAACTTCAAAAACTGTGCAGGGATCTGCAGGGAAGCTAAGAGAAGGAAGGGAAAAATGAGACTGAAGATGGCCCCAAAGCCTGAGGTCCAGACAGCTCAGCAAGGGAGCTTGGACCTGCCAAGAAGGCAGTGAAGTGACACAGCAGGACCCCACCAGAGCCACAGAGCCAGCAGCCTGGCTGCCCAACAGCTCACTGCAGAGAGCCTTCCTCTGAGCCAGGGCTCAGTGGAAAAAAACAGCAAGAAGGATCTCAGGAACAAAAAGACCACTTGGCCTAAGAGCATGCTCCAGGCAGAGGGACTCTGCTCCTCCAAGAGCAGCTTGCAGCAGCCCCTCAGCACTAGAAGCAGCTGGCCCCAGCGAGTTCCTGCCTCCCACAAGCCCCTCCAGAGCTACATGTTGGTGCTCACTGCCACAGCTGCCCCACCGAGAGCAAATTACACAGTGGAAACCTTTTCCTGCAGCCTTTTTTTCCCCAAGCATTGGCATATTCCTGTACAGAGTACCTAAATGTGAACTCCCCTGCTGTTTATTTCCATCTGCCATCATTTTAACTGCTGTTGATTCAACTCAGACATTTGGGCCTTTGCCCCAAAACATCCAGAAAAGGTGTGATAATTCCATTCAGTAGAGCTAAAGAACAAATACCAATAACTTCAGTGTATTTGTATAGGTGCATGTACACACATATATATATATATTTATGCATGTACTTAGGAAGAGGTGTCAATGTTTCATTCAAGTTCCACAATAATCAGAATTCTCAAAATTGGCTGAAGTTATCAAAGACAAAAAAAAATATGGAAAGTCATTAATTAATATTTACAAATCATTTTGTAGCATCATCCTTGACACTTCAATAACTAGTTCTGATATACTATGGAAAAAGTGAAGAAAAATGCTCAAAATAATATTTATTAAAATCCAGTTTAAAACACTACTAAATAAGTTGGGTTTACTCCAAGATTTCATTAATTTCATGAAAAAAAGTCCATTAAAAACTCACCAGACCACATCCCCATTATCTCTTCAATTTTAGCAATATTTTATTATAATAAAAATAGAGCATAAAAAGTTGAAGGCAAAATTCTAATAAACTCACACACAAGCTTTTCACAAAGAAAAGGTTGTAGAAAAGAGCTTACACACCAAACACAAAGACACAATCTTAATATGTAACAAAACCAACTACAGTTTCATGAAAATACTCAAAAAATAATACTTTAAAGAAACATTCCTGTTTACATCAGACAGCTTCATAAAGCACTAAAAAATACATACCATAGCCACAACTCCAGAAATCACTAGAATCAGCTCCTGTACTCGTGGAAAATGTCCTCAGTAGATGTGAGAAGGCTCTCTCAACATTTTCTTACAGAACCCTCACGGCCCTCAACTCCTCTCACAAGCCACAACCACCCACCCTCAAACTGCTACCACCTCGTTATTGTTCTGCAGCTGCTTATAAACTCACCCAATTTGGTTCTGTGATTGAAATCACCGGCAAGCAATTAAGACTAATGACAATCAGGTGATCAGAGTCTCGCAGATTAACAAGGGCCATGGCCAACACTCTCATCCATGAACCAGGAAAACAAACAAAGGAAAACCAAGACCATGCTGGACCCCAGCATCGTGAGCCTTTCTTCCTGAAGACCCCAGCTTTTGATCAAGGAGGATTTTACTTTCATTGCTCATAAGCTGGATCTTCACTGACTTTCACAGGGCAACAGGGACTAGCTCTCTAAACCCCAAAGAGCTGCCAACACTTCCCAACCAGATCCTGCATAAAGCAGCGGGGCTCCCGCAGGACACTGACCCCATGGGCAGCCAGCACATGGGCTGGGCAGGTCCATGTGCTCTGGGGTGCCCCACAGCCAGGCACTGCTGAGCCCTCAGAGAAACCTGGTGGAGCCTCTCTGAAAAAAATAACATTTCAGAAAGGGCAACACTCTGCCAGGCAGCAAGCAAAAAGTGTAAGAAAAAGCCATGCAACCACCAAGGTCAGAGAAGGAAGGAAAGACAAGAAGTTCCTCCAGGCATCCAAAGGGCACAGAGCCCACGGAGGAGCCCACACTGGAGCAGGTGGAGATGCCCTGAAGGAAAGCACAGCCTGTAGAGAGCCCGTGCAGGGGCAGGGAGAAGAGTGAGGAGGGAGGAGCAGCAGATAGGAGCTGTTATGAAGTGACCACAACCCCCATCCCCTCTACATTGCTCACTGTTATTTCATTTCCAGTGTTTGTGACCATCCAAATATAAATTAATTGGCAATAAATCAATTTCATCCAACTGAATCTGCTTTTCCTGTGATCGTAGTTGGTAAGTGATCTGGTTTTTATCTCAAGCTACAAGATTTGCATTTTGTTGACAGGGAGTGAGACCTGTGGGGGTGGCAGGGCAACTACCAGGGCTGCTGCAAAAATGGTTGTGTAGAGCTGACAAAGGGGTTGCCTTACAAAATCCTGGCCATCTCCCAGTGGAGTTTCAAGTACACATCCACAAGCCTCTGTATGTGCTTGCATTTGCCTCAGCCAGTCTTGCATCACATTGTTTCAGTCATGCAGAAAGCAGGACCAGCCAGTCAATAAAAATCCCAGAGCAAGGCTCAAGGGATAACAAAGGAGGAATAACATGAATTTATGAGATTCCAGCTTATGCAACTACAACAGCTTGCAGATGGTTTGCTAATTTCTAGTGGATATGGGGAAGAATAACATAATCCACAAACAAATATCCAGAAGGATATTACACCAATTAAGAATACCAAGCACTTAATACAGAAAGCCTTACAGTCTGAAAAGAAATACTGACTGTAGTAGAGCTGGGGTTTGTTTGTTTCTGTCCACATGTATTGTCATCTGTCTGCACAAGCCACAGGAATTCAGTACAAAACAGACTGCCAAGTTCCAGCAGCTTTGGAAACCCACACTTCTCCTTCTTCATGCATGGAGAATGCACAGAGCTGCACTCAGGATGCTGAGCCAAATTCAATGTGTCAGGGGGGAAACTCTGCTTGAAACGGCTACTCAAAATTAAATGTTATTTAAGCCATCAAAACAAGGATTCTTAAGATGTTAAAAATTTAATTCAGAAATTTACCCATCGTTCTAATTTCAAATGTATCTAGAATCACAGTTTTCAAAGTAGACATAAAGAAATACTCAGCTACCCATATGTCATTCCTCACAAATACCTGTGTAATCCAGCCTAAAAATCTTTCAAGAAAGAAGGTACACCATCTTTTCATGGGTGATAAATTTCCTCTGTGCTTAGAAAGAAATGGTGCTCTGGATAGAAGTCTGAGTCAATTAAAAAATTATAAAATTAGACTAACAGTGAACACTCATACTTGTTGTACAAAAAAATCATAATGGAGTGATCACTGAAAACCCTTCCACAGGGGGAATCATTCTGACACAAAGATGCTTTACTAGTTAGTTCAGCTATGCCTTGAACCCAAATTATGCTTACCCTTGTTCCTGTGCTATTTATTGATATTCTGCACACCGACCCTTTCCTAAACTTTAACCTTTCCTTGAAAGTACTAGTAGCTCTTATTTCAACCCAGTTCTCTCCATCTCAGCCATGGGCAAATGATGACTTGATGTCATTCTCATTTATCTTTGCATTCCCATCAGCCCTCAGAAAGGCTCATGGGGCAGCCCCTGGCAAATTGCTCAGTCTTTCCTCTTCCTTATGCCAACATTTTAAAGGTTCCCTTTGATCCTAGCTGCAAGTCTAGGATGAATAAACCTCACCAGACCAGCAGAGACTACAAAAACAAATCACAAGTTTTATCATTGCTTCATTGTCCTCAAGGACCCTTGGCATTTTGTGGAGTCTATCTTCTCACAAGCACTCTTTCAGCTCCAGTTAGTTTATATTTCCAGCCCTGCTCAGTATAACCCTGAATTCTGGCAGAAAGTCACATAAACATAAGCATTCTTGTTAAAAAGAAATATATATTTATGCACACACTACTTGCTCTCATTCTGTAGTTACAAATAACATGTCTTCCCTAACTGTTCACCTTTCAACATCTTTAAAACAAGCCAAATTACAGCCCTGACCCAGATACCCTCTTTTTTATAGCCAAATTCTATTTCTGTTGTGAATGCTCTGCTTAGGTGAAATTATCTTCAATTTAGCTTGCACTATACTTTTGAAGTCATGCAGTGGTATTTTTGCCTTATGCTTCTCCAGATATTGAAGCAAGGAGATTAGATAGATAAAGGCATATTTCAGCCTCCAGTGATCTGATTTATACTTGGACACATTATTATTTTTAGCTACACGGACCCATAAGTATTCTGAAAAATCAAATTAGAAACAGATACTAGGTTTGGGAGAAACTAGAAGAAACTTAGTGCACCAATATGAGAAATAAAATACCCTAAATCCAACAGAGCTACCAAAGGAGTATAGGCATTAAAGCAATTGGACATATAGAACTTTTTACTGCTAACATTTTATAGTTTTAAAATGTAAAAAACTTTCTTCTTTGTCATCAGTATTCTGCATTTATCTGGAAGCACCACTTAAACAGGCACTGGTGGCTCAGGGTTGAGTTCAAAGCCTGCAGCTGGGGTGGGAGGCCCCAGGAAGGCTGGTCAGGACTCACCAGTTACCCAGGACACTGGACAGAAGCCTCCTTGAAATCAGCGGGTGCTGCCCTGTTGGAGGTCGCTGTTGGAAGAAGAATGTCGCTCACTCTGAAGAACTACAGCTGGGGATGAACAAATTGTAAGGTGTTGTCAGTGCTCTATTCATCATGGCAGCATTACAGGGAAATTAGAAAATTAATCTTTAGTGAACAAGGAGCAAATTAAGTTGCTGTATCTCTCAGTCTGTCTAAATCCTTTCTCCGTGACAATTAAGTAATCCTATTAATATTTAGGATTTCCCTCCACCCCCTCACCTACCACCACCATTCCTCCCAGTACTTGTGTGGAAAGAATTTTGCTCAAAGGACAGTACAGCTCTCAATAAAAAGCAAAAGTGAAAGGACTTGGCTGTTTCTAACAGAACAAGTTTCCATTAAGCTCCTTCTACACCACTACTCAATATGTTTTACAAATCAGACAGATGATTTTCTTATCTAGAATACTTTTAGAAAGCAGCTTAGATTGTGCTCGTGTATAAATGGAAAAAAGAAAACAACTCACAAGTCATCTCAACCCAAGGAGAATCAATCTCTTCCAGAATCAATGAGATCTCTACAAAGGCAATTGTTTCACAGCAACCAGAGAACCAATAAAATTCAGAGAAAGTTTTTTCTGGCAGATGTGTCTAATAAACACAGCTCTCATATATGTTCAAATGGCTGAGGTTGTTTATGTGACCTTTCATCTGAGCAACTTCTCCATTACTGTTTTATCTTTTAGTTACTGTGTTTGGCTGTCAGCAGGGTTTATTTTCAGCTGGTTTAAATTTATTTAAAAAAAAAAACCAACTCCAAAACAAAAAGACAAATGTAGCACAGTCACTATTCAATCCATGGTGACTCCTGCAGAGTTTCTAGCAAAGCAGGCATTTTTAACTGTGACCTGAGCTAAGTCACTGGGGCCAGAGGAGAAAGGTCACCTTCTTTTTGAGAGAATTGCATATGTTCTGTATGGTGCTGTTGGAGCCATTTGGAGACACTGCAGATGGTGAGCTACCACAGTAAAGAAAAGAGGAATAAAACCTAGTCCAAAATTCTTTCAGCACAAAAAGCCTATCTTAATGCCTTGCCTATGCAAGGGATTAATTTGAGCATAACATGGCCTGACCTTTCAAATACCTTTTCAAATTAATTTTCTTCCCATTTCCAACACTTTGATTTCCACAACAGACAACCTTAGAAGGAGCAATCTAACCTATACAAGCAATAGCACCACCTAGCTTTTTTAATCTGTGAAGTCTGGAACAACTAACTCAGAGTAACAGCTGGTTTTGCAGTGCTTTGGAAATGACACAATGTGCAGGAAGTTTCACAGCTCATCAGTTTCAGAACATTTTCTAAACAAGTGCTTGTAATTTAAGATCAATTTTAGCCTAACATATGCATGTTTTCTAACAAAGTCAAATAGTGACATAATAATTTAAAAGGTAATTTTAATTCCCAGTTAGGAAACCAGTAGCAAATCTAAAAACTCTAAACACATTTCCAACAGTTCTTTCTTTAGTGCTTTTGTCTTAACACCAAAAGCAGATTTTTATTTCTCTTCAACACGCTGTTGTGTCTGAAAGTGATGTGTCACAAATGGAAGAAAGATAATTTTAGTTGGATGTGTAAATCAGTTTGTTTACTGCAAATTTATAGCATTTGGAGAATACAATTGGAAGTTGTACATAGCACTTTTTAATAGACTGTATTTATTAGCAACACATTTCTGAGTGAAACTGGCACTTATTCCTGTTTCAATTTCACACTTATTATTTGCCAGTTGCATTTTAGCCTGTCCATATTCATATCTTGAATTAGCACAATGCAACCAGATTGTCTGCATGCAAAATTCAGTGCAATGTTGTCCCAGTTTTATCACAGTTGGAGGACAGATATAACAAATGACTCAGGGATATTCTGAGTAGTGGTAAACAGAGGATAACTGCTAGTGCATGAACAAAGCCGTTATTTCTCTCTTTCCCTATAACAGGATTTAAAAATAAAATTGGATAATTACTATATGACTCTTTTGTCAATGTCATGAGACATGGTGTTAATACAATAGCAGGCATTTCTCAAAAACCATGCTAAGACCATTTTTTTTCTTGTCAGTTTATGTTCAAAACAACTGTACACCTGAGTTCTCAGTTCTGGAGTTTGTGAGTATCTATGGAAGCCAGCAGTGCTTGTTTCCATGGGTGAAGGGGCCACAAAGCCTATAGCTGCCTTTTAGAGCATTCCCTGCAAAGTACTCATCCCCTTTAACACCCTTGTGTGAAGAGATTGAGGCTGTTAGAAATGGATTCCTGAACAATGCAGACCTGTGATATGCCTTAAACAGCCACATCTTTTGCAGGGATTAAAATCACCCTGCAGCAGCAGCAGCAGTCACACAACATTTGGCTGTGAAATGCTGAGTAATGTCAAGAGAAAGCCCCTGAGATGTTGAAGAATGGAGTGGTGGTGCTTGTGAGACAGTGGGGTTTGAGTTGCTGTGAGTGCTGCCCAGCCTTAAATTAGGAGCTGATGCAAGTCTCAGAAAGGAGTCATGGCCATATTCTCCTCCTATTCCCCAAAGCAAGGGCTCTGTTGGAACATTTAACTTGCATATTTGGAGCAGAGGAGCAAAGATGGGCAGAGCTCTGTGTTTGACCTTCTAGCATGTCAAGTTGAAGAATAGATGCAAGAAAATAGGAGAAGGCTAAAAAGCAACTGTTAAATGACCTAAGTTAAAGAAAACTCTGATGAACCTGGAAGAAATGGCAGCTTTGCCCCTTAGGCTTGTGCCTCCAGACCAACCTAACAGAGCTAGGGAAGCAAAGATACAAACAAGAGATGTGCTAATAGGCATGGCCCTACAAGAGCTATGAAAATTAAATCCAACAGGTAATTTACCTGGTTTCAAGGTGCCATACAAATCCCAAGTGTGTGGATTTCCCTGGGACATTAACTGGGGCTCACAAATCTTTCAGGAGACTGAAGGATCTGTTGATGGATTGTTATTTCAGCCCTGTAGAATTAACTAGCTATGTGTAATACTTCCTTTCAAATATGTCCTTAGAAACTGAGCATTCCTTCTGCTATTTGTCTCTTTGCTGCTGCCAGAGTCATAAAAAGCAAGAGTTGGCAACATGGAAGAAAAGAGCAGCTTTGGTACACTTGTTTTCATCACTTTTTTCTCTTGGGTGCTACACTAATGTGTAAACAACAGATTAGATTTTGACATGCAATCTCATGGGAAGAGAAGCTTAAAATTCAATTATAGTTAAAGTCCAGCTTGCTTTCAGAACCCCTGAAGTTTACACCGGTCTTAAACAATACTCAGAAAATCACCTGATGAAGAAACCACGACATGTGTCTATCCTCATCAAAACTTAGAGGTAAGGCAGGGAGAAGGAAGACTTTGCTGCAAAACTCCACAGAGTAAAAGAGCATCTAAAACTGTCTAAAAGTCTTTTGTACTTTATGTAGCTAGTACTAACCTAAAATTATTCTGAGTCCTAGAATGACACAAATTGGCAGTGTGATGTGGTCAGAAAGAGATCAGTCCATCAATCAAAAGAGAAAGCAGAGGTTTGCACAACCACTGAAACTTTCACTTTGTGGCAAATTCTTCACATGTCTAAAGAATCAGTGCTCTGTTTTTCTTCATCACAGCACACATTGTAGGCCTTTGCATGGGACACAAGACCCCCATCACTTATTCTTGCTGTGGTTGCATTTCTGCCTCAAAAGGCTCACACAAACAGGAATACAGGGGGTTTGTCTCAGGCTTACTGAGGCTTGCTTTAATCTGTGTCATATCACAGCAGGCTCCAAGGCACCATTCAACCACTGATAGGCTAAATGAATGGGATACAGACTTCTCCATGCCCTTCCTCATCTCTAAACATGAGCTGAGCTGCAAACTCCAAAGGTATTCCCAGAATATGACCGTGACTTGGACAAACTGGCTCAAATCCTAAGAGACCAGTTCAGATCTGACTGGGTCATTATAAATTCACCAAGTAACAGACAGTATGTCAAGTGTTGGTGGGTGCTGAAGCAGGGCTCCATGTCCTGCTGTTGTTGTTGACGCTCCCCATGCCAGAGTGAAACTCAAACAAGAGGTAGCAGCGCTTGCCCTGTCCCCACTGGCCTGCTGAGCATTTGTGTCATGCACTAGGCAATACCAGGGAATATGTTTAAAAGAAGAGTTAGATTACTTACATATTAAACAACAACAACCCACATTTTCTCATGCTGCTGGCAATTTTGATTAGGAAAAATAGCTGACCCTCTTATTCCTTGCATAATTAAAGAATCACGCTGTTCTTCCTGTGGTTTTCCTTGCTTATGATTTTCCACAGCAATCCATTAAGTGTTACAGTATCAACAGGGACCTAAAACACCAAATTTAATCAACACTACTTCTCACATATCAACATTTGTGCTCAGTAAACTGTAAATTAAATAATGGTTTTAGTGAATTAGCTGACCTTTTCCTCTCAAGTCTGCATCTCCTAATGGCAACTTTCCTTCTTTTAGTATAAAATATTGGCAAGGTCAAACCCTGCCATAGCACCTGCAAATTTCCTCAAATGGCTCACAGAACTGACCTATCTACTTGTACAAACCATGACTGCAAATATGTTTGGATTATCTGTATATTTGGTATTCATGAGGTTTATGGTTCTAGCTTGTACCCAGGAAAATTGCTTTGATTTTTGTAAGTCTCAGAGCAGAAGGCAAATAAAAAATATAATATGTTTACTACCACACACAGTTCTTTAAACTCCTGCTACATTTCCCCTGACAATTCCTTTTCCATCAATCTTCCTGCCCTTGGAAATCTCCCTGACATTTTCTGCCATGGCAGCAAAGGACAGTTTCTGGTTGACATAATTTAGAATTAATTCCACTAAAGAGCATTCATTTCTTCTCTTATACTTAAAAGCAACTAGACTTCATTCCTGGGTCTGAGAGAAACAAGCAACATGAATAAACCATCTTCATGTTCAACACATCACTATTTTGTGGTACAATGGGTAGGTGTGTCTAACCAGAATACCTCCATGTGCCCACCCTTCTGCAGCAATTAGAGAATATATATGAGGTCTGTAACATTACTGGTTTTCTCCTGGGGTCTGAGCATAACTGAAGTCTTTGAAAATATTCCACTCCTTCCAATGGATCTGACCAGTCTTCAAGAGTATAAACAATCACTGGCATCCTCAGCATGTGAAAATGCACTTTGTCTCCTTCTCTGAAAATTGTCTGAGGGGCAGAGATAAAAAGCACACTGCAGTCTTGCTGGCTGGTGCTTTACTCACTGCACCTTAGATCTGTGTCATACCCTGTCCTCATCTGCCCTTTGCATCCCCAGACAACAGGGACACTTCTCTCCAGGCATTTCATCAGGAAAATGGCAAAATCTCACTGGAGGTTTTGGAAGTATTCCTTCCTACACTACAATTAAGTGTCTCTCATCTCATTTCCAGGTCACTCGATTTTGGCTGGACAAAGGTTTTTCAAACACAAAGTCTACCACAGGAGCCTGTAACACTATTTTTCTTCCTAAAAAACCCCTGCATAGACAGTTTCATCTAGAAGAAGATTAATTTACTTTGATTTAGAATATTGAAATCACCCTTTTTTTCTCTCCTTAATTTTCTGTCTTCATACTATATTTTAAATACCTGACCTGAATTTCAGCAGGATGCTGGCATGACTCTGGGGCTCCCTGAGGAACAAGGGGGTATTTCAACCCTGGCCCATCACTGCTTCTGGAATACTAATATGTTTTGTTGCATGTTTTCCAGTCCATTTGATAATTATACTTACATTATGAGGTGAAAGATGCAGAGTACAGCTGGTACATTTGCACTTAAGAAAATATCATTTATACTAGAGTCAAACTCACACCCTTCTGCAATTTTAGCACCTTTTCCTTTGCCTTTGTGAAAAGATTTTAATAGCATTTTTTTCTATAGGTTCATTTTGTCTCTCCATGACATATGTGAGTAAAGAAATCATGTTTTAATAAATGAGAGTGCTGGTTTAAAAGACAGCAGGGGGAAGCTGTTGTCTTGATTTAGTTTACAACTTGGAAAGGCTTCAATAAATACAGTACAGCAAGTGCTGAAGCAAAATAGATTAAAGAGGAAGCCTTTTCTCCATAGAACACAGAATGACATTTACAGGTGTACACTCACAGCACACAGTACTAACAACTGGGGAAGGGCAACAGCATATTCAGCATCATCTTTGATACAATTTGCTCTCTTTAAAGCTTAAAATCTCAATAGGTGATGCAGAAGAAAAGATTGTCTCCTGCAGACAAGCATCACTATTTTGGCCTGGCCAAATTCCTCTGAAGTTGTAACAGCAGATGGGTGAGAAGTGTGTTTGTCCTGGATGCAGAGTGGTAAGTGCAGGTAAATGTAGCCAAGTTCAGTGCTTTCATTGCCACCAGAGAAGGCAAGCTGCAAGTCTTTTCTCCTCTAAACAGCTCCAAGGAATCTGCATCTAGAAGGAGTCCAAAAAGGTCTGCTACTCTGGCAGCTCCATAAAGTAGACTTAGAGGACATGCCTGGAGGGCAGAAGGCCCTTGCTATCAGCACTGCCAGGTGCCAAGGACAGCCAGGAATTCCCCACAAGCTGTCACAGCTTTGGTACTCTGAACAGCCAGAGAAGATTCTGAGAAACAGCCTCCGGGGATAAGCTGAGTTTTGAAAGTTAAGGGAGGAAGAAATAGTGAGCATCAAGCAAAGGAGAAGGATTGGAAGGACAACACAACCTGGAATTTGACCATTAAGAAAATAATTAATTGTTAAAAGAAGTGAGACTGCAAAAACCTGTTCAGTGAACATTCAGGAAGAGCAGAGGAACAGGCTGTAAAAAGCATTCTCAGAAATGTGGAAGCAAAGGCAGGGGAAGCCCTGAGAAAATCTGTTCCTGGTCTGAAGTAATTTTAGTGTGATAGGTGACACCATTGAATGCTGACAGGATGGGGACAATCAAACAGCTTTTCTTTAAGAATGTCTCCCTTCTGAACTACAGCTTCCTTGCAGGAGGAAGCATTTGAACAAGCCAAACCAACATGCACAAGTCCCTTCTCAGCAGAGCCACTGAAATCCCAGTGCCTTCTGCACTGGCAGGCTGCTGTGTGTGCCCAAGCTCCCCAGCCCTGGGCTCACTCAGGCTTCTCCCTGCTGCACTGCATTCTACTGCTGGAGCATTAGATGAACCCAGGTCTGAGCAATATTAGCCTTTAGAGGTACCTGTAGACCTTCAAATCCAGAAGGCTTGTCATCTTCCCACTAATCTGTTGTACAGGCTACTTACTGCACTCCACAGAACTGATCTAGGGAGCTGAAAAAGCTATTTGTTGTCATAGAAACAGCAGGACTTTGCTACTGTGCAGGCTGATATGAGAATGTATTACTGTTTGGCCTTTTTCCAGGTAACCAGATTGAGAAATGCTAAAAAGCTTTAAAATAAAGCTCCTGAAATTTTGCCAAATAATCAGACCTACAGTTCTCACAAACACATTCAAATATTTACTAATTGTTGTGGAAAAGTGTGAAAATTCCTGGGTATAAGAAACAGTGTTGAAAAAAATGTGGTTTTGACCCCAGAAAACAAACAAGCAATGGGCATCTTGTAAAGCTACAGGAAGTGTCCAAAAATCTGAAGAAGCAATTTAAACTACAGCCATTGTCTTCAGTTCTTCCACGTGCTGAGGCTAATATTTTGAAAGCCTATAGTTAGAGTGGTAATTTAGGTCAATCCTGCAAAAGAAGATATCCCAAGGGTTTGCCAGCTGCCAGAGAGCACTCACTGACCCCACTGACAGGGCAGGTAAGGGGTTTGTGACTTTACTTTCTGTTCTTTAATGCCAGTAAATCACTGAACTGACTGTTGGGAGTGAACAAACCTCCTGGCACTGCAGGTAAACAGCTGTGCTCCCCTGGTAGCTCCAGAGGAAGATACCCAAATTACAGACTCACAGAAGCATTTAGCTTGGAAAAGACCTCTAAGGTCATTGAGACCAACCCTTGATCAATGACCACCTTGTCAGCTAAACCATAGCCCCAAGTGCCACATCCAGTGTTTCCTCAAATACTCTGGGGACAGTGACTTCCCACCTGCCTGGGCTCTCTATTTCCATCACCCTTTCCATGCAGAAATTCTTCCTGATTCACTGGCCACAGAAATACAAGGCATGTCTCTTAGATACCATTTATTTAAGACAAATGGAGTCCTTTTACCAGAATATCTTTTCTTGTTGTTGTTGTTTTCTTACAGTTTTTCTTAAAACATCTTTATCCTCCATTTGCAGAACAGTATTTCTTGGTTATGACAGAACAGAAAGATAAATCTCAAGGCGTTGCTAGTTCATAGAATAGGTGGAAATTTTTACTATTTGGCTTGGCAAATGAATGTATTTGAATAGAACAGGTAATGCAAATATTTAGCTGTATGCTGGGCACAGGTGGGAGATAGAAAAAGCAGTTTAGATTATGAAGGTCTTAATCCATCTGCATAGAAACTTCCCATTCTTATATCAACAGTCCAATTTTCTCTCCATCTGTTCCAAACAGCTCAAAACCCTGTCCCATTTAGCACAGAAATCACCATCCCCTTGCTGTAAGTTATAAAAAATGATCCAAATGGCCTTACATGTCCTGTGTGGTGAAAAAATAGCCCTGTGACTTGCAAACAGCCTGTCTCTGTCATGCAGGTATGACATCATCTGACATCTCTGAGTTAGCATCCAGCTGGTCTATTGCCCCATAAAAAGATTCTCCATTTTTCTTATTGAATTTGCCTCTATTACAGAATACATCTTACTCTTCTCCCATTGCCAGAGACACAGTCAGAATGCCTTAGGAGCTACAAATATGCAATTACTAAACTTTCAGCTCTCTCAGGCTGTGAAAATGGATGGATGTGACACTAAACTGAGCCATGTAAAAGATAAAGGAAAATGGCTGGAGGAACAATTCATGTGGGAGTGCTTGTTTTAGATTTAATTTCTAATTTTTTGTTGGACAACAGCCTAGGGCTGCAGCCAGCCAGCCAAACAGCCTCCTCCTATGTAGATCCAGCATCCATCCTCTATTCCAGCTTCCTTTTACAGGTTTAATCCCTTCATATTCAACTCAGTTGCTAGCTACAGGAGCAATCATATGTGATACAGAAGGGCATAAGCCTTTGGGAAAAGACAAGCACATGAAAGACAAAACTGTCAGTAAAGGGCTACTAACAGGAACAGAATGGCAAGGTAAATATAAAAAACAAAAAAGCTGCCATTTTCTAGATCCTCCTTACTTCATTGACTGCTCAGACTGTTGCACTTGTTAGAGCTCAGCAAAAGAGAGGACTGAGAAGCCTGTGGTGAAGCCTACACTCCTCTTCAACAGCAACCCTGTGTGACCATCAGCTGTGGAAAATCCAGCCCAAGAGCTGTTCCTCTCCCTCCATATGCTGAATAAGTACTTATTAAAGGCAAAGGAGTGTGACTAGATGTTCCAGTTTTTTCCAAGAGAGGAGAGGTCATCACTTTCAAAGCACATGAGTCTGGGTCATATATCTGATCATCAAAATAATCCAGTTGTTGCCAAAGGCTGGGATTACACAAGCAGGGGAGTGTTGGTTGTTCAGCTGCTCACACAGACTTCAGCCCTTCCCTGGGTTCACAGACACAGAGGTCTGTCACTGTAATTTGTAGATATTCTGGGGCTATAAACAATAACACCATCATGCAGCCAAACACAGCAAAGTCCAGTTGGTTTTGGAGTTATCCCTCTTTTACTGATATTTATAACAACAGCTCTTAACTAATATGGTACAGTTTTGCTTTGCAGAAAGTCACAGAAGTATTTTACTGTGATGAAATACAGTTTGATCTGGAGCCCCTGGGCATCACTTGGAGATATGGAATGCAGTGAAAATTCAAACATATTGCATATAAACATTTAAAGAGCTGTAAGTTAAGTATCTTCTTTTTGCAATACAGTTAACTTAGTTAGCTAAAACCTATCAGAAAATTTAGTTCCATTCCAAATACATTAAATAATCACCTGGGTATTCTGATACTGACTTAGGTCCTAGAAACTATAGGACATGCTCCCTCCAAGTCATATGAAGCAAACTACAATAACATAGCAAAAATCATAGTGCTCCCATTGTATGCATTTGTGCCTGACATGAATATGAGATAATAGCAAATGTGTTCATATGAACACTACTCCACAATATTTTCTCCAAGCAAAAAGCAAACTCTTGGCATTTGCATGACAGAAAATGAAGGTGGTCTGGATACAAGAGACATGGAGTCAGACTGAGACACAAGCACCAGGTATCACTGGCTGAAATGAACCTCTGAAATTTCTCTGCATGGCAATTGCAGGCTTGTGAAATTCCTGCAGCTACAAATCTTCCTTCTGTCATGTCCTTTCCCTGGTTGGGGAATCAGTTTTCTACAGGAAGTAAATTAATTTCATATCAAGAGTGACATCCTTCCACTCTCCCAGAAGGCACAGATTCTGTGCTGGAAGACACCAAGGCCTGTTATAAGGTCATTCTGGTGAGATATTGGGAAAGCAGGTGAGATAAGTTGCTTATAACTCACCAAACTGAAATCCTCAGACCCAGAGATTACTCAGATTGTGCTTCAGGAAAGAAGTAATGGCTGTCCAAGGGAGAAACATATGCTGGGTTATGGGATGAGTGCTGCAGTAACAGCTGGAAGAAATCTGGCAGGAAATTTGAGGATAATCAGAATCTGCAGCTAAGGAAAAATAAAGAGTAGACTTTGCACAACAGAGAACATTGAGAGTAGATGTAATTTCCCCATCCTTATCTATCATTGATATAATACTAGAAAATTACTAACCAAAGAGGAGTAAACTGAAAACAGCTGATGTCATGAGATTAATGTTAAAAAAGGTTTTAAAAGAATGATGCTAAAGCAGCAACTGAAAAGTTGATGTTGCAAATTTTTGCTCATTTGTCCATACTTTTATATGAAAAGCTTGTTTTGATTTTATTTCATCTTCTTTTCAAAGGTTCATAATCTATTGCTGTAATATATAAAACTTGCTGTTCCTGTTCTCACAGTGGAACTTTCCTTTGCAAGTGTTAGAGAGGTTGGAAAAGATGTTTTCATGTGCCCTCTGCTGGAAATACAGCACTGGCAAAAAATGGTTCCCTCCCCACACAGGCATCAGCTACATCATGGATTCAGCAGTTACACACCACCCAGGCTGGATTTTGTTTAATAAACCTAGTCAAAATAAACTTTGTCTTAGTTGTTCAATATTGATTTAATCTTCTGTGGAAATGCCAGGATCCAAAAAGTGGAGTAAATAAAACGTACCTCTGTGGAAATCAAGAAAATTATGCTTTACACAAGTGTTTAAGTGAAAGTTGAATTATACTGTTAGAAATGGAACTGGTGAAATGTGCATTGCCACATTCACAGACAGAAGCTCTGTGTACTCCAGCCACCCCTAGGACAGTGAGGGAGCAAAGGACCTGCCAAAACCACCAAACATATCCAGCCCCATTACTACACTTGCCCTTCTTCTGAAGTCATTCCTCCCCATAGTTGATATTATCAGAAAATGTTAGTTTTCCTTAAGAATTTTCTTCTATTCCTTGACTTTAATCTTTTTTTTCTTTCTTTTTTTCTTTTTTTTTTTTTTTTTTGAGGGAAGACTCACACAGGGATTCAAGGATCTGACTGAAATATGTATTTTTCAAGGAGTTTTGCAATAACTTAATAGTTAAAATAATACAGTCATAAGAGAGATTTTCTTTCAGTCTTGCAGTGCAACTACTTTTTATAACCCAGGTCCAGCTGTGAGATCTGTTAGGCCAGCATCTCAACCCAGAATTCTAGCTAGCATAGGAAAAAGCATGATTAGTTAAAGCTGACAGAAACAACCCACTAATTAACATGCAGATTGTATTCTAAAAATCACACTGCTTCTTTTGCCTGCTCTGCATTTAGCTCATCTCCTCCTATAAGCTGATTCAGACCAGCCAAACCTCAAAGAGCCCAGATGTTTTTCCAAAAACAACCTTCAGGATTATAAGGCATATATGCAGCATTGCTCTTTGTGCTGCACTCTGCATGCATTTGACATTAATTCAGTTAGTCTGTGTGGTAGCAGATCTTCAGCATTCAGATGGTGTAGATTATCATCATGAGAAATGATAAAATACTGCCCTGGTCATCGTGCAGCACTTCTGGGCTTGGCTTCACCTAGTGAAAGAATTCACCCTTTGTGCTTTTTCTCTTACTAAATGAAAATTACATCATATTCAAAACTAAACAGAACTGTCTCCGAATTTTTCTCCTCTGCATGATGCTTTGATCTTGCTACTCTTATAAATATAAAAGAATTTTTTTATAATTTGCTTTCCTCAAAGTAATATTTCATACACACCATCCCATGGAGGCTGTGACTGAATTTCATCCTATGGACTTCACTTTCATAACAAAATTTACACTGCAGAAACAAAGGTTGGTAAAGATATTTAAATAAAACTTTGGTCCTCTTCTACCTTTCTTGCTGTTATTGTAAATTAATTTTTAATCAGTTCCTACCCCAGATACATCCCCCCTTTAAACACACACTTATCACACACTATTAAAAGCATTTCTAAAAGGGCAACTTAAACACAGTGCCAAAGCTGCTCCTTAGCAGCCCTCCAATTCACATTTATCACTGGTATCAGCTTCAACCACGGTGCTCTTCCTTTTTACAAGGTGCTACATGGGTGTTTTTGCTGTGCTTTGTATTACAGTCCATGTCTGCCTTCTGAGCTTGCTGAAAGGGATTCTGTATTAAACAGGCAGCTTTCAGAGCTGCAAAGAGCAGTTGGGAATCCAGCTACCACATACATTTTAGAAAGTTTCTCCTAATATTTTATGGGTATCAAAACATACAACTACTTTGAGAAGCCAGCTGGCTACATTGCTACAAAGTTGGGTCCTGTTCTTATGACTGAAGCTGTCTCTTACATAAAAGGAGAGGAAGAGGTCAGTGATTCCTAATACATATATTTAAAATGACAGAAGACAGAGCTAACACTGCTTAGCAACTGTCTTTCCATTCTAAACTCTCCTGTTGCTTCTCACTTGCAAATTTTAGACATTTTGCCTTCATTTACCACTAAGCTGTCTGCATCAGACTAAGGGTTTAGCTCTGGGTTTTTGTTGGGGGTTTTTGTGAAGGAAAGGGGAGAAGGAATAAAAAAAGAAAAACCCAACCAACCAAAAATCAAAACCAAAAAACACAAGGGATCTCAAAATCACCTGCTTCTCATCTCTGCAAATTTCTCTCTTTCACTGGGAAGTTTTAACGTGCCTACCTCTGAAATTGGTCCAGCTGAGAAGTAAACTTCTGTTGGATCCTGTCAGGCATCCAACTTCTGACCTGATTTTTCTGGACCAAGGTGATCATGTGAGTTTTCACAGGCTGACTGCATCCAGGAGGGGAAGGAAGAAAAACGTTAAGTAGGTGTGACTGAGGCAGAAGTTGTACCCTTTTGATCCATGATCAGCTGACAAACACTGATGGCACAGTGCAGAGCCAAGCATCATTAATCCCACCCAGTTTCTTACCTCCAGTGTGTGCCCTGTGCTTTATCTGTTACTGCCGCTCTAAGAGGAAAACGAAATAAACCCCAGGGCAATATGGATTTCTGTAATGGCTTATACAGCTCCAGTTAACACAAGCTCTGTGCAGGCTATTTGTGGAGACTTAACATCTTACTGACAAAACTGTAGATGTTATGGATGGATGATATCTGCTAAGCCATCTGTTCTGTTTCACTGCCAAGACAAAACTCTTCCTACTGCATATTTATTTGAGTTTTACAGTAGTTTTAAATACTCTGGTGAATGGAGCTTCCCATTTCCCTGGGGAGGTTGGGCTCACTACAGAATACTTTTCATTGGCAGGATTTTTTCCTGGTGTTCAGCCTAAGCTTCCCCTTTTTAATTGCATCCTATGACCTTCCCTGACCTCTGTGCATGTTCCAGTCTCCATGTTTCAGCACACAGGGAAGAGAAGCTGTACCCATCAAGGACTGACACATAAATAGGTTCTAAAAAAGTAAAGACTGCATACACAGAGACAAAATAGCATCTACTCTCCTCCCAGAGAATGTCAGGACAGTGGAATCTCAGATTTCTCAGGTATGGGCTATAATTACTGCAGTGTTATTCAACAGTTCTGGTAGGTGGAGACAGAACAGTTTCAGGACACCAGCCCTGCTTCATCCATATGAAAGCAGCAGCAACTTATTTCTAGGCCAGAAGCTCTGTGGAGGCACAGCAGGCAGCCAGCCCCCAGTCCTCCTTTAGTGGAGGATGGAGCAGGAGAGGCTGCAGAGACAGAGGAGAGCTGGGTGTAGTCTCCCAGCCCTCAGCCCACCCTGTCTCACCACAGACAAACTACTGAGCCAGTGTCACTCTTTCCACGGGGTGCTCAGGCAGGTTCAAAATCATACCTCAAGTCCAGCATTATTATAGTCAGAACAATAGAAATGTTAAATACCACTGAGCCTAAACAATTCTCCTATAAACAACAACATTTTATGACATACTTTAGATTATTTTAAATCCTTTCCCTGCATACATTTGATTTTGTGTCACACTTCTGTCTTTACCAAAATGCCGCACGGGACCACGTCGCTGTGCTGTGTAATTCCCTGCCTGCAGCGCGGGTTTCAGGCAGACCTGGATCTCAGGGACCGGGAGGACGAGAAGCGTCCGTCCCGCGGGGCG
>VZRX01012628.1:0-19157 GCA_013398075.1 Notiomystis cincta
GTATTTTGAACTTCACAAAAAAGAAACAAAATTAATTCACTCATGAATGCTATATATATTACACTAATATTATAAATATTAATTTATGTAATAGATTATAAGTGTCTCACCTTTAAAGTTGAGTATGTATATGGATAATGGTAAGCGAAGTAGCACACATCATCTTTATGTTGGAAAGTCACTGTGAATGTAATTGTGTAATAGGATTTTCCTTTCTGGCCTCCAGCAGCAATTGAACTTCTTGAAAAGTGATTCCTAAATCAAAAAATGAAGGTAATACACACATTAGAGTAATTTTTTTCATACTATTGATTTTTTCTGAACACACATTCTAAGTGTCAGAAGGATTTTTAGTGACTGTATTTCTCTTCTATGTACACATAGGTTAAATACAGATTCCCACCAGCTTTAAAGATACTTTATTATAGCAGTGATACACACATTCATTCACATTGATAAAAGGTGAGCAAACAAAAAGAAGCAAAAAAATGGAACAAACAAAACCAAAGAAAGTAAGCAAACAGCTACCAGCCAAGAAGGATTACATATCAATATGCTGTACCAGCTCATCCTGTGTTTCAGAGCTCCTCTACAATAATTCCACCACAGATTACAGAAGGTTCATCACAAGGAACATGAGGTCAGTATTACTGGAAGTTACTAACAGGATTTCGAGTAAGCATGCATATATACGTTCCCTTAAAAGCTTCCCAGAAACAATGTGCAATTTCTAAGGAAAGTATAAAATATGAACAGCTTAAATATTTGCAGTGTGCTTACAAAATGAGACCCTGTGTATTTCAATCATATGTATTATTCTCTGTAGTAACTCAGAAAAAAAACCCTCTTCACAAAAAAATAACATAAAACTATCAAATGCAGAAACAAGTACTTCTCAAAATTGTACCTCATGTTAATCTTCAGTGTAAGACTTGCTGAATGTTTGTTTTGTGTGTACTTACTTGTAGTAACAAATATCTGTCCCAACACGAGTCCAACATGGTCGAGAATTTAGTGCTTCTTGAACAGAATACATGAGGGGCTGCATACCTGAAAGCAGAAATGCATCTCTCTAATGCATCACTCTAATGCTTAACATTAAACAGAAAGGTATTAGCAGTAATGGATCATATCAACATTTACATACAAGTCTACAAATTACCTCTACTCATGTACTCACTATCAGAGTGCATTTTCAGGAATGCCTGGGTATTGTACTGTGCACTATTTAAACCAGGTGACAAAATTGCAGATTTTCAGAAAATAACAATTAAAGAAAAACATAAGACCTATGGAAGACCACAATGAAATGTTTAAACGAAATTTGAGGTTTGCAAGAATGATAAACTACAGTCTTCTGTTCCACTCCATTCACACTACAAAAAGGCTTCATAGAGAATACAAAAAATTGATACTGTCATCCATTCACATAAATCACTGAAAAATAACTGATGTTTCAGGACTATTTTTTTTAACAAGTAACTCTTTAAAGTCTATTTTTTTTTATAACATACTTAAGTTTAATACTTAAAATGAAGTTAAGAGGAGAAAATAATATATACTATTGAATACTGAATACCTACTATTGTATGTCCATAATACATACAATCGAATATAATTTATTCATTAGATAATTAACCAACCACACTAATTCAGTCATTTAGTATACTAAAAAAATCAAAAGAAACTTTTAAGTAAGTATGCACAACATGAAAAAAAAAAATCTAAGCTGATTGATGAAGATTAGTTAGTAACTTGGAAGCATCTTATTACTGGTCAAACTACCTGGTATTCTGTGGCTTTGTCAAGGTGGATGGAAGCGTATGACAAAGGAGAATACATTATTACTCCGTAACAAGAGTTTAAAGCTGGTAGTGGGAGGAGAAATTTCCTCCTTTTTAAAGGACAAATTTCAGAATATACAGTAGGAAAAAACCCAACAGTTTTAAGCTGAGCGAGACACACACCACATATACACTCTCAGACAAGAGGAAGTAAGGTATTTTCAGTCAGCCATTTGTAAACCTTTGAATGAGGCACACGCTGCAAACACTACTTACTAGACACAGCAATGGTCACTTATGAACCCCAGCATTTCAAAGTAGACTTGTTTTTCCTTACCATCAGTAAGACAAAACTGTTTTGGAATGTCTCCACTTACATTCACATCTACCCCTACGCAGAAATGGATTAATGATGACAACTGTCATTCGCCTTGATCTGTGTGAATCAACAGGTTTTGTTGTTTTCCTCCCTTGCCCACAATGGTCCTAAGACAATTGTAGTTCCAGTTACCAGTAAATTTCTTCTGCTTTGGCCTCACTTGCAAAAAGACTTCATTTAAAAACTCACAGCCCTTGGTTTAAGATGCATGTCTTCTTTTTAACTAGAGCTTTCAAGACATTTTCTAGCAATACCATTAAAGTAAAGAATTTAAACTGACAACATGAATATGGCTAATCCTGTGGAGGAAGGAAGGAAACAGCAAAGTTGTCTAGTACAGGTATTTTTACATATTTCTTCTCAAAGTATGGGAAACATATCTTACCATAGTTGAACTGACTGTTTGACTTTTCACAGTTGATGATGTTAAACCGGTAACTAATGCCAGTTTTCATTCCACTGACTTCAAAGTAAAACCACTGATGGTAATGATTGCTATTTATATCCGAGTTCAGAATTAGATCATACTCATTTCTGAAAATTAACAAAAACATATCAGTCATTGTAAAAAGCAGAAATAAAAGGCCTAAACCATTAAAAGTAGAGTTGAAATATCTTACTTTCTGATCTGAATAACTTTGCGCAGGTTTCCAGATTCAAATTTGGAATTAAACTTCAAAACATCTGCCTCCTCTGGCACTGAACAACTGTGAGTAGAAGAAGGGATCAAAATGAATAAAACACACTTAGCAAAACCAAATAACTTTCTTTTAGTCCTTACTTGGCAATTCTGAAACTATTTTGATCCTTCCTCTAAATACAGCCCAGACAGCAGAAACAGTGTTATGTCAGATGAAAGTTTTGATGATACTTGCTGTAAATATTAGAAGTCACATCACAGAGAAAGTAGAACTGGCTTAGAGTATTACTTGAATATTGTTTACAGAAAGGTAAAAACTTACCTCGAATTATCAAGGTCGTACACAACTCTATCTATAATGTCATTTTGATAAATCAGCCTTTCAATATCTTGAGAGATTTTTGTCCTAAAAAAGAAAAAAAATAGCAGAGTTCTCACGTAAATTGTCACTTACTGTTTCCAATCACAAAAGAGGAATTGTCTCCTACAGGAAAACTAGCAAAGTTGATATGAGGATAGTGGGACAGTTCAGAGAGCTTCACCCCCATTTATGTGCACAAACGCAAGGTGTACTTAAGTTTAAACACCTGCATTCACAGCTGACTGAATCCAGTATTTGTATGTGAGGGAACTGAATTTTCAAGCACACAACTCATTGAATTTTATCTAAAGGAAAAAAATGCATTTCATACTTTATAACAGAAGCAGAAATTACTCAAACATTACTTATGTTAATGCTTTTATCTAGGACAACACTAGATAACATTACATGTAACTTGCATGAATCCTACCATAACCAAAATTCAAGAGTTTTAGGGAGTAGGTTGTACGGTGAGTGTGTTAGTGAACTAGCTTTTCACCTTTGGAGATCTAAGTTCATTTATCAACTAAGTAACAAATTAGAAAGAATTTGGTGATGTCAGCCAAATGCCAGGTGTATGCTTATCCAGATAATAAAATCATTGCACAACTGGCAGTGTCTAGGTCCTGGCTTGGAAAAGTAAGAATGTGTTGCAGTTCAAGAGTGAAATACAGTGGCAGAGCTGTGTGGAAAAGCTTGCACAGCACCTGCAATAAGAAGAAAAGGAGGCAGATAAACAAGAATAAAGGAACAGAATACTAAAGTACATTCAGGCTGGGAATTCTCAATTTAATTAAAATAAATATTGCTAACAAATGAGAAAGAGAAGGTAAGTGCAGAATTCTAGCACCTCTTATTAAATTGAAATTAACTGAAAAACGAAAGAAGTCACAAGTCCAATGTACTGACAACACTGTGACAAGGCTGACTCACCACAATCCATCTGAATTGGTTCAGCTCAGGACAGAATTACAGATTTTTGACCTTACACTTGATCTTAGAAAACTCATTAGATCTTGGCATGCCTCAGCTCTAAAAAGCCACAACACTTCCTAATATAAAAGGAGTTTTGCCAAAACAAAATCCATCAATGAAAATTCATAACAAGTATTTTATAAATTGTAATGGCATTTAAATACCATTATAATAACCAATGTAGATGAAAGCAAAGAAACAAAAGTATTCAAGATGCTCATGAGAAGGAAAAGTAGTAACAGATATTTTCATGTTCCAAAAAATGAAGATAATCTAATTAAAGAAAATGAAAGGAAAAAAATCTAGAATCACTGCTGATGTGACCTCTATGCTTAGAGATTACTCCTTTGTGGATCCTGATGATTAGAAAATACTAACATGTACAGAAAAAAATCCCAACCCAAACAAATTTTTAAGGAATAGAAAAAGGTATAAATTTAAACCTAAATTTATAGGGTATTTTACCATACCAAAATTTTCTTCCTAAAAAGATAGAGCAGTATAAAACACTTCTGCTATTTACCAATTTCATTTATCCAAACAATAATACATAGTGAGATATTTGGTGATAATCATATGCTAGTAAATTTAAAAGAGAAAGAAAAAGCACTCCAAAACACAAATTCAAACAAATTTTATCTCCTGGCACACTGCAAGACTAAAAAAAATAATTCTGTTCTAATAAAAGAAGAAAATCCATTAAGTCATACCTTAGACCCCACAAAATATTTTCTCAAATTACATGGATGGATTAAAGCAACCATTTCTTTTATCAGTAAGACTTACCCAATGAGCAGCAACAAAGTGCTTACATTACAGGGAACATAAATCACTCTGAACGTCAAAAGAGTTTGGACACATCTTTGTAAAAGATTTTAAAGCTTTTCCATGTCCCCTACCAAACTAATTTTTACAATCCCCTATAAACTATGAAATCATGAAAAGATCACACCCTTTTTAAACAAGATCCCTTCTCAGAAGTTTGTTATGTTGCAGTAACAATACTGAGTTGCTTGTAGAAAACTGAATTCTTAAAAAAGTGTTCTTTAAAAATGTGATGCAGGATTTTTGATTCACGTTTAGCCATATTACCTGGTATTTCATTCTTGTTCACACAAGACCTCAAAAAGTTACTTTCAACATAAAAAATACAACAACAAAAATAAACATTTTAAAGTTAAAAAATACCCTAAAATTATCTTCATGGTCTAGAAATCAGACTTATGTATAATCATACAAGGTTTTATTTCCCAGCACTTTATATCTAATAATGAGCACTGGAATGACAAATTTTACCTGACTTCGCTCGATTTTATTCAGGAAAATTCTGAATTATTATTTTCTACAAAAACATACATAAGGATTTGCAAGATTTTCTTACATGCAGTTCTGAGGTGACTCCTGACTCAAGACTATCTCCCTTCTAAATCAGCTGAATCTATCTAATAAATAACCTGATAGGGAAGATTCTCCTCCTTCAACACAGAAAAATATATTCATTATGTCATTAGTGTTTCAGCAGTTGTCACTTCACTACAAAGATCACTCTTCAATCAGTCATGTGAAACAGCTGAAGGATTTTCATTCAACCACCTTAAGACACTTAGTCTCTTAATTATTTTATTATTTTAATATCTAAATATAAATATGAAGAATCTCATCCTAAACACTATTTCCCAAATGAATGAAAACAACAACAAAAAAAGGAGTATAGTAACTCACCTCTGCACCCCATATGGCCTTTCCAGAATAGGTTCCTTAAATGGGGGTGGAACATGGCCAAAATAATCTGGATAGGCCACTTCTGAATATTCCAGAATAGACTTTGTGTTCTTCATCATTTCAATATAAAGATCGCAGTCATGAACTGATGATACATCAGAAACTTGAAACATGGCATGTTCCCCTGATGAACTAGATCTGGAATCCTCCTCTTCCTCTGAATCCACTCCAGTGCAGCAGAGTTTTCCCAGCTGGACAGATGATCCTTCAAAGAGGCTACCTCCACAGGGTGAAACATGCTCACAGGGTTTACTACAAGGAAGTGTGGTAAGGCCAGCTTTGTTTTCCTTCTTTACTACACACCCTGTACCATAATATTGATCATTTTTTGCACTGTTCTGGAGACTGATTCTGTCAAAGCCTTTCACAATTTCTTGGCTTAGACACTGGCATGATGGAAGCATGTTTCTTTGATCATTTTGCTGATGTAAACTACTGTCTTTCATGTTATCTTTCTTTGGTAGTTCCAGAAACACTGGCCTTCTATTGTATTCCTCTGTCAATAAAGGATTGGACTCCTTTAAAGCAACTCCTTTTGTTGATGGGTTTGCTTCAGCAGAGTGCTCCTCACTGGCTGTAGGAACAACAATAGGTCCACTCAAATTTGCATCAGGTACAAAAGGCTTTGGTTCCTTGGAAACTAAGTCCCACTCCTTAAAAAAAAAGTGAAAAAAAAATTTAAAAATTATTAACAAAAAATAGTAAACAGTTCCAAAGTTTCAGCTGTATTAGAAACATTTCTCTTGGCCTTGTTTTAAATGTAATTTAAAAAGTGACAGCTATGTTATAAAGCATCAGAGCAATGAAGTTTCATCACTGACAAGGCCTTAAAGCAATAACAAGCAGTTCATTAATAACAAAGTATAAAGTCAATGCGATTTCCCAGATATTTTAACTACCTATTTTAAGCTGGTGCACAGCATTTAAGGAGATGTCTAATACAATGAAGTGCTCTCAGAAATCTCATGTCCTTCTTCACTATTTTACTTTCTGCTGCATGCAATAATCAGACATCAGAAAACAGTTTTCCTTTACATCTGCCTACAGTACCCCCTTCTCAATAAGACTGAAGCAACCAAAACACCTAACTAAATAAGCTAGGATAAAGTATTCCCACATGTAGCTCCAGAACCACAGACCCATGTTTATTGGCTAGAGGAACTATCCACCCAAAAAAACCCATCAAAGTACATGCCAGAGTCAACCTGACATGGCTAGAAATGTTGTGGGAATCATACTTTACCTGAAAGTCTTCTGAAAGTTCTGGGAAAAATTGCTCATACATTTTCAGTTCTTCTATGGATCTTCCCAGTTCCTGTCTAGGTTTCAGTTTATTAATATCAGTCTCAATATCATCATTCTGAAAGATCACCAGAACAAATTAATCTTGCATCCAAAATTAATGAACTTCTACAACATTAATCTGAAACATTCACCTTTACTCCTGACACAGCCATGCTTTAAAAGGTAAAATACCACTATTTCAAAATCAGTTGAACTGCAGCTTTCGCCATGAAGATTTAGACTGCTCAGTATTATTAGTATGCCTAAGCCTCCATTTCAAAAGCAATATTACAAATACCTAAATTTTCTTGCTTTCATCCAAACTTATTAGACACAGATATCAGACTTTACATAAAATCTGTGCATATTCCCAGTACTGGAACTTGGAATGTGTAGACTTCATCTGATTGCAGTGACAATGCAATACTGCTTCTATGGAAGATACTACCTGCATCAAGGTTCATGAGACCTTTGAACAAAATATGTCTTTCCAGTTCATGGACAGACAAGTCAATCAACCCCTAAATACATGTAACATAAAAGTAGAGAATAAGGCAGTTCTGACCAAATATCCATTCATGTCCCAACTGGCAGCTGGAGAACAGGAGAATACCCTCTCAAAGCAGTACAACAGTGAAAGGTATGATGTCTGCCTCTACAGTTGGCTGAACTTCAGCTACCTTGCTGAAACACTGAGCTACTCAATTCCAGTCCAGAATGATGGAAAAAGTTAGAGCAGGTCATACATACGAACCAGCTGATGTGAGAAAAGCAGCTGACAGAAATACAGTCTGGGAAGAGAACATGGTAAAGCAGTCTGTGGTTCTGTTCCACCACACTCCAGGTACATAAAGTGTGAGGAAAACAGATTTTGATAAAAATCCTGAAGCAAACTGAACAAGAATGGTTGATATTTTCAAGCAGCACCCACCTTCCCTAACTTTCTGAAGCTTTTTTGATTTTAGAAATTACCCTGAAAACCTCTTCAAAATGCTTTTAACACTTTAAATGGGTTTCTAGACATGACTCAAGCAAGTTAAATAAAAAATTGCTATACCTGACTTCTGTCAATTAATTTTGTCTCTACCAACCTTAAAATGTTGGTCCTTGTCATCATCAATTTCAGTTTCAATTTCTGATTCTGCTTCAGCATCATCATTATCATCACTTTCATCTACTACATCATCCACTACAATACAAAAAGGTTTTGTAAGGCAGATTATACGTTTAATCCAATTATACATGTTCAAAGAAGATTTTCTACATTCTGGGTTTATTTTCTTTTTCACTTACTCCTTGAAAAAAAAAGTGAAAACGAACTAGTAAACTAGTGCTAGGAGGTTTTCCTAAGTCTTCTCATAGTGTTTTCCACACAGGAAATTTGCTGATTGCCTTTAAAGGCTCACTCAGAGTTTTACAGATTATGTTGATTTTCTATGTACTCAGAATGACTACATGTACTGCTTTTACAATACTGACTATACAAGATTACACTTTTAATAAACCTAGACCTCTACCCACCCCTCAACATTCCACACATCTTTTAATACAGCACTTTATCCTTTAAAAGCACTATGTATCCTGCTTCCTTAGATTCATCACTTATTTTTATAATAGATGATAAACCTATTAAAAATCCCAATCATTAGTTCACTTCAGCAAACTAGGACATTTATAAACAGGCATTAGAGTACCAATCGACTGTATTAAGCAGAGATTTAATTTCCGTGGGTTTTGAAACACACTTCTAAATCTATTTTCTACTAGGAAGACAAAACATAAATGAACTTTGAACTACTGGGGTCTGACCCACACAAACCTCAATAGGATAACTTACTTCTTTTAGACTACAATCACGTTTTGTTTCAGGAGATATCATGAATAAAAGAAATTAATAAGATGACTTTGACCCTTCATTTTAGAGTAACTTTCTGACAGCAACTTCATTAGTTGCTTTCCAGGTCTGGAGCTGTTTCACCTTATCTGAGTATATATTAATTATCTGAAAATAATGAAAGGTGTTCACAATGGGTGAATCGATTTCCTTCAAAGAACCACACAAAGGCTTTGCAGTAGAATGTTTTGATATAGAGACTGCAAGTCCAAGAAAGCAGCTCTACTTCCTCATCATGCAAATGAAGGAATAACCACAATAACACAAAAAAGCCAGTGCTTCAAATGGCACACGTTAATCTAAATTCACCACATCCTGACTTATCAGAGTAACAGAAAGTAAGGAATGCATGCCCCTGTAAGACAGGATGCACACTACAACATGTTTTGCATAGGAGAGTTGTTTGCATACACTGCAGAGTTTGGTGAACATCACCTTTTAGTCTTTTTATGTTGCTGTTTTTTTCTTTTATTTTATAACCACATGTGTCTGGACAAAATTTCTATCACTTTATATTAACACTAGAAATTAGTGCTCCACACCAACAGACACAGACCCTTTGCTCGTTGAGAAGTGTCTCAGAGTTCCTTTAGCAGAGAACACAAATAAGTGCAATTGATTCCACCTTCCATAAAGCAGTATCAGACATATTCAAACACAGAGTACTACAAAATCACCATACCATCAGGAGGCAAATTGTACAGCTGAGCCACAGGACCACTGGCAGGAATAACTGGGAGTTGGAAATGGACAGCACTTTTAATAGTTGGTAAAGGAAGACGATTTTTGGGAAAACATTTTCTCATTATTAGGCTGGACGTATTGACGAGAGGATCAAGAGTTCTTACTGCAAGGCACTCCTGTTAACAGGAAAATAAAGAAAAGTATTTCTCAAACTAAAAGTCAAACTACATTTAATACTATATACAAAAAATACGGTTCATGTTTTCTTTGACAAACCGAAAAACTTGTACCAACTCAAATTTTAAAAACCCAAGCTTCAAAATAAGAAGGTATTTTCACCCCCTCTTTTTTAAAACTAAGTTCAACCGCCTCTCCCAGAGATAGTCACATCAAAATAACAGCAAATACAAATTCAGTTTTGTACTCTTTTGTTGTTTCAGTCTGGTACAGAATATAATCCTTACACCCATAATCAGGAATGACCATGAAACTCATAAAAGAAATATGACAAACTTGAGGTCATAGCCAAAGAGGCAAAGACAACATAAAAAAACCGCACAAACTTACCTGTGAAGTGTTGTAAAGGATTTTCATCCCATTGGCATCAGTAAATGCTTTTCTTCCCAGTTTGATGTTTGTAATACTTTTAATGCACTGTAACACTCCTTTACGTATCAGCATATATCTGTGTCGACTATCGTGACGGTGCCAATCAACATAAATCGTTAAAAGCACCTGCACATATCCTCTGTCTACTGCTCTCCTGGCATTTGTTTCTTTGCAAAAAAAGTTAGGAAAGAAAATTAAAATTACCCAGTGACTTCAATATTACTTTCAAATTTTACTTTCAATGTTTAAATTATCCTTTTTATCCATGTAACTGAATTGTTTCAGTTTGAGTAGTATTTTAGCCTCCCTTAGCAGAGTTTTACATCAACCTAAACAGAAATGACTGCGAAACTGAGATCAATAGCCTAAGCTTCCTTCTTAGAACATTTCATGTAATTTTCATGGTTTACTAGAACAGCATGCATTACACTTAAAGGGCAACTGTAAGATGCTGTTACACAGAAAATTAAAAAACAAAAATGTTTCTACAAAGTATACCTATCACTATCCACACACACTGTGTAGACACAAGATTTTAAACAAACCTCTTTTCATTTGCAATCCATACAGTTTTACAACTATCACTCAAATTTCATAAGCTGAAAATACTTCTACACCAAATACTGGGTAATCAGTATGATAACTGGAATATACAGTAGATTAATGTCATTGTGAAAATATTTACTTATATAAAGTGTATGAAGTTACCAGAGAAGATATCCCTAAATAAATGCACAAGACCTCCTGTTTTAAAGACACACCTTATGAATACTTAATTTCCCTCCCCAGTATTAAAGTTTAACTGCCAATTCACAGAATAGAATACTGACAGCAATTTGGAAATACTTCTTTCCCTACACTTCCCAAGGAGAAATTGCAAAATTCTTAAATACACAAACCTGTAAGATCAAGGTATCACACTGAATAAACATGAATAAATTCAGCACCCTGTGATATTCTGTACAGAAATTTCCCACCATTTGTGTGAAACTTTTTCTGCAAATCTCATCACACCACAATTCTTGTCCAACTCCACTAAAACTACTAGGAATGCTGTTGCTTTTACACAACTATTTGGAGAAAATGAGTTTTTAATTCCTTGCTAGTTACAATGCTGGTTTCAAAATCTGCAAAGACCACATTTATGAGGATCAACTGCTGCTGAGACAGTCTGTGTCCGGAAACACACCATTGGTTTTGTTACCTTTAATTCCACTTCATGAGCATCACCAACAGACTTGTTATTAAGATCCAAGTTCTAATTACTCAGGAAGGTACTGAAGAATACTTGTATTTTCCCTAGCCATCCAACAGATATTTTCAGATGAATGTGCAAAAAAGAGGAACAGGAGTTAAGCTACAGACATCTATTACTGAAGGGCTGAAGTGAGTGAATGTAAAAAGATATTTCTCCACCTTGGATCCAGATCAGTTCTGCAAAAGCAGGGCAGCCTTCCTGCTGCATAATTGACAGAATAGTAACCAATTATCAAACATATATGTATATATATAAAATAAATAATACCAGCGACTGCAGATGAAACTTATTTCTAGGTTTCCTAGCCTTATGTTTGGTTTGGCCACCAATTTAATATTTAGTTTTACTCTGTTGATATATATACACACACCCATATATAGCTCAAGTAGACAGTTTCTTGTAGTCAAACACTTACTTGATTTTAGCAATGCAGCAAGTGTGTCTAAAGCAACCCTGTCAACATAACAAGAAAAGTCAAAACAGCAACCAACCAGTAAGCTTAATCTACAACACTGTAAAACTATACAAAATATTTACTGCTAACAGACTTATAAAGAGTCTAACTTCATGTTTTCCTGGTTGCACTGTGGCACAGACTTCACTTTTATATTTTATTTACCGGAAGACCATATATCTCTGCAATATATGAAGTCTGATAACAAAACTTAAAAATATCAATGCAATGTCTACACAAACTTCCAGCTTCTGCAAAAACACTGTGACAATCTAATGTTTATGACCAACACTCACTGGTTGTGATATTCTGAAATTTGTGTCTTTGTTAGGAACAGAACAAGTACTTCCACAAAAGAAAGGACATTTTTCTAGAAACTGTAGGTCAATACCAGCAGTATACAAACACACTGGGAAGCAATGCCCATCAATCTGTACTACAACACAAGATGGCCAAGTGAGATTTTTCTTGTATCCAAAGATCTTCTCTCAATTCAACTGTGAGACTACAAAACATATATACTTATTTTTTCCCTCATTGTGAAGATGAACGTGATGCATCTGATCTTAGACCATAAGCAAGGATATCATGATTAGTCACATCATCGAATAGTGCATTCATATGTGGAATTTTAGCTGAGCCTTTAAAGGAGCAGGGTATGTTTTTTGAACGCTACTCATGTGACCACAAATACCAGACTTTGATAAATAACACAATTTCTTTTATAATGAAATTAGAATATGTACAATATGGGATTATTACTTTGCTAACCAGATGAAAAATTTAGTTTTCCACGGGTACGTACTTCAAAAAGGTGGAGTATATAAAGAAAGGATTATCTTCAGTTACATCCACTTAGCTATTTTTTTACCCTACATTCACTCANNNNCCACAATACCCCAAAAAAACCCACCCAAAAAAAAAAAAAAAAAAAAAAAAAAGAAACAAAAAAATCCAAAATCCACCAACCACCACCAGAGTGGGAATCTAAAGTCATCACTTTCAGCTACACAGTGAATTTTAATTTTTTAAACACAATAGCCCACTAGACAGATATTGCTGGGGCTTCCCATTCTGTGTTTTATGTTCTTGCTCTGGTTGTCCATTTGCTTTGCAGAAAAACAGAAAGAAAATTCTATTACCAAATAGAAGGGACAGTGTCACACTTAAAGCACAAAGCAGATCTCAGAATAAGCTGAACTGGAAGGGACCCTCAAGGATCATCGTGTCCAACTCCTGGCCCTGCACAGCACCACCCCCAAGAGTCACACCCTGTGCCTGAGAGCATCGTCCAAATGCTTCTTGAACTCTGCCAGGCTTGGTACTTTAGAAAAAAACTGAAAAATTATGGGATTGTCTTGATCTGTTTGCTATGATTTGGGGTTAACCACTGTACAGTTTCCATATAGGAATATTAGAGACAAAAAAATGGTGTATATTATTTTACCAGTACTGCAACTAGACAATCAAGTATTTTGTGTTACTCTACTGGGGAAAATTAAAATCTCTCGTATTTGTAGTATTCCTTCCCATCTCCCTTCACTTTAACCTTCAAATACTAATTTCATTTAATTTCTCCAAAATTATTTTTCATTTACAAGTAAGTTTTGAAAACATTATAAGGTTTTAACATATGGTATATTAAAGAAATCTTACTTACTTCATAAGGCTAGTGTTCTTTTTACTAAAAGGGCCAATGATCTTAAACATCAGTTCTACTACTCCATTCTTTCCCAGAGATACTGCATTTACAGCTGGAAGTTAAAAGCAATCAATTTTAAGATAATATAGTCAAAAAGGCAAAAGAAAAAAGATAACATACTCAAAACTAAAATTCACATAATTTTGAAGTACAAAAAATGCTAGACATTTTTGTCCTTTAAGACATACAGTGACAAGCAGATACCAGTCTGCACATAATTAGCATGACAATTCAATCCTGATAAAAGTTGGAAAAGAAGAAAATGTAAATGATATTTTACAAATAAAACCATGTACTACTTCCAATGCAGGCTTCTGCTTTCTTATTACTAAGACACAACACAAAGAATTTCCTTTTTAGAAGTTCAGAGTTTATTGAAACAGCGAGTTTTCGAAAATTTCAAGTCTAATAGGTTCTGTGACTTGCTACTACTACCCTTCAGTATTTGGACAAACAGGTATATTCACCAGGATTTGAATTTCAAGAATCCGCTATAAAATTTAAAAATGCCAATTGGTATAGCTTTCCTGAGCTACATGTTATGAATATATGTTCTCAGAAAAAAAGAAAATTATAAAATTAATCTATTTGAAATGGAGTAAATGAAAAGAAATTATGCTATGACCTATGTTAGAGAAATATGTGCTTAAAGCATATGTTTGAAGTCCAACAGCCAACTGAAAACACAAACTGCTGAAACAAGCACAGAAATTCCATTCCTGACAGAGTTTAGCAACATGTACTCCTAACAAAGTAGGAAGAGAGCAGCTAAGAATTTACTGCAATATAATAAATGCTGCTTTTAGTGTAGAATTTAATTTAGCACATGAACCCAAGTGGCAATTTCATCACTATTGGCAGCAACATCATACCAGAATCTAAATAAAGTTAGGACTTACTCTAATACTAACTGTATACTAACTTGCAGAAATACTACTCATCAAAATATGAACTACTACTTTTTCTGTTTATAAAGAGTGAGGAATTGAGGAATACAGAAAAAGAGAACTGATCTAAGAAATCAAATTAAGAGACTCAGTTCCATTTTCAGGATGAAGCAAGTTTTCAGACAAGCAATGTAACTAATGTAACTATCTGTATTAAACTTTTCAGTTTAGAAGCGTTTTACCCCATTATCCGACAGCTCAACAGAAATAAAGCTTCCACGTTTTGAAAGTATTAGGGCTTTATGAATTGTAGCTGCTCATGTGAATGACCTGAAAACATAATCTTACAGATTATCAAATCAACTCTCCTGGGGGGACACGTTTTCGATTTCTTGCACTTAAGTAAGAGGATTAACAACCATTTGGAGTTCAAATGAAAAAAATTAAGAGCATTTAGCTGACAGTAGGGATACAGTAAGAAACACATTATTTTCATCAGCTTCCTACTGACAGCTCAAACAACTAGGCTCTTGTGGAAGAATATTAGTCCAATACTGAAGAGTTGAGCTCTTGAAAAAAAGGAGTAAGGAAAAGGTTAAATTAAGAAATAATCAGGTTAAATTGAAATATTTTCTGTGCTAACCAAATTTTAATTTGGTAATAAATAAATAAATAAAATATTAGAAATAAAAAATATGAGAATGAGTAATAAAGACAATAATTATTTAAGTGCTTCTGCAAGCAAAATGTTAGCATTTCTGGTTTAGAGCTTTAAATATCAGCATTTATACAAATTCAATGTCTCAAAATTCCACACATCCAATAGCACTTATNTATTTAGATATTCTAAGAAATTGCTTGTCACCTATCAGTTCTAATTGATATGCCATACTACAAAATGTATTTTAATTGGTTTTGTGGTTAATTTGGGCTGCATAGTGAGATAGTTACTAGGTGGATACATCCAAAGTTCTACTTGATTTTGTGGTGGCAATTCCTCCTAGGTTTAAGTATCCAAATGACTGTATTAGACTGCTGTGTTAAACAGATCTCTCTTTTTTTATTGCAGAATACAAAAGATCCTCAAACTATTCTAAATATATTGAATATTCTCATTGAGATAGTGTCAGTTGGTAAGTTTTCATTAAGGAATAATTATTATTATTTTTATGCATTCTTTTTCAGATATTTTTTTGGTTTTTGGCTAGTTACTTTTTATTGTTGTTGGGTTTTTTGTAAATTACCATTATTTTGTTTTTGTTTGTTGTTGTTTGCTGAAACATATTTATATGCAGATTTAAAAGAAAATAAAGATGGAAGTTACCTTTCTACTAATCCTACACAGTAGTTTATGTTGCTGTAAGTCCAGTATAGTTCTTGCATATAGTTCCATATAAGTTCTTGAATAGCACAGTCACATATAAAGAAAATATTGCTGTTCTAAGGACTAACTTCATGGTAACTGTGTCTTAGATATTTAATTGTTCTTTGGCTGTAGACATATCAGTTCAATTTTAATTTCTAGGTGGTGGTCGGAGAGCAAATGTCCTGGTCACCAAAGGAGGGACACAGATCTTGTTACAGCTGCTTTTGACTGCCAGCAAAGACTCTCCACTGAATGAAGAACTAATGGTGCTTCTTCATACTCTTCTTGCAAAAATTGGTCCAAAAGGTGACACTATGGCTTAATAATTACAATTTTATAATTGGAAATTAATAATTTTTTCTATTATTATATAAGCATCCACATATTCAGAATTGGTAGAAAAGAAAAAAAATGGAGGAGTAAATTAGAGGTGAGGAAAGAATGGTGAAAAGTAGATAATCAGAGTTGACATCAGTAGAAAGAATTCATTTCACTTCTATTTTTTAATAACAATTTCAAAATTAATGTGATTGGTCTTGTATTTCTTTGATGTCAGACAAGAAGATTGGCGTGAAAGCAAGAATAAATGGTGCCCTAAACATATCATTGAATTTAGTGAAGCATAATTTGCAGAACCACAAGCTAGTATTGCCATGTCTTCAAGTATTAAGAGTTTATTCAACCAACTGTAAGTATTGCAGAAAATTATATTCTTTCCTATATGAATAAAGCTTTTTATCTAGATAAGGTTAAATTATCAACTCTGAGTGCTTGTTCAATGTTAGCTATTTAAACTGGTTTTTTTTCTGAGAATTTTCTTTTTATGTCCTCAAAATGCTTGAATTCTAGAAAAATATTTTTTTTTAATAAGTGCTATTGGATGTGTGGAATTTTGAGACATTGAATTTGTATAAATGCTGATATTTAAAGCTCTAAACCAGAAATGCTAACATTTTGCTTGCAGAAGCACTTAAATAATTATTGTCTTTATTACTCATTCTCATATTTTTTATTTCTAATATTTTATTTATTTATTTATTACCAAATTAAAATTTGGTTAGCACAGAAAATATTTCAATTTAACCTGATTATTTCTTAATTTAACCTTTTCCTTACTCCTTTTTTTCAAGAGNCAACAACAAACAAAAACAAAATAATGGTAATTTACAAAAAACCCAACAACAATAAAAAGTAACTAGCCAAAAACCAAAAAAATATCTGAAAAAGAATGCATAAAAATAATAATAATTATTCCTTAATGAAAACTTACCAACTGACACTATCTCAATGAGAATATTCAATATATTTAGAATAGTTTGAGGATCTTTTGTATTCTGCAATAAAAAAAGAGAGATCTGTTTAACACAGCAGTCTAATACAGTCATTTGGATACTTAAACCTAGGAGGAATTGCCACCACAAAATCAAGTAGAACTTTGGATGTATCCACCTAGTAACTATCTCACTATGCAGCCCAAATTAACCACAAAACCAATTAAAATACATTTTGTAGTATGGCATATCAATTAGAACTGATAGGTGACAAGCAATTTCTTAGAATATCTAAATAAAAGGGAGAAAAATTCACAAGTAGGTCACTTTAAGACAGTATCTATTCATTACCAACACAAATTTTGAAGACTCCATAGGACAACAACATATTTTATAACACAAATATAATAATAAACATATACATTTCATAATGATAAAATGTGAAACTGCTATGAACCCATAACCACAGAAATGAAAAGATTTTACCTCTAGGGTTGACAGGATAACTTCTATTCCAGTGGAGCCCTTAGAAGTTATCTCCTTCCTGGTTTTTTCTGTCAGTGAGAAAAAGACCAATACTGGCTTCCAGAAAAAAAAAAATTTATCATCTACAAATTGACAAGAAAATCTACACTGCAAATAATAAAACTTACTAAAAAATGCATATAACTATATCAAATTAAGTAAAATATCTAAGTAATTTTTAAACTAAATTTTGTTTTCAATTGTTCAACAATTTTGTGATGGTCTAGGGAAAAAAAACTGCAAAGAACAATATCAGTAAGAAAGCTCCCTTCCCGATACTTCTACTTTTCATATATATATACATATGAAGTGAATTATTACTTAAATTACAGCTATTTGACAACACAAAATGGACTCAGCAATACCAATACTATACTAGATATATTAAACATAGTCTTAAACAGATGTTTTCAACCATCAGTGACAAAAACAGATGGATAATCAAGTTCATGAAACAAAAACTTAAGTTCAACAAGGGAGATACAAGAAGCAACAGTCAAATGGGAAACTATTAAAACCACAAAGCTCAGAAAATTACCTTGACTCTGGACCAGATGAAGGATCTTTGAGGTAACATATCTGGCACTGTCTGATTCTACTAATACAGAGTCCAAATTGATCTTTTCCAGCTGTGACAGCAGGGATACAGTCCGAGAATTGGCAGAAACACTACAAGAAAGATACATTTTTTCCATCTTAATTAGAGGAACAAAGCTCCTAACAACAGAAACTCAACACTAGAGTAATGGGTGTGGCTAATTCACTTCAATATTTTATCTGAATTGGAGAAGAGTCTTAATTCTCAATTCTGGCAAATCTACAGATTTTGCAAAATCTGCACTACAGCAGACTAATTGTATGTAACAGCATCCGCAAGAGCAATTGTGAACACGAAAATTGGTTGCAGCAAGTAAAATGCAGCTATAGGTACAAATGTTGTTCATCTATGTCATCTAGAATGACTTATATTTAATAATTTATGTAAAGTGACAAGATACCCTATCAAACCTGCCATTCAAGGAAAAACTGGCTATAGTCCGAAAGACTGCTTGTCTCACAGGATGGCATTTCAGAAAAGGAAGAAAAAAATGTAATTCGTGAAGTGAGCAAACTAGCACCCACCAGCTGAAGAAAAAAACTTAGGAAGGTTTCCAAAATTATCATCCAAGCTTGGATTCATTTTGAATACAAGGGTATTTAGGCCTGCTGTCGTGGGCTGACGCTGGCCACAGGCCAGATATCCACCAAAGCCACTCACTCACTCCCCTCCCCAGCTGGACAGAGGAAAGAAATCTTACAAAG
>VZRX01012630.1:0-16964 GCA_013398075.1 Notiomystis cincta
GCTCGGGCGCGGCGCCCCCGGGACGGTGCTGAGGGGGCCGGGCAGCCCGGGGTGTCCGCCCTCGGCGCCGCTCCCGGGGCTGCGGGATGGGCTGAAAACGGAGTTTCGAGGGAATGTTTGTGGTGTGGAGTCAGCAGGGCTCGCTCCGGCAGCGCGGGGTGCAGCCTTCGGTCCCTGCCCCGGGAGGGGCTTTGGAATCAGCAAATCCTGGGATGGTTCGGGGTGGAGGGACCCCAGAGCCCCCCCAGAGCCAGCCCTGCCAGGGCAGGGACACCTCCACTGTCCCAGGCTGCTCCCAACCCCGTCCAGCCTGGCCTGGGACACTGCAGGGATCCAGGGGCAGCCCCAGCAAATCTGGGAGTCTCCTTCGAGATTTATAACGCAGCTTTTGCTGTGAGAACCGCAATTCCTCCCTGTCTTTATGCCTCATCCTTTCCGGGCCGGCGCTGGTGGCTGCGGCTGTTCCCCAAATGTTGCAGCCAGCCCGGTGATTCCCAGCCTGGGAGTGTGTGCTGGGACGGGCTCCCGGGGCTCCCGGGGGAGCTGCAGCGCTCAGGGCCCGCGGGAGCCGCCGGGGACCGGGGAACCGCCCGAGCGGGGCGTGCGGCGCTGGGAGTTTGGGAAGCCGCCTGCGTTCTGCTCCTCGCTCCCCGGGGAGCTGGGGGAAGAAGGAGCGGTGCTTTCCGTGCCAGACTCTTTGGCGTTGAGTCACTTGTCACTTAGAGACTCCCGGTCCCCGTGTGAGCCTCCAGGAGACGGGGAGGAGCCGAGGGCAGCGCTCCTGCTGTGCGGGGCGTTGTGCTGCCGGGGATATTTACTCTGGGAACAGCTGGGGGAGCAAAACAGGGCAGCACAAACGTTTCCTAATCTCCTTCAAACTCCAAAGGCCGCGCTGGGCCAGCCCCTGGCGGGCTGATAAGGTGTCCCGGGGCTGTGCTGACAGCAGGGGGAGGTGACAGCTCGCAGGAGCCGCGCTGAGCCCGCTGCTGTGCCCCACAGGTGGTGTTCGGGCGCAGGCTCCCGTCCTTCTCCTCCATAGCCCTCCAGCAGCTGCAGCACGAGAAGAAATACGACATTTATTTCGTGGATGCAGAGGTTTATGCGCTGTACAGGTGAGGCCGGCCCCGTCCTGCAGCGGCTCCCCGAGCACGTGGGGCAGCACGGGACGTGGCAGGAAGCGCCGCCGGCCCAGGGCAGGGCGGGGCGGGTTCCTGGGGTTTGGGGAGCTGGGGACGTGAATCACCTGCCGGGCAGGTGCTCCTGGCGAGGTGAGAGCCTGGAGCAGGGCAGGGGCACTGAACACATTGGATCCACCAACACACTACACCACACCAGCTTTGCTCTCTCAATAAAAGCCATTTTTGGCATCCTTAGCAGCAGCAAACTTGCTGAGGAATCTTCCCATTCCTTGCGTGGCTGCTGTGGAAATTGATAAAGACTTAATTACTGTTATAATTGTAATTACTGCTGTGCTGAATAAGGACTAACCCAGCCCAGTTGTGCCGAGTATTGCGTGAAGGGTAACATTGTCTTCACACAAAGGTCTTAATCCTGAATGGGAGAGAAAAAAGGTGAAGTTAAAACAACAGTGCAGGATAAAAACGTGGCACCAGCATCGTGTCCTACAAGTACTTTTCATAACAGTCTTAATTGGGAGGGTTAATAATGGAGAGAGGAGTGGAAAAGGTGAAGCCATGCAGGCAGTGGAACCTTTTTCTGGGAGAGCTGGGTGTTGTATTCACCCAGATTTGGGCTGAGAGTGCACCTTTGGTACATTCACAGTTTGGTGTGGCTTGATATTTATGGAAATGAGGGAGTGGGAGTCTCCCAGTGGCACCAGTGCTCAGCTCTTCCTGGGGACCATTGCAGGGTGGGTTTGTTCCCTCTTCTTTCTCTCTCCCCACTGTACCCCTCACTTTCTGACAGTGGAAAGTGTCATGGACTTGGATGTGAATGTTGCAGGGATCAGCTGAGTCTCCAGCAGGGGAAGGGATTGTTTCACTCTGGGCAGTTGGAACCCTGGGGTTGTTTGGTTCCATCCCCCTCCTGCCATACAGCAGAATTCCTGGGATAAGCAGGTCACAGCCCTCCCTGCAGATTGCAGGGGGAGCCAAAAAGCTGGAGCCATCTGCCACTGCTGTGTTTGGATGAAGGTGTCAGGGTGCTGAGAGGGAGCTGGATCATTTTTGGGAATCTCTCTCGTCCCTTAGGAAGCTGCTGCAGCACGAATGCTCCTTGTGCCCGGATGCAAAGCCCTTCAACACCTTTGCAGATCTGGAACAGCACATGAGGAAGCAGCACGAGCTCTTCTGCTGCAAACTCTGTGTTAAACACCTAAAGGTGAGCAGGGCCTGGATGTGGGGAAGGAGGGGCTTTCCCTCCATGACCTCCAGGAGGTGGTGGGAAGGCAGAACAGCAAGGATTTATTCACATTCCCTCTTCCTGCAGTGAGGCCAGTTGCTTTATTTTAAGCCTTTCTCCTTCCATAAACTGATTAATGAAGAGGGCCTGGAGGTTCTCCAGGTTTTAAATTGAGCCCCAGGGTGGTGGTGCCCCAGTTGGTTCGTGCCAGGTGAACTGGAGTTTGCTGCCAAAAGGGGTGGGATCCAGGAGTGAGCAGGCTGACCTGAATGAACCCTCATTTGTTTGGGAACTGAGCTGAGTCTTTCCTGTGGTCTTGGAATCCCTGGATTGAAGGGAAGTGGGGAGCGAGGGCAGGACCTTCTTTGGGTTGTGGTGTGAGCTCTGGGGAGATGCTTCATGCTCAGCCTATGTAGCCAGCACTGAGGGAACTCATTTGTCATTTCCTCTCACAAACAATACCAAAACTGCTGCTTTTTAATTTCAGAATATTGTAGAGATTTCTGTTCCAAAGAAAAAAGTCCCGTGTCACTTGTACCCACCAAAAAGAAGCTCTTAAACTTGTGGAAGCTTCACTCCATCAGCCTTGGCAAAGCCAAACAAACTTTTTCCCAGAGCAATTTCCCAGTCCTTGTCTAGGCCAGAAATAAAAGATATTCTGTTCTCAAGGCTGGGTTAATCTCTTTGGCACCTCCAGACCCCTTCCTACCAAAACAGCTCACGTGGTACTGGGAAAGAGGGTTGGCTTATGATGCACAATTTGCTCATGGAGGTGGATCCTCTGTGCAGCTGTGTGGGGTGGTTGCTCTGAGAGGAAAGTAAAACAGCTCACTTGGGGTTCTTAAATTCAAGAATGCAAAGTACTGCTTGTTGATAAATACTTAGGATTTTTCTACCCCAGAGATTATAATTTAAGCTCGTTACAGCATAAAAAGATTCCAAAAGGAAATAAGTGAATTAAATCCATTTCCAGTGCTCAGAGAAATACAAGTTAGATTTAATTTGAATCCATTGCTTGGATTTTGTTTCCTACCCACCACAAACTTTAGCTGTTGGTGACCAAACTTCATCTTTTTGAAGCAAATCTTCCTCCCTCACAAATGGAGAAATTGGCCACAACCCGGCTCGCTCCTCTTAGTCCCGTGAGGAACAGCCCAAACCCCTGAACACAGAGGTGCTGATGCCATGTCTGCCTCTCCAGATCTTCACCTACGAAAGGAAATGGTATTCCAGGAAGGACCTGGCCCGGCACCGCATCCACGGGGACCCTGATGACACCTCCCACCGGGGCCACCCCCTCTGCAAGTTCTGCGACGAGCGCTACCTGGACAACGACGAGTTACTGAAGCACCTGCGCAGGGATCACTACTTCTGCCACTTCTGTGACTCCGAGGGAGCCCAGGAGTACTACAGGCAAGCACTTCACTCATAGGAGTCCTTCCCCCAGCTTGCATTTTGAAGTAAAATTCCTTGGGTGCCCTCTGGGTTTGGGGTTTGAAGGCAGAGAGGAGTGGCAGCAGGTTGGCTCAAACAGCCAAAAATACTTTGAGTTGTGCTTTAAAAGTTGCATTTTGCAGGCTCTCTGGTGTGTTACCTTTAGTGGTGGACAGGACGAGAGGAAGTGTCCTTAAGTTGCACCAGGGGAGGTTTAGATTGGATATTGGGGAGAATTCCTTTGTGGAAAGGGTGGTCAGGCGTTGGAATGGGCTGCCCAGGGAAGTGGTGGAGTCAGCATCTCTGAAAGTGTTGAAAACTGGGGGGATGTGACTTAGTGCTGAACATGGTGGTGGTGCTGATGGTGGTCTTAAAAGTCTTTTCCAACCTTAATTCCATGACTCCTTGACCCTAATGCTCCAAAACAAAGGGAATAGAAGGAATTCTTTTGTTGAGTGCATGGCTGGATGTGCTGAGCCTCTCTGGGTTTGGTTTCACGCCTGGGTCACGCTTTGGCTGTAGAAGTGGTGCCAGCTGGAAAACTTCCCTGGGGATAAGGACAAACCAACCTCCAGGGCTGGTCCTCACTAAGCTTGTAAGGCCATGTGCCATCAGAAGAACAGGCTGGGGTGTCAGCCCTGTTCAGGCAGGGGGTCTGGTTTAATATCAGGGTGCTGTATCCAGGTCTGTGTTGGCTGTACAGAAACGGTGCCAGCTGCAAAACATCCCTGGGCTAAGGACAAACCAACCCCCGGGGTTTGACCTCCCCTCCCCTCGTGGGGGAGTGGCTGTGCGATGCCCTGGGAAGGGTCAGCCTGTGCTTTCTGCTCGCAGTGACTACGAATACCTGCGGGAGCACTTCCGCGAGAAGCACTTCCTGTGCGAGGAGGGCCGCTGCAGCTCGGAGCAGTTCACACACGCCTTCCGCACCGAGATCGACTACAAGGCACACAAGAGCGCCTGCCACAGCAAGAGCCGGGCCGAGGCTCGCCAGAACCGCCACATCGACCTGCAGTTCACCTACACCCCCCGGCACCCGCGCAGGACCGACGGTGGGCGGGGCACGGGCGGCGCCGCGGGGCGGGACGGGCTCCTGGCAGGCTGGGCAGGCGCCGCTGTGGCTCCGGTCCGCGGCTGAACAGCCTGCTCTGGTGGAAGGTGTCCCTGCTCAGCAGTGAGGTGTCCCTTAGGATCCCTCCCAGACCATTCTGTGGCTCTCAGTCACTCAGAGTTTTCAAGAATGCCTGGTGAATGTTTCATAGCTGTGAGGAAATGCTTCCCAAGGAAGGTAGACAAGCCCCAGAACAGCATGGGGAGGTTGCACAGTTTGGGAAGGCCTCTCCAACTTGAGAGGTTGAAGATAACCAGAACTTGCCCAGACAAAGCCCTCTGATGTAGTTTCAGAGCTGGCCTTGCTTTGAGTAAAGGGCTGGAGCAGGTGATACCCAGACATCCCTTCCTACCTGAGTTGCTGTAGGATTTTTTCCCTTTGTGTGAGTTAAATGAGGACAGGTAATTTTAGGAGAACTGCTGACTTGGTCATAAGAAAAAAACAAAGATATTTTCCTTGTACCAGTATATTTTTGCATTTTTCAGGCACAGTGTGATGCCCACATTAGAGAAATAACTGAGAGTGATCATCCCTCTCTCCTGTTTTAGGTGTTGTAGGTGCAGAGGACTACGAAGAGGTTGACAGGTTCAACAGGCAAGGGAGGGCGGGCAGGTTGAGCAGCCGAGGGAACCAGCAGAACAGGAGAGGCAGCTGGAGGTACAAGAGGTGAGTAGCACAACCTTGTGTGGAGTTTTATTCCCATTTAGTGTTGGCTTTTACTTGCCAGTTCACAATTTTTTGGTGGATTAAGGAGGAAGGAGGTGGCACAGAATTTGGAGGCCTCCATGGTGAATCCTTAGCTGAGAGCTTCCAGCCCAAGCCCCTGTCCTGGCTACGTGCTTGGTCATCGTGGAATTATTTTGTGTGAGGTTTCAGCTCAGGAAGCAAACAATGTAACCCTCAGCTTGTGGGTTAAGTAAAACTCAGAACCATAAATTAATTCCAGCAGCTGTTTTTATGCAAACTTCTCTAAATAGGATTTTCTGAAGTAGGTGACAAGTCTGTGCAGGTTTAATGGAGTTTTTGGTCTGGGTAATCACGAAATTCCTGTTCTAAGGACCATGCTTTTCATTGAACTAACAGATCTCTGTGTGGCCAGACTGAGTGCTTTGGAAAAGGAAGAGGGTTAAGTATTGAAATGAAACTTTGCATTTCTATGTCTCTTCATCCACACCAGACCCGAGTGCTTTTTACATCCTGCACCTCTTATTTTCTTCTTTTTCTCACTGGACGGGCAGCTGGTTCATTACTGGTGATTCCACTGGGGAAAAAAGTCCATCCCAAAACACTCCTCTGTTGGTGTCGCATGTGGATCGTGCATGTGTTGAGAGTTCATGCCCAGCCCTGTCTCAAAGAGTTCCTGTGGCCTCCAAGAACGATTCCATACGTTTGGAAATGAACGGGAGAGACAGCTGCCCCCTGCACCCGTGGCACTGCCTCTCCCAGTTCAGCCCGGTTTCTTCTGGCCTGGATTGTGACTCCCACACAGGGAACTTGGAAATCCAGGGGGGGAATGTTGCCTGGCTGGGGTGGAGTGGATGGTGGGGGTTGGTTTAGGCTTCTCAGCAGGTGGCAGCACGAGAGCAGGGATGTCACCGGAGCTGGCACCACGGAGGTGAGAGTGCAGCGAGGCAGCTGCTCCGTGATCCCTGCTCTGTGACCAAGGGAATCTGCCCTGTCCTGCAGGGAAGAAGAGGACAGGGATGTTGCAGCAGCAGTCAGGGCATCTGTGGCAGCCAAACGGCAGGAAGAGAAGAAGAGGGTGGAGGACAAAGAGGAAGGCAGCAGCAGCAGGGGCAAGAAGGAGGATTTGAGGGATCCTGACGTGCTGGGCTCCAAACGTGTGCCAAAGCCTTCAAACGATGTCTCAGGTGAGTGCTGGACAGGTCCTGCAGCTGCAGGGCATCTCAGGGTCTGGAATGTTCGCTCAGAAAGTTCCTCCTTCCCCATGTTTTACTCATTTAAAGCATCATGAGTTTCCTGTATGCCACAATATAAAGGGGAACGCAGTTAATTGAAGGAAATAGTGATGCATGGATTTAAATTGTTCTGCTGGAATGTTAGTTAATGACATCAGCAGCAGCTGAAAATAGGCCTTGGTAGTGCTGCTGTCATGGTCACTGATAGGCCCTGCTCTGGAATGAATGGGTTTGGGTTGAAAACTCTGTCTTTGCTCTTTCTGTCCCTGTTCCAAAAGAAGCAGCTGCTAATGGAGCGCTCAGCCAGGACGACTTTCCAGCAATCGGCTCTGCAGCAGGACCTCTCCAGGGGTGAGTGTGTGCAGGGCTGCAGCAGGGACAAAGCACAGTTAGGAGATCATTGATGTGTTCTGCGCTTCTGGGGAAAATAATTTTCCAGATCATTTGATCACTCCAAGGCTTCCCCTGCCCATCCCCTCCTGCCCCGAGCTGTTTCTGTGCTGCTCACTGGAATGAGCAGCATTGGGTGTTGCTTCAGCTCCTGGCTTGACCTTAGAATCATGGAATAGAATCATGGAATAGAATCATGGAATAGAATCATGGAATATCCTCAGCTGGAAGGGACCCACGAGGCTCATCCAGTCCAGCTCCTGTTGTGACAGTCTGAGGAGGAGCGGAGAGTTGTGGGTTTGTGCTGCCCCTTGAGGTTTTGCTGCCTCAGTAACTCCAACCCTCTCCCTTCCCCACAGCTCTGCCCAGCCAGCACTGGTTAAGCTTAAAGAAGAAGATTTCCCAAGCCTGTCCTCCTCTGCAGCTCCCACCATCTCAGCAGGGATGTCTCTGACGTACACGGCGACTGCCAAGAAAGCGGCTTTCCAGGAGGAGGATTTCCCAGCTCTGGTGTCCAAAGTGAAGCCCACCAATAAGACAGTGACTCACATCACATCTGCGTGGAACAATGGCTCCAGTAAAAACGTGGTCAAAGCCATGAGCAGCCCCTGTGTCAACCAGCCAGCCAAAAAACCATCCCTGAACACCTCCAAAGGAAGTAAGAAGAGCAATAAACTCTGCGAGTCGGACGACGAGGAGGGTGGCGGCGGCCTGACCACCCAGGAGATCCGCAACACCCCGACCATGTTCGACGTCTCGTCCTTGCTGGCAGCTTCTACCTCACAAACTTTTACAAAAGTGGGCAAGAAAAAGAAGCTGGGGCTTGAGAAGCAGAGCCCGTCGTCGCCGCGGCCGGCCCAGGAGGCGCCGTGTCCCAGGCCAGCCGTGGAGAAGCCCCTGGAGGCGGAGCAGCCCTGCAGGGCGTTCCCTGCTGCTCAGGGCCCCGACAGGGCCACAGCTGTCGTCAATGGGCACTCGGATAGACCAGCAGCTGCCTGTGGTACACCCAAAGAGCCCCCCGGCCTTAAAAAGCCCCCAGTGACTAACAAATGCCCTTTACCTCAGGAAGACTTCCCAGCTCTTGGGAGCTCAGGATCAGCCAGGATGCCCCCGCCACCAGGTAAGCATGGAATGAATCACAGAGCTGTGAAATGGTTTGGGTTGGGAGGGGTCTTAAAGATCATCTCATTCCACTCTCTGGTATGGGCAGGGACACTTTCCACTAAAGCAGCTTGCTCCAGCCTGGCCTTGGACACTTCCAGGGATGAGGGAGCACTGCTGGGCACAGCCAGCTTTACTTGGAGAGAGCCCAGAGATGGATGTGTTGTATAAACTCCTCCTGGCTCTCGTGTGAGGTTCTGCCACCAGGTGCCAGTTGGGTTCTAGAGGTAAAGGCAGTCACATGGGGGCTGGAATGTCCTCTGGGAACCACCTCTGCCCCACAGCTGGAGGAGTTTGCTCACTGGGGTTGGCTCCTGGATGAAGAGCTGGTTTTTCCCTGTCCCCAGGGCTGACAGATCCATGTGTAGTGCTCCAAGATCTGCCTTGGAAGCTGCTGCAGGCAAAGAGAACCTCTGGCTGTGTCCTGTCCCTGCTGGCACTTGTCACTTCACTTTGGCCACTTCCTCCTGTACTGGCAGAGGCTTCCTGCTGTGCTTTTAGCCATGACCTTGTGAAAGCAGAGAGACAGCAACAAACATGACTTGGAGAGGTTTTCATGGCAGTGGGATCACATCAGGAGGCGCCTGCACCGCTGTTCGTGCAGCTCCTGCTGGGAGAGGCCAGGCCAGGCCCACTGCCTCCTCCAGTGATTTGTGTTCACTTTAATAATGCAAAAGTGTTTTTCATTGTGACTTGGAGTGGGCTTTCAAAATTATTTTCCATTGAAAAAGTAAATGAATAATTAAAGCACTTTCTCTGTGGAGGAACATCAGCCTCTCTCAAGTGCTTCTTGAAAATTTTTTTTAGGTTTTCTCCAATATAGTGATGTCTGCACTGCAAAGTCCTCTTGGTGCTTCTGCAGAGTGTGTTTGGGTTTTAGCCAGGGGTCTGTGGGTGCTCTAATTCCTGCCCCTTCCCTGCTTCCCTCAGGCTTTAACTCCGTGGTGCTGTTGAAGAACCCTCCTCCGCCTCCGGGCCTGTCGGTGCCTGTCAGCAAACCCCCCCCGGGCTTCGCTGTCATCCCGTCCTCCACCATCTCTGAACCCGTCACTACAGCTCTGAAGGAGTGAGTCAGGGGCCTGCCAGGCCTGTGGGACACCTCACACCCCACTCGTGTCCCAGGGCCTTCACACGGCTCCAGGGGGTTGCTCTAAGCGGGGCCAGCTGGGGGATGATTCCCATTGGGATGTCCCAGGGTGCTGAGGGTTGGGGAGAATTGAATAAAACAGCCCTGTGTAGTTACAAGTCTGGGGAACTTTGAGTTTTGGCTGCTCAGACCTTGGTCTAGATTTGAATTCTAGGTTTATTTGGAAATCTGCAGCTCCAACATATTCCTGTACTTCCCATGGATTCTGTAGGAGTCCCAGGAGCAAGGAGCTGAGGCGTGTCCTCCTCAGTGACCTTCACTGCTCTGATCTTCCCAGCAGCTTCTCTCTGGTTCCTTCTGGGGTAGAAAGAGGAGTTTGTGGGAAAACTTTGTGTCAGTGTAATACAGAACCTGCACTGCCTGGTGGTTTATTCACAGTGAGGTTTTTGCTGAGGTCATTTGAGTGCACCCAGCTCACAGAGCAGCTCCTCAGGACCAGGTTAAACTTGGATTTTAAACATTCTCTTTGTGTAAAGCTGGAATCTGATACAGAAATCCCCTCTTTTATTATCCTGGCAAGAAGCTGTGTGCTGCTTATGTGTGGCAGGGAGGAGGAGAAGGACGTGCAGCTGTAAAGCAGAACAGCCTTGTGATTTATGTCCCAGGGCATCTTTGTGTGACACAAACCAACATCATCAGGGTCACTTCTGGTCTTTCCCAACCCAGGCCAAAGTCCTGTCATGGATCATATTTGATACCTGAGAACTTCCAGCAGAGGAACATCCAGCTCATTCAGTCCATTAAAGAATTTCTTCAGAGCGATGAGTCCAAGTTCAACAAATTTAAAACTCATTCTGGGCAGTTCAGGCAGGTGAGTGGGTTCCCGAAGCCTCCCTCTCTGGGAGGCCTGAATCCCAGTGGGGTTTTTAATAGATAAATGTTTCTTCTCCTCTGATAATTGCCCCTCCCTGTCCCCTGCAGGGGCTGATCTCTGCAGCTCAGTATTACAAAAGCTGCCGGGAGCTGCTGGGGGAAAACTTCAAGAAGATTTTCAAGGAGTTGTTGGTGTTGCTGCCAGACACGGCCAAGCAGCAGGAACTGCTCTCTGCCCACAACGACTTCAGGATCAAGGAGAAACAGAGCTCCAACAAACCCAAAAAGAACAAAAAGAACGTTTGGCAGACGGACTCCCCCGCCGACCTCGACTGCTACATCTGCCCCACGTGCAGGCAGGTGCTGACCCAGCAGGACGTGGTCACCCACAAAGCTTTGCATATCGAGGATGAGGAGTTCCCCTCGCTGCAGGCAATCAGCAGGATCATCAGTTAGCTCTCCCCGGGGCCACCACCCAGGCTCTGGCTGCGGATGTGCACTTTGGAATGAGGTTTGGCAGGAGCGTGGCTGGGGGCCGCTGCCGCTCGAGGCAGTGAGGAGCAGGTGACTCGGGAAGCCCTCCTGGGCAAAGGGATCATCACGGGAATGTGCCAGAGCTCGTCCCCACCCACTGTCTGAGCTGCCACACCCGGGCCGGGGTGAGGCTGAGCCGCAGGGTGGGCAGGCAGGGCTCCTTCCTCCTGGAACATGCAATAGCTGGGAATCCTCTCTGATCTGCAGAACGACAGGGGACACAGTAGGGGAATAAGCTTCTGGTTTGGGGGTTTCTTTCTGGTTGTGGGGTGGGGGAAGTTTATGGATCACTGAAATGAATGGAAGTGGCTTCCCTTATAACATTCTGATTTTTTTTGTGCTATTTCAGTGAAGATCACTCTAGTCAGGGGTAAAAGGTGTGAGAGTGCTGCTCACTGGGGCGTGTGACCAGGAGAGCTGCACACACTGGGCTGCAGAGTTCTGCTGTCTGCAAACAGAGTCCATTCTGCTGCTGGAAGCATTGGGCTGATCTGTGCAAGATTTGAAGTTAGCCTCTGACTTTTTCTGTAAAGTTCTTTCAAGAATCTGATTTTATAGCCCTGCATGTACAGTAACAGCATTAAGGCTTTACTCTCCGTAAAGCACACGGGAATTTTATTTAATGACTGCCATGTTTCTAATTTCTTGGATGTGTTACTGGTGGGCACTCCCAACAGCATCCTGGGCCATTAAAAATGCTGCTGATCACTGACCATGTTTTCTGCAGTGCCTTTAAGTGCATTTATCTGTTTACAGTGGTCTGACACCTGCACCTCCCTCGGTGACACCGGGCTGATGTAGCTTTGCTCGTGTTCCTTGGCACCCCCAAACTGCACCTCAGAGGAAGAGGGGGATCTCTTCCTCCTTTGAAGGGACTCCTCCAGCAGCAGCTCTGAGGTGATGGGAGTTCAGGAGTCCCCCATGGCTGTAGTTCAGTGTCTGATTCTTTCCCATCTCCAGGTTTAGTTATTTCTAATGTGTAGGAATAAAGCTGAAAGTAATTTATGTAATTTTTAGTGATGAAACACAGCTTTTCTAGCAGCATCATTTCTATGAAATCGAGCTCAGAGTGTTACCCAAGAGCTACTCCTGCCTTCAGCCACTCTTCCTTGCCTTACACGTGTTATTTTTGCTTGGTCTCAGGCTGCAAAGTGCTTTGGGTTTCTTTTCCTGAATATTTAAGACTGTTCTGACCACCTGCCCGTGTTGGATTTGGCCCAGAAGGGGCTGGGGAGGGCGATTTGGCTGCGTGGTTGTTCATACACTGCATGAGTCCCTGGCAGCCCCTGGAGCTGGTCCTGGCCCCAGGCAGGGACACCTGGGTGCTGCCACCACTCCCACTCAGCAACTCTCCCCATCCCTTTGGTTTGTCAAGTTCAGGGAGTGAAATGTCTTCCCTGCAGGAGCATCTTCTGTCTTCCCTGGGCTTTCAGTTCTTTCTCCATCAGCAGCTCTGGGTTCCTCGGGAGGTGCTGCTGGGAGTTCCCTCGAGCTGCTGCATCTCTGGGGCCTGATGTTGCAGTTTCCTTGTTCCTTGTGCTCACCTGATTAAATAAAGTTATTACCAAAATGGCTTTTTTTTTTTCTATTCATTTTTAGCTCTTTATTGAAAATAAGTTGCAGTTGCTTACACGGACACCGAAAATACAGAACCACAGATTGTTCTCTCAAAAGATATTTTTATATGTATAATATATACAAAATTGTAAACATTTTAAACTTATTTCCATACACAGTCCACTTTATACTACACTGCACAGAGGTTAGTGACAACTGCAACTCCTGGAAGCGTCTGCTCAGACAGAGGTATCTGCAAAGAAACTGAACTTCCCAGCCCTCAGCTGGGAGCTGTTGGAGATTAAAACTCTTAGAGGAGCTGAGGTTTGAATGTGTATTGCAACAAAATCCAGGCAGCTGAACGAGGCTGGCTCTGAGCCCCACAGGGGTGGGGGGAGAGGGGCTTGTGACACACGGGGGGTAAAATGCAACTGGGGACCAGAGGGGACCCAGAGGGGGCCTAGGGCCACCTGCCTGGGGCCAGCACGGGCTGGGAGCACTCTGTAAAACCCCCAGCAGCTTTTACTGGGAGGAATACCCATTCCTGGGGGAATGATGGGGTCCCTCAGGAATGGACCAGGGTCCGAGGGCAGCAGGCAGAGCCAGCCTGAGTCTTTGGGGGCTGGCACAGGGAGGGAAGGTACAAAACACCCCTGAGGGGCAGGAGGAGAGAAATGCTGTGGGTGTCACTCGTGGCATGAGCTGATGGGAATCTCATCCCAGTGTCCAGGCACAAGAGGCAGTGAGATCCCAGGTTGCTGATGTCCTGTAAAGGGAGGGGTTTGCTCTCAGGGTCAGGTAATGCAGGGGGGAGAATATTTTTTACTAAACATCATTTAAGCAAAGCTGCCTCCTTGCTAGGAGTAGCTTGAAATGGTGGCAAAAATTCCCAATCTTTTCATACACTTGGACTGCACAGTGCATGATGTGGTTTCCTCAGTGCTGAGAACCAGCAGTGCTGTGGCAGAGCCTCCTGGAGCAGGAGGATGGGGCAGAATGCAGCTCCAGGAGGGGCAGACTGCTGGAATTCTACTCTTGACACCCAAATCTCCTGCTAACACTGGGCAGAAGCTTTTGGGCCGGGCTGAGCACAGCGAGGTGCTGCCCTCTGTGCGCTCGAGCTGCTGCTGAGCTCTGGGGAGAACAGAGGGTCATGAGCTGCTCGTGAGGATGGCAGAGCCCTGGCACGCTCAGGGCAAGGCTGGCACGATTTTGGGACAACTCTGGACTGCCCTGGCATCCTCTCAGGGTGGGGCCTGTGTGGTTACAAGGGGGCAAGTGCTGCTGCACCACAGCTGGGAGAAGAAGAGGAGGAAGATGAAGATGGATGTTCCAAACTCCTGAACCCCCAGCACCCCCCGGTTATGGCACCCCTGGCTCTCCAGCCACGGCCCCCTGGGTGTGTTTGGTGCCACTCCCTGCTCTGCCTGAGGACACTGAGGTGCTGCCACAGCCACTGCAGGGCACTGGGGGATCCCAAAGGATTCGGGGCAGGATTCCAGGTGTGGTGTCACCCTCCCTCTGAGCAGGGTCAAACTCAGCAGGGCCAGGGCTCCACGGGGTGGGGGAGCTGCACCACCAGACCCCAAATGGGGCTGAGTCAGGCTGGGGTGGGTGAAAGACTCTGGGTTGTCCCGTCCTGCCTGGTGACCCGGCAGTGACATCGGCGACATCAGACACGCCCCAGCCGTTCCCTGGGAAAAGCTCCAGCCTGTGGCACTCCTGCCTGCCCGAGCTGCCCCTCCCCTGCAGGGGTGACACCCCTGCACTGCCGGGCACGGGCACTTGGGGTGCAGAGCAGCAGGGCTCACTCACCCCCTCGGGGTGCCCGCCGAGCGCTGAGGCTTGGACAGGTCACTCCCAGCTCGGTTTCACCACGGAGCATCCCTCCCGTGCGGCCAGGAATCCCCTCGGACACCCAACCCTTCCTCCTGCTCCTGCTCCTCCCTGCCCAGCCTGGTGCCTCCTGCCAGGGCCAGGTAACGCTGCCTTTTGGGCGGGCAGCTGAAGCACCGGGAGCTGTGCCCGTGCCCTGCTGCTGCTGCTGCCGCAGAGCTGGGACCCGGCACGGGCGTGGTGGGATGTGCGTGTGGGGGCAAAGAAAGGCAATGCAGGCCTCGGGGGGACATTCAGAGCGTGTAATATTCAGCACGGGGGGGGCACACGGGGCAGGACACGTCCCGCAGGCAGACACAGCTTTAGCTCTTTACGGTTACACAGAAACTCTGCAACAGTTATATTATAGTTAGAAAAAATACACTGTACCCAACGAACATTATCTCACGTACAATCAATTTAAACATTTAAATTGATTATAATTTTTGCTAAAATATTAACACAAGTACTGTTTGTGCTGCTAAAGTTTCAGTGTTCCCTCTAAGGAAAATATTGCTACAGTTCTACCGTACCCTGTATTAAAATCTTCGGTTGTTTTTTTTCCTTTCCCAGCAAGACTGATTCCACAAAACCCACAAAGATCCCGGAATTCACTGAGGCTGATACTGCACTGGGCTGGGGTGTCCGTGGTCAGGCACCTGTGAGGAGCTCAGCCCTGGAGCCGAGGCAGCGACCTCTCGGCATGACTGGTGCTTAATTAGTGCATTTATCTGCCGCTCGTTAATTAGCGCGCCGATCTGCGGCTCAGCAGCAGGAGGGAGCTGTGGCGATGGCGACCAGGAGCTGTGACAGGGAGGGGACGGGGGTGGCTCTTGCTCCTCACGAGGTCGGAAGGCAGCGGCAAGGCAGGACCCGGCACTGCCGGGAGTCTCCGGGGACGGAGCCGCCACCAGCGGGGCTGGGAATTCAAGTTTCAGCTCCTCTGCTCAGCCCTCAGGGGCACAGCCTGCAGCAGGGAAAGCTGGCAGGTGGCCAGCTGGATTTTACACATTTTGGTCTTTTTCAAGGCAGGAATTTTGCAGCTGAAGCCCCGACCTGAGCCTCTTTCCTGGATGCTTTGCACTGACTCTCTCCTCACACCATTTCCAAGCACGGGGCTCTGAGCCCACACAGGATGGACTTTACTGGCCTGTGAAGCTTTCCCAGCTCCCTGCCTGAGTCCCTCATCTCTGGGGACTGCAGGGTGACACACGTGTCCCCACCCGGGCTGCTGCTGCAGCTGACAGACGGTGGCAGCTCCCAGAACGAAAATACAAGTCCAATATTGCTCCTGACGGCCTTGGACGTGGAGCCTGAGCCCCTCACCTTGGTCCTCACCTCTCCCCAGTGAGGAGTGCCAGTGCTGCCGAGCAGAAATCCCTTAGGAATTTACAAACTTCCCGATCCTCACCAAGGAACAGAACCACACCGCGCTGCACTCCCGCTGACCACGGGAATTCCCAGTTACCAACCAGCTCCTGCTGGTTCCACTTCCCAACAGCAGCTTTTTAAATCCTCAACCAGAACCCGCTGAAGTGTAGAAGCAATCTGGATACTGGTCCCAACCCCGGCCTGCTGTGCCCCCCCCACCCCCGTGCCTCTAAACCAAGTTTTGAAACAGCTGTTTGGATATTTGTTTTGTACAGCAAATATATACAGAGAAAAGTAACACAGACACCACTGACTTCCCTGTGAGTTTGGCACTTTCCCTGGAAGCTGGACTGGGAGCAGGCAGGGCCAGCTCTCCCCACTGGCTGGATTCTGTGTTAGCTCTGGAAGAACGAGATAATGATTCCTCAGCTGCTGCTGCCTGGGAGGAGAAGCTGCCCTGGGCTCTCGCAGCAGGGCCAGCACTCCGGGGCTCGGAGGGGCGGTCACTGCTGTGCCCACGCTCTGGTACCAACCTTCCTTCCTCCTGGCTTAGAGGGAACACTGCTTTTAGAAACCCTGGGACAGGTAAGACAAGAACCAATACCACTGTACAGAATTCACTGCACAACGAGCTAATAAAGGGACCCGGCCCCGAGTGGCCACGGCAAGGAAATGGGACTGGACACATCTGGGAGCGGGCGGGGCTGGCAGCGCCGCGGCCGCTCAGTACGCTGGCACTTGGTAACCTTTGGGGCTGGGCTCCAGGGTCTCGCTGAAGGGGGGGCTCTGGTAGCTCTCCGTGCTCTCCACGCCGCTGCCGCCGGGGTAGGCGGGGTAGGACGCGCCGGGGTCGGCGCCGAGCTGCTCGGTGGCAAACAGGGACATGTCCGTGCCCAGGCGGTACCGCTGCAGCGCCCGCAGCGCCAGCACCACCTGCGGGGAGCCGCGGGGTCAGCGGGCAGCGCCGCGCGGCTCCCGGGCACCCCGGGTCCGCAGGATCACATCTCCTGCCCCGCTCCCGCCTTCCCCTGCATCCTGCATCCCACCCGGACCCCGCGGCTCCCGGGCACCCCGGGTCCGCAGGATCACATCTCCTGCCCCGCTCCCGCCTTCCCCTGCATCCTGCATCCCACCCGGACCCCGCGGCTCCCGGGCACCCCGGGTCCGCAGGATCACATCTCCTGCCCCGCTCCCGCCTTCCCCTGCATCCTGCATCCCACCCGGACCCCGCGGCTCCCGGGCACCCCGGGTCCGCAGGATCACATCGCCCGCCCCGCACCCGCCTTCCCCT
>VZRX01012643.1:0-15304 GCA_013398075.1 Notiomystis cincta
CGCACCTTCCTTCCGCACCTTCTCTCTCTTTTTTTGTTTTCTGTCTTTATTTTTGGTTTTTCCTCTTTTTTACTTTTATTTTGAAACTTGTGCAAAAGGAAAATGAAAAAAGATTATTTCTAAAAGATCACCTTATAAAGAACTTACCTTATACTTGTGCTCCAAGATTTTTAGAGTTGCCAGGTGAGACTTAGCTCAGTTTTAATTTCTCATATAAGGAAATTTCTACACAGTGCATGTGCAGCTGAGTCTGAGTCTGTAAGGAGGAATGAAACTGATGTTGTACCAGAATGTAAACAGAAGCAAGAAAGACTCAGAATTCCTTGTGACTAGGCAGAGAAGCTGGCCAAAACCAAGAGTCTTAAAGTGTGTGCTCTGCTTCCCCCCTTTTATTTAAGAAAATGTTTATAGGCAATACGAATATTGATCCATTGCTGTCCATATTTCACCTAATTTTTCTCTCTGCTTCAATATCTTTTGTTGAATGAAGAAGCCCAAGGCCAGGGTAGGCATTTCTGGTGCTCTGCACTTCCTCAATTAAACTCAGAGTTCAAAAAGATCCAAGATCTAGCATCTTCATGCTAGGAGTCATATTAAAATAAATAACTAAATTAAACAAAAAATTTAAAAGTGGACCAAAAAGAATAAATTAAATTAAATTCTACTTAAATGTTCCTCTCTGAATATCTTTATCCTGGACTAACAGAGAGAGCAGGAACTCTCCCAGCCTTTGACTCCAGGCTGCTGCAAAACCTTTACTGCTTCTCTTTGGGTCATCCAGAGTCAGCAGAAGTGGAAGTATTCATCTGCAATGCCAGTTTGGGGCTGAACCACTTGGGTGGTGGATTTCACTTTTCCAGACAGGAAATTTCTCCTCTTCTGTTTGCTCCTCCACTTGTCAGATCAAGCAAGAAGCATTGGGGAGACAGTGCTTCAGGGAAACGTAACCTAGGGCTGTGCCTGCTGGCTCCGGAAAGCTTCTGCACACAGTATTTTTCAGGGCAGTACTCTAAGATGTTACAAATACAGCAGCCAAACCTGTGTGCCTATAAATCTCCAAGACTGTAATCTTATCCTTGACTCATTAATTGGGAAATCCAGAGGTCTGAGCAAATCAAATTAGAGGCACATCCTCAAAGACCAAAATAATGAATAGTATTTACAAAAGGTACACTCAGAATTGACCGTCTAGATTTTTATTGGTTTTTAAACATGGGGGTTTTTTGGTACCTTCAATATGCCACAAAGCACTCAGGGCAACTGAGCCCTTCTCCACTCCACCACCCTGTTTCAGAGCCAGCTCTCTCAGCCCTTTGTGCATGCCAACCAGCTCCTCTGCCTGGTTTTCTCACACATCACATCTCCCTGTGATGCTGCACACAGAACAAATAGCATCACTGCTCTAAGCCAAACACACCTTGTCAAGTGAGTGCCATTACAATGCAAGGATTGATTTGCTGCTGGAGGTCTCACATATAAGCAGACGTGGAAGCCACAGCCAGGGTTAACAAGTCTCCACGTGGAGAATTTATTAAAAGCACAATAACAAAAGGACGATTCCTGTTGTTGCCTCTTAGATCCCAGCTACTGCAGATTTAGGTTGGCCTCAAAACTTCCTGGGATGAGATGAAGAGAGGGTTATATTTATACAGTCTCTGCACCTCTTCCAGGCAAATGCTTCCAGCAGGTAGCTGTCTCTTTGGATATTAATGTTCACATACTCTCATTTTTGTTGTCAGCTGCAGCCTCTAGCAACCTGCCTCTGGTGATAACCTTGTCAGTTCTCCCTGGACAAACTGGAAGAGTTGTTTTCTGAATAAGAGCTGCAGTGACATCTCCCAACTTTGTGGGAAATGCTGCTGGTGATACACAAGTGGCACTTCTCCACTGCCAATTATGTCTGGCATCAGCACCAGAATACTGAGCTTTGAAGGAACACCATGTTCTAGATAAGACATTGAATAATGACTTGGTTTAGTAACAGGTCTTCTGTCTCTGGCAAAAGTAGAATGGAGTTAGGTGCCCAATCAGCCTCTTTAAGTGCCCTCTGGACGAAAATATCATGAGATCTTTACCACACACTCCATCTCTCTTTGCATTGAGGCTGCCTTTTTTTCTCCCTTTTCAGAAGGAAAAGGAAGTTCACATGAGTATTCAACCAAGTTTGCATCAGGTGCTGTGTAATGAATGGGCTCATATTGAATATTGACTATATATTTGTAGGGCAGGGGGTTGGATTAACAAGACCCATCATTTGCACCCTAAATATCAATGATTCTTGAAGATCCTTATGGTTAAGTGGAAGGTGAATTATGTAAACAATGGGATAACCCCTAAAATCAATAATTATATTTTTATTTTTATTGTTTTTTGAAAGAAAAATTGTAACTTGAATTACTATTTTTTTCTTCTTTTTTAAATAGATGCATGACCTTTAAATATCACAGAGCTCCACAGACTCTGGGAAATATTTCTAGATGGATAAATTTAGTTTTGAACCAAAACCACAGAATAAAAATGTTGATTGATATTTTCAGAGATTCTCCTTCTTAGGAAACTACAGCATTAATAAACTGTAGTTCCCATTGAGATCCTTTAGAGAGGAAGACTTCATATTAATTCTTATGTGATGAAGAAAGTAGGATTCATGTGACTTTGACTTCTGAGGCTGTGGTCCAGTTCTGCAAAGTTCTCTAGAGAGAGTAAAAACACTTATTCAACAAAGCGTTTAAAGCTGCCTTCCATTTTTTAAGGTGCTCAAAACTCTTGAAGCTGAAGGCACACAAACATTTTTTTAAAGGCTTAGACACATCATTTAGGAGGCAGTGAAAAAGAATTGCCATCATAGTGTAAGGCTTTGTGGAAAAATTAAACAATTGACAAGCATTACTTCATGAACAAATTGTAGGTCATTCATAGGGATTAAAGGCTATTTCAGAGATTATTACTTTTCCCTGTGTTTATTTATTTTGGTCATTCTTCTGAAAGCTCAAGCAAACTAGAGATCATTGAGCCTTCTGAGCCTAGGGAGAAATGTTTGTAGAAAATCCCTCTCAAAATATTAAGAGCAAAATTGGTTGAAACTATTTTAATGCAATGGAAAAATAGTAGTTTTTTAAGAGGAAATAATGTTCAATGTTGGAAATTATAACAATGTTCATTATTCTGTTGGGTTTCAGAATGGGTAGCCCCTTCGCACATATTTGCCATTAAGAATGATATAGCCATGTTTTTGTTCTTTAACTAGTTTTCTAAACACATAAAAAACTAAACTGAATAAATCAAAATGACCTCTAAATTCTCAGAATTACAGCCTATTTAAACGGCCTTAATAAGGTAATAATAACCCAAGCTAATGGTAGTTCTACTTCTCTACCCTGTGTCTTGCCACGTGATATGCGACATTACTAATTTTAGTGTGATTACAAATTATTCCCATAGTTCAGGTTTAATACAGTATTGATGTTGTTACTAATATAGATTTGTCAGTAAAGATACAAAGAAAAGTCAGTCCCACTTAATGCTGGCTGACAAGTCAAAACAACTAAAAGGAGAAAAAAAAGCACAAGGAAAAAACCGAAGAAAATACTGCTGCCACCTTAAAGATTAATACACAGGGGGAGAAAGAAGTATAAGTGAAAAATAATGATTTAATTTCATTAAAGGTGTAGTTAACCTGAAATAGAGAAAATAAAGGAGGAGAGCAAGTATCTGCTGTTACTGCATCTCTAGAGTGAGAGCAAGTTACTGCTCCTACTATGCCCTTGTGGTTAATGTTGTATATCAACCATTTTTCTGTTGTGAATTCAGTAAAATTTAGTGGTTTTTTCTAGGTTTATATCATGTACCTTAATGTAGAATTTGATGCAGAGGTATCTGACATGACATGGCTACTTATTCTATACTTATCTGGAAAATCATACCAGTTCTACAGACTATTTTTTCTTGTTCTAAGCTTGCCTGGCCCTTGGTCCAACCAGTTTTGTTACGTGCAAACATATCTGTCTCTGAGGTGAAATATAGCAGGTACCATAATCTCTGGAAAATGATGTTTTTTCTTGCTAGATCCCAGTTGAGTGCTGTAAAAGCTCATCTCTTCTGGTCCACTCTACTTTGAAGACAAACAAATTAATGCAAAGCACAGATGGTCTGAAATAACCTGTTTGACCATGCACTACACCAGAAGATAAATGAACACGTATCCATTTACCAGTTCACAAACTGTGCCCACTGTCAGCTCTTAATTTCACAAATTTCTATCTATTCAGTTGACATTTAATTGATCAGGGAGCAAAAGGTCCTCTGGAGAACTGAGTTTCTTGCCATTTCTTTACCTGTGGAGTACTCCAGGAGCAATAACACACATAGCCTAAGAAAGAGGTTTGCTTTATCCTCCAAAGTTGAGTCCAGCACAACTAATATCCCTTACTTTATTAGAAGGCATTAAAAGCCATGTGTGAAAAGGCTCAAGCATGTGAATATGAAAGAGTAACAAACGATCTTGTGTCAGGCCAGCTGGGACAACTCACGTGTATCTACCCCATGGCAAATATGCACTAAGCTTTAAAAGAAAGACTTTACCCTACTTACCTTATATTCATCCAGGACTGAGTGTCTACATGGATTTGTTATCACAGTTTAGCTCATGTTTTTAACTAATTACATAAATAAATGATTTGTGCACCTGGCACACTAGGCCAGATGTTGTTCATATGCATAATAAAGAATCCTATCTTGCCTGCAGAACTTGCTTTTTAATCAAACAAGGCAAAGGGTAGTTGTTATTCCCTATTTTGCAACAGGGGGAACAGATATGCCATATGACTGGGAAGCTGACTTGTCCTAGGTAGCACTATTAATCTGAGAGAAGACCCAGGACTGAATTCAGATATCTAAAGAGATAGCTATGAAATCATCTTTCTGATCAGTAGGCAGGCTTTTCCACCAGAGTAACTCCCTGTTTTTCTCTCACAAATATATGAGAAAAATGAGAGAACTATCTGAGTATTTGAGAGAGGTGTCTGAGCCCTAGAAATGTTTCACTCCTTGTGGCTCACAGGAGTCCCCTCTCAAATGCACAATTCAACAATTGTTATATAGGGATAAGGGATTATAGGGATAAAGCACTCAATGGGGTTTGTGGACCCTCTCTTGCAAATCGTGGGACTTGTATCAAATGGGAAGGAAGCTCATTGCTAGCACAATCCTCTTTACAGGTGCTCAGCATCTGCTAGGAAAGTGATTTAAGAACAGCACTCTGAAGTTGTTTTAGTTACATTCAGGCTTCTGTTTACCAAAAATTCAGAAGAAATTAAGGAAAATATAAAGGATAAAAGGATTGTGGGTTTATTGTATGTATTAAAAGTGCCATTCTTAAACATCCGCTGCAAAAATCACCAACAAAGACCTTTTCCAATGAGGAGAATCCAAGAAGTTCAATTTGCAGCCATGTGTGCTCACTGCTTTACAGTTTATATAACAACCTGGTCCTGAATGTGGTATTTATTTGCTTTACTATAGATAATTAAACAAGCAGAAAAGGCACAGAAATTATGAAGAACGTCCAGTAGTCAAGCATGTGTTTTCTGACATAACAATTTTACTTAATGCCATTTAAATCTCATCGTGTTTTAAAATAAATAAATAAATATAGTCTCACAGCAGAAATTAACAGCAGTTCCAGCAGACATCTGGAGATACCATAGCAATTAGGTTTGCACTTAAGGAAAAATCTTCAAACTGATGTTGGTCATGCTCTGAAACCAAAAGGAATAACAAGAAGTATTGAAAGACATCTATTTTTCTCCTCCTTTCATCCCAATGCAACTCTTTATCTCAGAGATGACAAATACCTAGTAAACATATGTGTATATACATCCCATATAGGTCAATCTACATGTCATTTTAAGTTTGCCACTCTTCAAGTATGATGAGCAAAGATACATTCAAATTTCCTATACAAATTTGCTAAAGACAAAATCATGAATACTGCTTCCCTTTTGAAAGGTTGCTGTATTCAAAGAGCACTGCAACAAATCTTTAGAAGGGGTCTTTCTCCCCCATTTAAATGAATATTTATTTGCATATGGGAACCTGTGCTGACGAATTTTATCCAGTAGAATAAAGAAAAGGAGAAGGGAATTAAATGGAGGAAGACAACATGGCCTAGTAAATAAAGTAACAGACTTGGGGGAATCAGGAGACCTAGATACTATTCCCAGCTTTTCCCTGCAGTGTGACTTTAGGCAAGTCTCCGAGCAAGCTTTCCCTCACCACTCTGTTGTCTATTTATATTGTAAACTCTTCAGAGCAAGCACTGTCCTTTGCTGCATGTTTCTGCAACCCCAACTGCAAAGGAACTCTGTTCTGCTTTGGAACATCCTACAAATAGTAATTGAAGTAAGCCTCCACAATCCACTTGTCAGTGAAAATGTTAGTCTACCTTTCTGCAGCCAGTCTGCTCCTGGTACTGTGCAGTATCCAGATCATAGAAATAAACAAAACTATCCCAGGAATAAACATGGGAATTTAGTGACATCAGCAATTTCAGTACAGTGTCCCACTGCAAAAAAATCTGGGTTCTGAAAAAATATCAATATAGGGTTTAATAAGAGTACAAGCACATGGTCTTTCATCCAGAGATAAAGTACATATAAGTTCTAAGGAAAATAAAAATTAAATGGAGTGTCATGGTGTTCAAAAAGCACAGTATGTCTGATAGAGAAAAATAGTTTTCTTCTTGGGAAAAGAGTTGGAGAGAATGAGGGGACCAAAGTCCCTTCTGCTAACACTTCACTGTGCACTGTGCATGCTTTGCCTCAGATAATGCAGCACAAGCTGTGTTCACCCTAGTACTTCATCCTTCCCTAAAGGAAATTACTATAGCTAGAGAGTGTGAAATTGTGTATTTTGTCCTCACAGAAAAGTATGAAAATAAAAAAAAGATGGAGCCTGGCAAGAGAGGGTTCTCTTTATAATTCTAACATCCACAGCAAGGACAGGAGGTTAGATTCTTCTGGCACAGAATGTTAAGTTGAAATGTGGGAGCTTTCCTGCACAGGACAGAGTTGTGGATGTTCTTTGCTGAACTTTTGGAGAAGTGTTCAGGGCTTGAACTTCGTGCTGCAACACAGACAAAAGGTTAAGTAATCCTGAAACACTGTCTTAATGTTTTTTCTTTAATGCATTCATTTCTGACATCTACTTTTGCAGACATTCCTAGTTTTAAGTTAAAGACCACATTGTAATTTAAGCACAAATCTGAGTTTATTCTTTACTCAGAGCTCAATCACTATTGACATAATCATTTTTCACACCTCAATGAGAGTAGGGCACAGTGCAAATTTTGGAACTTGGGTGGAATGAATCCTAGGTTATCTCAAACCCTAAAATGAGAACCATGTACCATGAACTCTGATGAAAGGAGGCACACCCAGAGCACATAGAAGAGCTTAATTCTACAATAAGTATAACCATATTAGCCCTTTTTGGTAGTGTGGCTTTATCAAGCCCAGTCTGCAGATTGTGATAGCCAGCATGGATCAGATAACAAAAGGTTATCTGTATGTATGCAACTCAGTATGTAAAACTTAACATTAATGCTGTATATACCTACAGCCCAGAAGACTCAGGTAGTTATATTACATTTGCAATAGCTTTGAGTTCAGCCTTGAATAATTATCAAACACTGACTCCCTTCCCAGAGGGATTTTGCAGCCCTTGCTGCAGCTGATGAACATCTGTGGTGTGGGTGGACCACAGCCAGCAATGAAGCACCCACCCAGATTCTCACTCACACCTGTCCCCAGCAGGATGGGGGAGAAAATAGGAGTAGCAAAACCAACAAAACTCCTTCAAGAGAAAGCAAGAGGGGAAAACCCAGGTGGTGCAAAGGCAATTGCCACGTCCCACAACATGAGTGATGTCCTGCCAGGCTCCAAGTAGCACTTGACTTAGAAGGCAGCCCACACACACTCCCCAGTTTTTATTGCTGAGCATGAGGCAATGTGGTAAGGGATATTCCTTTGGTTACTTTGGATCAGCTGTCCCAGCTGTGTCCCCTCAGCTTCTGGTCCACTCTCAGTCTGGTCATTGCAAGGGGGCAGAGTAAGAGACAGGAGAAGCCTTGACACAGAAAAACACTGCTCAGAAACAGCCAAAAACAGTGGTATGATACCAACTTTGCTTTAGTCAGAAATCCAAAACACAGCAACGTAGAGACTGGTGTGAGGAAAATTATTTCACACCACACAGATACAGTACCACAGTAGAAGTTAATTTCAGTTTGATATATTTGCCCTCATCACCCATTCTCAGCCTGACCCCTCAGATACCTTGTGTTTGAAAGAGGGTCAAATACAATCCTGGAATAAACTCACAGTGCATTTGTTAAAACCATTGAATTTCTTTGAGATTCCTTTAAGAAAAGTGTCATTCAGGACACTATGTATGTAAACCAGTGACTTTCAATCTAGGATTTAATAGGGTATTTCAGAGGAGTCAGCTAAGTATGAGGTATACAAAAATCTGTCCATGCATCAAAAAATTTTAGGAGTCTGAAAGCAGGGAGTGGGGGAAGGAGAGAAAAACTGATTTTAGGAAAATTTGAAGATCATACTGATTAAGAAATTTTTTTTTATTAGTATAACACTTTCATTTTAATATCAGAGACAAAATAATCAAGGACATTAACAATGCAGATGCACAAAAAGTTTTTACATTACCAGTGAAGTTTCTTGTCAGCTTCATTTAAAATTATTTCTTTCTATCCTTTGACATATTTATTCGTCTTTGCAATTTTTTTTTAATTTACTTGTTTAAAAGTTTTCTATGTTCAATAGCAGCTGGAATCCTAAAATGAAATTAAAACCATGTAGGTGCCAATATATATATTCAATAGATATGAGACTAAATTAAACTAATTGACATTTTATTAATACTCTGCTGTTTGTTCCCGCAGAGTTAAAACCGTACTCTAGATCCCATTATATGAAGATATACTCTGGACCATCTGGTGGCCAAACATTTCTGGTTATAAATAAGTCATTTTTTGTTAATTATTTATTTGAGACCTTTTGTTTATTACACAAAAATCTGGAAAGGGAGAAGAAATAGCTAAATGTGCTTGGTTTTATAATACATCTTACATAAACAAAACTATTTTTTGCAGAAAAATCTGTTTGAGGCAGGAGAGGATGCTGAATATTCATTTGAATTAGAAAACTCTCTCCGAAATGATTCTTGTTTGCAGCCCTTTTGGCTTCAGTTTGTATGAACACAAAAGACAGTTAGAGAAGACACTCAAAAGCAGTAAACAGCTGTAATGTTGAAATCTAAGAAGGAAGGAAACTATTTGTTTATCACAGAGAATGAGAGGGGGCAGACATTTTATGATAAAGAAAAGAAGTAAATCCCCTTCATAATGATAATGAAGTTTTGGGAGTATTAGTAAAGGAAAGCTGAAGGCTTTTCATCTCTGAAGGTCTTCAAGAACTTATCTACTACCACCAGGAATTATTTGGATCGAGTCGATCTTTTCTTGAGGAAGGACACTTGAGTTTTTGACAGTGGACTACTCAGTTCCTCAGCATAATTGCCACATGTGTTTTCAGTATTTCACAACTATATATCTCCATCTATTTTTGATTTATGTCATAATTTTGAACATTAACCTTAAATCAATGTCCTAAATATTGCAAGACATAAAAAATCATGAGATTCGGCTAGCCATTAGTTTCAAAAGAAACTTGAAATAAAGACCAAATTTCATTGGGTTCATTTAAAACCCTTGATTTCTTGCTTTTTCTCATATGCTGTATTCCAAACAAGCTTCCAAATATCCGTGTTGGAGGATTACAAAAGTCTACAATGTCCAAGATGCCATATTAAATTGAACAGTTATTTATCATCCATGTCTGAGACAAAGACAATACCCATTTCTGAGTGTTGGACAAAACCTAGGTCAACCATAACCATCCAGAAATGGATTCCTTTGGTCTAGGGCTTTGGGAGCTAGGCAAATCCCTGTCTGACTGCATAGGAATAAATACATTACAGTTTAAAAAATGTGTAAATAAATGTAATAAAGGTCATTGAAGACCTTTTGATGGAAAAACAGAAGTTACAATGATAAAACTGAAGAGGGTATTTGGAGGCAGAGAGCAGAGTAGGAGTGCTGTAAGAGTGACAAAGTTTGAAAGAAAATATTCCTAACTGAGTAGGAATGACAAGCAAATGAAGAAAATTTCTGAGTTTTTTTTTTTTATTCATTGCTTGCAAAACAGACAGTTAACTGCTATTCTTGACAATCTTTAACCACACAGACAAGAGGAAAGGAGTATTGGCCCAGTTGCTCTCAGTCCCTCATCAGAATGTTTTTTTCCCTATTCTCTTCTGCTGGGCTGGTTCCATTTCAGATTTGAGTTCTCTAGTTAGGGGTAGTTTCATAATATTTTTTATCTAAATATTTTTAATCCTAACAGAGCTTACTATCAATTACCCATCTCACTCTAAATTGAAATATTTTCTTCCACATATTTCTCACATTGCTTATAATGTTGAAGATGGCTTCTTTTGCTTCAGAGGGGGCATGCAAAAAGGAAGAGTTGGACTGAACAGTGTCCTCTGGATGTACCTGCACATGATCCTGACATATAGCTGAACTCCTCAAGCAATACTGATATATACCTCTAATTTTTTAACACTAATAAAGCATTCATAATTATAGATCTGTATGTAAATTTAGATATTGGTTTCCCACTCTTATGTGGGTTGTCCCAAAAAATCAAGATTCCATTGTTAGTAGAAAATGGAAAGGATAAATCTGCCTCATTTTATTTTTGTTTGTTTGCTTATTTTATTTGGTTGGTTGGTTGGTTTGGTTTAATGATTTGGGTTTTTTTTCCCCATTTGATTAGGTCTGTCAATGAGTTTTGAGGAAAAGCACCATTTTGGATGAGGGTCACAAAGAACCTCACATCACTTCAGTAGCTCTTCAGCCTCAAATGTCTTGTAATAGTCAAAGAAATCATTTCTGGCACCCATTAAAATCACACTCTGTTATAAGCCTTTACATGGTTTATAATGTAAACAGTCTTTGTAGTCATGCAGCATAATTTTCTGTGGAACACAGAATTAGTTCATGAGGTTTTGAGTTAATTCTTCATGGAATTAGAATGGGTGTTAAACAAAGAAAAAGGATAAGGAAACAGTGGAGGGGGAGGAGAAGGAGGTGGAGGAAAGAAAACGGTGAAGGAAACAAAGTGCCAGCAATACAGAGTTTATGAATGTCAATATAATATTTTTGTTTCAATGTTTTTTGGTTTGTGGAATTTTGATAGTCTTTTTTTTCCTTTGTTGTTGTTTTTTGTTTGTTTTTCTGTTTGTTTTGTTTTGTTTTGTTTTGTTTTTTGTTTTGTTTTGTTTTGGTTTTTGGGGGGTATTTTTTTACTGTTCAAGTGCTATTCACTGCATATTGCCAGTCCTGTCTTTCTTAGCTCAAAGAATAATCTATTTCCATTTTTCCTGTAAATACTTACAATCTCAGTTTAAGTCTTCTTCCCAGCATTGTCCAATGTATTTCATTATTTCCTAAGAAGTAGAAAAATAAAAACTGTGTTGGGGACTGAACAAAAATGGTGCTGAAAACACGGAGCAGTTTATGTTCAATATGGATATGTAGTGTGAGAATTGGGAAACCTGACAGAAAGAAATATTTGCTATCCCTAGGAAGGTGAAAAGGACATGACTGATATGTACATTTTCCCTGGGAAGAAGTAAAGAACAAGGGAGGAAAGAATGAATAAAGGAAAAGGGGTTTGAAGTCATCAGAGTGGTGCACGCTGAGTGTATTCCCCTGCTTGAGGGGCAAATCAGAAGAGAGTGAGAGCAGATGATAAAGGGGGATACAGAGACCCTGATGCAAGGAATCAAGAGTTCCATGCACTGGAGGAGAAAGAGGCTCTGGTACAGTGCAATGGACTAACCTGGCAGGAGCCAGGTGCAGTGGCTGCGATGGCAGAAACATCACGGTGAGCAGGGGTAAGTGCTATGAACCAGCAAAAGAAAAAAGAAATCTTAACTGTAGGAGAGCTGTGGAAAATCTCTTTGGTTTGCATTGCTGCATCTTCCCAAAGTATTTTAGAGCTCTCTGACATCCGAGCTAACACATTTCAAAATGTCTGTGTCTAAAAAAGCTACTGGGTCTTCTCTTTGGGGCCACTGGTTTTCATAGTGAAATGTACTACAGAACTGGGGGCAGCCAATAATGCAGATCACTGTCCCCCAGGCAGCTCTGGAAAAAGTGACCTGAACTTTATCCACCAATCTAGAAACTTCATTAGATAACACTTCCATATATTTCCTCTCAGAATTTTTCAAATTCTGAACTAGACCTACCAGCCCAGCCAATATCACAGGGAGGTATTTTTTTAGGATTTAGGGGAATTATTCTTCTCCTACAAACTGCAGGGCTGGTTCTGCTTCCTCCCTACAGAGCTAAGAAACTATTTTGCATGATGTTGAAAAAGAGAAATCTTTTCTGATGTTTTTTTCTTTGAATGTTTTATGTGTAGAGCTGTGTTCATTCCCTCCATGGTGATGATTATTCAGGAAATCTGAGTGAATAACTGTGCCTGAGCATTTACATTTCAATATTTTATTAAATGATCACTCATATTATCCACTCAGTACAACAGGAGCCATCTATGTAGCTCCTTCAAGATTAGGAGAGGCAAAACTGTAGGAGGCTGCATTTCTTTCTTTAGGACAAAGTCTAACCATGAAAGTGCATAAACAGTCATGAGCCACTTGTTTCATACTAGCCTTGGAGTGAAAACAAACTAACCTCCCTGCATTAGCTCAGTTGAAGCATAAAGCTGCTGGCTTTTGGATCTGTCACAATTTGAGCCATGTTGTTGCTGATCTAGAGAAAGGAGACATAGCAGAGAGGAATCTGGAACCATTTTTATTTCCCCATATTAATTTTTTGCTGTTTTACTGACAGCTTACTGTGCTGCTGTTTTATTTTGGTGTGGTCATGTGTACAGAGAATTAGGGGGATCAAGTATCTCAGTTTCCAAACCCTGTACAAGGCACAACATACTCCAATTTCCTGCCTTCAGTCACCCAAATGTTCAGCTCGTGTATTTTCCTATATTCGAGGTAAGTAAAATGCCAAAACTGCCATGGGACTAGTGTTTGGCTGTAATATACATTTTAGAATCCCTCATTCTCATTTCTCTTGATATCACCCATGTCAACAGGAAGAACTGTGCCTGTCCTTAGCAGGGCTGGACTGGTTTGGTGAGTTATTTTATGCATTCAAAGAGCAGTTGCATTGTGAATTTCATTACATAGACTGTGTGCTTGATCATACAAAATAGGAAATAGTGACCAGAGCTAAACTGAAAAGCTGGCCCTATAACTTCAAAGGAAAGAAGAAAAGGAAAATAAAGTTACCTTCAGAGCAGCTTTTGTACCTGCACACACTAAGGTTAATCAAATCTTATGCTTCAGAGTATATGCCTGATTAGCTTGTGTCTGGAAGCACTTCCCCTTATTTGCCATTCTACTCTTAGCTGCAGAAAGAACAAAGTTCATGTTAGTTCTAGGATTTTTTTGCCATTTTTTCCTTCATTCACTTGCCACAGAAACTTTGAAAACTACTGGTTGTAGTGAGAAGTGCCCTATGCAGAACAGCTCTATTCTGACATGGAGATTGGGAAGCCTGCAAGCTTTGATATGTATTAGAAAACAAAATTACTTTGCCCTTATTACTGTGAATTGGTCTGCCTTCTTATGAAGCTTTTTAACTGAGAATGAATTATACTTCTATGAACCCTTGAGGTAGAGAAGTCTTTTCTCTCCTGCAACCTATGGAGGTATCTTTGAACTGTGATTTAAACCATAGAGAGACTAAATGGAGTCTAGTGTTGTGTGTTTTGATTTGTTTTGGTATGGTTTTTAACCTTCATAGTTAAGTAGGAATGTCCAGAATGAAATCTCAGGTCTCTCCTTCTTTTTCTCTCTCTTTCTCATTTCCTTGTGAGATCCTCTTCATCCTGTTAATCTTCAAAGTCCTGTGTCAACCTACCTATTAATTTTGGCATTCAGTTCTTTTCCTTTTTTTTTTTAGTTATTTTGACTTGCAGATTTGAAGAGGCACTAACTCTGTCCATTCAGTACAGCTCTATCAACTTCATTACCGTTCTGGCAATTTACTCTTGGTGAAGAGTTGGCCATGGGGCCTGTAAGAATTTATGATGTCAAGGTCATGTAATTACAGGCATTTATAATTTCATGAAGAGTTTAAAGCGCAGGTAATTTGCAATGTAATTATTAGGGATTTAAGCACCTGTGTGCATGCCTGGCCTCACTGACTGTCACAGGGGTGAGGCACGTACCTGAGCAATCCATCACATCCAAAAGCACCATTGGCAAGGCAGGATCTGTTGGGAGCACTTCTCCCACTCTCCTTCTCGTGCTGCGTGACCTGGGCCCAGCCTATTTCAAGGGGTGCAGGTTTTGGATGATTTTGCAAAGTGGATTTTTTACTAAAAAGATTATATCAAACAGTAGACTGGATTGTAATCTAACCTTTAAAATGAAATGGGAAAAGCTCTAACCTTGAACTAAGGGTGTGGGGAAAGTGGGGTTCATGTGTCAGAGAGGACATCGGACTGTGTGTATTTCATGGCTGTAGATATCAAGCAGTCTTGAGATTGGATTAATTATTCTGCCCTGATAGTCTTGGGAAGGTAAACATATTTTGACTTCTGAAGACCATTATGGGAAATAGAAGAGGAAGTTTTAGGCAAGATTTTTTTTTTTCCCTACCTCAGATAAAGTTCCTTATTAAGCAATTTGGAGAAAGAAAGTTTGCGTAATGCCTGACTCTTGTAATTTGCTTCCTATCTGCTTAATAAAAGCAACAATCAATTTTTTCCAAGAAAAGGACACATCTGTCTGAATTGGCAGGGAATTTTGGTCAAGAGATTTTTTGAATATGTAACATACACTACTCTCCTCAGAGCATCTAAACTACCTGTAGCCAAAAGAGATTTTCTATAATAATTACAGAGGTCTGGTACCTATTGGCTATGTTATCATCACACACAACTAAAATAATATTAATTAGCTACATATTTCTTGATGAAGCAGACAGTAAAAATAAATTTTAAAAAAATTTAAAAAAAAATTGAAGAAGAAAAAAAAACTACCTACGACAACCCTCCCCTTCCAAGAAGAAAAGAAAAACTTGAAATTATGCAGAAAAAATGAATGAAAGATAACTACTCAAGTCACA
>VZRX01012644.1:0-35623 GCA_013398075.1 Notiomystis cincta
CCCTGTCTCCGCCCCGTCCCGAGCCCAGATGCTGTCCAGGCTTGGCCACTTCTGTTGTTTCCTTAATCAGTTATTAGCATTCCTTAACAGTCTGTATGGAGGGAAAATTTTCTCTCAAAAGCCCTGCAACAATCTGAAACAAGTTCCGAGAAAATGTGTCACCCCTATCATCATGAAAACTACATCTGACATACAGTGCAAAAAAAATTTGCATTATAATATTTTCACATCCATGGGGATGTGAAACATCCTAGGATCTCTTTAGTGCTTCTTCACTCTTCCGTGGGTGACATCAGGTCAGCAAAGCCTCAGATCTGTTAAAAATGCTACAGAAGTGTTCTGAGTACAGGGAAAGGCTGATCTGATGAGAAATTCTAAAGCTGAAATAAAATGTAGCTTAATATTTTTTAAAGCTCTGGGATGAGTTTGTTTTCTGATTGTTTCATGCTGTGCAGGAGCTCAGGAGCCAGAAGTATATGCAAGGAACCAGATGAGGCCCAGCAGACTCCATTGGTCTGAGAATTTGATGCACACTATCCCAATCACTCCAGAGCTGGAAATACATACCAGAGCTTGGGGAAAATCCAACCCAGTCTTTTCCAAGGCAGTAGATCATCCTCTATCAGGTATAACCAGCTGTTCCATGACAACTAGCTACCCTGCAGGATTAATGGATAGCAATGCACTTTGGATATGGTTTTTTCAAAAGCAATAAAGTTTAGAAAGGAGTACCACACCGTGCCTCACTGTGTAAGTAAAGGCTTCTCATTTTCTTTGAATAATTTTCTCCTCAGCTTAAAAAACTTGCCCAGTTCAAAATTTTGGGCTGGGATTATTGTTCTGCTTTGATGAGATGCTCTTGTAGGGCAGATACAGATAAGATTAGGTCAGCCTCTTAATTTATAAACCCCATTATTCAAGGATTTCTCACATAGGTATAATAGATATTTATGCTAGATGTTGTATTAGATATGTGCTGAAATTTGAGTAGAAGAAATTTTTTGATCAGATAAAAGGGAATAAAGAAAAAGAATGGCTGAGCTGTCAGGTTGTATTTGGTGAACATTCATTACCTTCTTCTCTCTTGGTTACTTACTGTGTATGAACAATGTGTTCTTACCTGTGATTCATCCTAGACTCTTAAGCCTGGGAGCTGCTGATGCCTAAAATGCTCTAGTCTAGAAATACTACATTTTGCAAAGGGGTTGGTCAAAGAAGTACATGTAAGTTTTGTAGTTAAAATGAGAAATTCCTGAGGGATGAGTGTGGATGAGTACTCTACACAACAGCAGACAGCAAGGAGACCAGCTGTGTGCTGGAAAGGAGTTTACTTCTTCCTGGCTCAGAGCAAGGCAGTGCTGAATGCATGGCTCTGGGGACACGCAATGGTGGCCGTGCCACAGGGTCACTGTGCCCAGCAGGGCAGAGCAGGGCTGGTCTGCAGGCAGCAGAGATCCAGGGCTCCACCACCTCAGCCTGGCAGGCACTGACAGCTTTGGAGTCAAACCCCAGCAGCCAAAGTGCAGTGGAGGCTGTGCAGGGGAGGATCTCAAACAGAGAGGTGCTGCAGCCAGACCTGCAGGGCCAATATTAGCAGTGATACCAGAACCCACCTTCAGCAGAGCAGCTTGACAGCCACATTCCTGTGAGATGATCCCAGCACTGCTCCTCCTTGCTTTCACAGTGCCTGCCCTGCACAGACAGATGCACTACTTCTCTGCAAGCTCAGGGAGGGAAGTGGGAAAAAGGTCACCTCTTGCATTCCCTTGACTCAGCAGCGCAAAAATGCCAGACAGTGGTGATTAGTCAGACTGCCAGTAGAAGTCATCTGTGTTTCAATACATAATGCATTGCATTTAAATTTTTACAGAGGTTTTTGTACCATTGTAAGTACAGACAAGAATCTCATGTGATTTTTAAAAATGATTTTGAAGTCTGCAGGTCTTGTGCACCCCCTTCAGCAGTTTTGTCCTGCTAGTGGGTGTCAGAAAATGTCACAGAACCAAATTAAAGGACCAGGCAAAACAACAGCTGCATGTTACCTGGAGTCCTTAGGTGCTCCTGTTGTATTGTTCACAGTGCCTTCACCAGGAAGCCAGATGTGATACTTTCTGATAAAACCCAAACTTTAGCTAGACATCTCAGGATTTTCATATGGTTTCATCACACACATATACCATCTTCACAGATGCCAAGGGAAGAAAGAGTCTGGAGCAAAATTCTTGTTTTGACTGTCTGATTAGTGCTGGCTCTACTTGGTAACAGAAGTCCTAGGTCCATTGGTAATGTTTATGACAGGATTCCTGCTTGCTCAGAGAGCATCAGAGCGGAGCCATATCCTTCTTGGAGAAACTGTGCTCATGTGGCTCCCTGCTCATGTGTAACACACACTCTGCTCCCCCAAGCTGCTCCATGATCCCTGACAATAAGCTTTGGTAAACAGGATAAGGGTATCACTCCTTCTGCATTCAAAGAACTAACACAGGAGTAGCTTTGGGAACCACTATTTGTATGCAATGGCTGCAGAGAGAGGACCCTCATTACTCCTGTTTTAGTTTAAGGTTGATGTGGTCTGATAGTTGAGAGTTTTCAGCTCTGCTTTGGACAACATTTTGCCATTTCCTAGGAACCCTCTGCTGTGAAATTGTACAATACTTATGAATATGCAGTGACAGCTCTGCTGATGCTGACAGGATTGTTAGAGAGCTGCTGTGCATGTCAGTCACTTCCCTCTTCCATGTATTTTCATACTGATGGGAGGACAAAATGTAATACAATGAATGATGTCTCTCTTTGGCTGGCCCAGCTAGTGACACTGCATATACAGAATGAGTTGTGAGAAAATACCTTTAAAATCACATATAGTTGGAGGTTGTATTGATTGCCAATTACTTAATTTAAGAATCTGCAGCAGTCACTGCTGTGTGTAAGGGCAGTTAACCATGGGGAGGGAGGTGAATTAAGAGAACATGAGCTACAAAAATTAGTAGGCTCTTCAAACCACTGTTGTTGCTGTGTCTGGTGAATTGAAGTGTTAAAAAGTCTGATGACCCACAGGGTTAATGTAAATTACCACTTGCATATGATAAGTTTCTACCTTCCAGGTTTCCCAAAGCAGAGACTGCAAATTAGATTTACAGGTTAATATAACTGTAAATGTTTCTTCTTTAAACAGTGTTCATGTAGAGATTATTTTGAGTGAAATGATAGCTACAGAAGAGTTGCATAATTATAATAAAAAGTGAAAAAAAGGCAATTGTTATTAAAGCAAGTCAAACTTGTGAAAAATATCCAACATAAGCTTAATTTCAGGCAATTTTGTTCCAATTACTGGTATGTATTTAGAAAATATCTCCTCAAATTAGAATTGCTTTAGCCTCTCAGTTCAACTCCAAAGCATTTTCCAAGATAGTTTCGCTTCATATTTTAATTGAGTGGCAAATTAATGCAAGCTGTAAATTGCAAGGCGATGAAATCAGGGGAATTGAAAATTTAGAGCAAAGATTCAAGGTTTACTGAGTTTTGAAGCCTGGCTTGTTTTTCTTATTCTCCTGTAATTTCTTCTATCATTGACATTCATATGGACAGATACAGTTCTGTATTAATTCTTGTTACAGTACCTCACGTTGCTGAATATTTCTGTAATTTAGAGACAATTGCACTTCCTACCACAGTATGATCTTCCTTCAGCCAGTAGATACACAAGATATGAAACTTCTAACAGTTGTTTTTAATTTTTATTTACTTGACATTACATTTGTCAGTGGTGTCCAGGAAACAGCTCCCAGCTTTTGCTCCATAAGGGAACATGGTTGCTGCCATGGCACTGTGGAAGAAGTCCAAGCTCAGAGCCTTATCCTGGTTTCACAAGTTCAGTAAAACTAGTCCTATTTGAAAATCCCCTCCTCACCTTTGTCACTGGGATGTAGACAACAGCAAGGCTTAAGCTGTGTTACCTCTTCACAGGCAGAGAATAAATGAGGCAGGTTCCTTTCTACAAAGGTCATTGTTGTGGGTTTGGATGCTCTTGGCTTTTGCAGTAGCACTGAGCAGATGGTGGTGATTAAACACTAAATATCAGTGCAACAAGTTATGTTCCTTATAACTGAGTTACAGCTGAGTATCAAAACTGTCTCACCTGTAAAGCTGGTCTGTAAGCTGCTTGACTGTGAAAGTACCACAAGGGGTGTCCCTGCGTGTCTTGGTGTCAGCAGCAGAGCTCTGCTGAGTTTGGTTTGTTACAAACAAGGCAGCCAGCAGAGTTAAGTCTGGAGAGATGCTGCAAGCCTCACACACAAACCCTGCTTTATTTTCTTTTTTCCTCCTGAAAGAAGGATAAACAAAGGCCTGCCCACTTGTTGGTTTGCTTTTGACAGGACTTTGACAACCTTGCACGCCACAGCTTACGCCTGTGTCTCAAGGTATTGTCCATCTACCCAATTTCACAAAGCCAGTTATGGAGTAGAATAAAAAATACAACTAGAGGAATCCAGAGGTGAAAACACCCCAAAAATTACTGACTCAGTGTGGCATTGCTTATTGCAACATGTGGAGAAGTGGCTCCTCAGTCAGCCAGCTGTCTGTCTTTGTGTAAGGGAAGAGGAAGGGATGGAGTTCTGGGTCAGTGGAACTGGTGGTCTCAATCAGAAAGGCCACTGGGGGAGGACTTCAGGGCCAGGTCTGCTGCTGGTGAACATGCTTAGTAAACCCCAGTGCTGCTCCTCAGTAGCTGTATGTCAAGGATGCTGAGAAATGCAGGAGTGCTTGTGCAGTCCACTCAGTAGCCAGTGACTTAGAGTCACTTGTCTGCCAGCAAAGAATGCACTTCTGCTCTAGGACCTTTCAAAAATAAACCCATAAAATCCTTTTGCTTTCCAATGGCATATTCAGTGCAGTGGGAGAGGGACTTTCCTTGTGTGTACAGAGGCTGCTCCTGCTGGCAGCCATTCAAGAGGAGCAATCATCTTTAATGCCAACAGCAAGAAGTGCCAGTCTTCAGTGAGGCAAGGCAGGGTCCATTCTGTCAGTCCTGTTTTCTTCCCACTCCACCCTCTGTGCCAGTGCACAGGACATCTGAAACATCACAGTCAGCTCTCAGGAGCCTAAAACTATCATTAATAATGCAAAACATTCTTGCAAGAGGCCTAATCCACTGCAAAGATGGGAAGGAATAAGATGTGGGAATCAAGATCTAGGGCAATTAAATATCTTTGAATCTTTACAACAAGGACACTGTGGTGAGAGGGGGAAATTAAAATTTGTTTTAATCTAAAGAGGCAGTGCAAGTATTTACAGTGTATTATTCATAATCACATGTCACTGCATGGTCTTCCAACAGATTTTCAAGCAGGAATCTTCTCCCATTGCTTTGTTAATGGAGCAGATTTCCAGAAGGCTGCAGTTTTGAATTGCTCAGAGTTACCTAAGTGATAGTCCTTTCCTTAGCTTATTAATTAATTCTAATCACCAACTCAATTTATAATCTCTAACTTCTGAAACACCTTCTTCTGCAATTCATTCCCCACAGTGATCATCTATAAGCCTACTTTATAAGTGTATATATAAGCAAGACATATAATTTAGGGATGAATTTGTTGTCCTAACAGCCATCATAAAATAGTAAGTTTTTTCTCTATTATGTGGAGTGTGATTTTCTCTTTGTCTAATAGCTCATTGATAAGTACAGTAAAAAAAGTATTCCTGAATCCAATAACATTACAACAATTGATTTCTGTATTTATTATAATTACCTAGAAAAGCAAAATTTTGATCACCACCTGCTAACCTGACTACTGTAAGTGACTCTGCCACATGCAAAGTCCCACCAGAGATTTGTCTTGATGTTTTTCAAATTGACCTGAATCTGCATATCCATAAATTACTGCAAGCACAGAAATATTAACATGAAGGAGTTGGAGCGCATTTTATTCAGTTCACATCTTTAATTGCTGGGCTTACAACAAAGACTTTTCTTGTTGGGAATACCCTTATGAGTTATATGGAATATGTTCAGAGTTGCTTTTTCCAGAAAGTTGGTGCAAAATTTTCACACTGCCCTAAAAATCCCTCAAACCCCAGACCTGATGCCTTTCTCTGCTTACTCCTAACATCTTTCTAAACACTGGCAACACTTGTCATAGATTTAAAGGTTGCAGTTAAATTATTTTGTAGCTATCCAGTTTGCTTTATCCACTCCATCTGTTAAGCAAGATTTTTATTTTTCTCTCCAAATGTTCTATAACTCTTGGAATTTTAAGGATTTTGTGGTTTTTGGTGTATTACTCTGTATAACAATCTATTAACATGTCAAAATGCTTTTACAAACGCGTATCACAAAGCATGTACAATGTGACACAATTTTATTGGGGTGGCTCTCTGTGACCTGTGCTGAGCCTAGGAGGCACTGCTATTTTTGCCAGAAGATGTGATTAATTACTGAAATAAACTACAGCAGCAGATTCTCTGTTTTCTGAACTCCTCAAATGGAAACTGATGATATACATGGAACTGGGTTAGGTAGTGCTTCTTAATGTTAAACTGAGTGGCAGCCCCTCTGAGATGGCCCTGTCCTGTTAATTCATTGGATTATCCCAAAAGAAAAGTGCTGTTGGTTTCTCAGATGACTTTTGTTCCACTGAGGAGATGAGGCACCAGTAAACAGAGACTTACATGCTGAGAAAACTACCAAAAAGTCCAAGTGCAGATGCACAAATTCTGTGTAATACCTGACTTCAAATTAAACACACAGACATGCTTGGGAAGCATAAGATTAATTCAGGCTCAGACTACAAGTGGAGAAATATCAGGTAAGTTTAAAAAGTCATTTGAACTAATGCTGTTAGCAATTGATCTAAATTACCTCTAATGATTTACTGTTAATTTATTCTGGACAAAACCAATGTTTGCCATCAAAGGTCGTGGAAGGAACAAGATTTTTTTTCCTGTTTCTCTGCTGAAGGAAGCTTTTCTACAGGACAGATGGAGACTTTTTTAGACTCCTCTTCTCTATCTTTTCCAGTTCACTCCTCAACATATTGAAGAATTCTGAATTTTGCTTTATGTTAATGGGGCCTCTAGTGAGCCTGATATGATATGATTCTGTTAATTAAAAAACTATTAACACAGCGATTCAGGGGGATCTCAACTATTTTAACAGACCCCCTGTTGGTTCTGGGCACATACTGCTTCTTGGTTTCCTTTTTGGAAGACTGTAGGAAAAAATCCTACACACTTAAAACTGAACTTTCATTTTGCTCTTGTGTCTGGGGTGTTAATATTTGATCAGGGATGTGCTACCAATAATTGTGAAGGAAAACTGTTGATGGAAAAGCTGACAGCTGTTTACAGCAAATCCTAATGGTGTGTCCTAGATTAGCAGAAAAGCTTGGCACATTGATGTTCAAGTCTTTTTTCATGAATGTTTCATCACTAGCAGTAATAAGTCTTCATACGTCAATAATTTTCTACTCGATCCCTCTGATTTTCTTCCAAATTAAGTCATATTCTCACTTGCACTATCACCTAAATGCCAGATGCTCAAAGCAATTTAGGCATATCTGTGCTGACTGTCACACCACAGCAGCTTTTAAGGCACGTGGGTTTTGCAGCAGAACTCATGATTACGCCCTGGGTGGATTGGCTCCTGCGGACACGGGCAGGCTCTCTGGGAAGGAATGCTGGCACACAGGGAAAGAGTACATGGCACACAGGGAAAGAGTACATGGCAGCTGGTGTGGGGGGCAGAAGGGGTACCCAGGCAAGCCCACAGAGCAGATTCAGTAAAGACATGGCTGAATCCTTGCTGGGCTGCTTGGCTCATGGATGAGCACCACTGTGAGCCTGGCACCGGAGCTCTGATCTCCTTCATCCTAGAAGCCAACACCCCCCAATTGGCTTGTGGTCAGTCACCTCAGGCTTTTTCCTGTACTGCTGAGCTGTGTCAGGGTGCAAGGAGAGCTGGCTGCTCCCAAAAGGCAGGTGAGATGGGAACTCAAGTGACTGATGCTCATCCCTGGCCCAAGCAGCACAGGGCGGAATAAAGCCCATAAAGCCCTAAGGCTCACCTGGAGGCACCTCTGCCTCTGCAGCCCTCTGAGTGAGAGCTTGCACTTCACAGTGGGGGATACAGGACACGAGGCAGACTGAGCCTCTGCTCTGGTGAGCTCCTGTTGTTCACAGTGCTTCATCAAGTCACTGACAAAACACATGGGGAGTTTGTTGGGAGATTAGAACTCTACTTTCCTTAAAAGCGCTTCTGAACTTTTTTACTACCTTTAAAATGGTGCTCATTTTCCCTTGTAGCAGGGGGGAAGAGCCTTTCTCCATGCAGTTCCTGTGCTGATCTCCATGGCAGTGCATGCAGGTCAAGGTATCAGACCCTGTGGACAGAAGAACTGTGGTTAGGTCCATAGCCATAATACCACCTAGAGTGAGATTTTTTTTCTGGTGATTTTACTTCAGATTTTTCCATTAGCCCTTAAATCTTCAGATTAGGTGATTATCACAGCTTCCATTTGCTAGGAAGCCACCTTTCCAGTCTCAAAACAGGACATAAAGCCCAAGACTTCAAATACCAAAGTGCAACTCTTACTTTCTTTGCCATAAAAATGTATATTAAATTATTTTTAGACACTTCTCATGACCTTGTACAGGATGGTAGATGCAGAAAGTGGCTTCTGAATACTTAAAGTACCATTAATTACTTGCATGTCACGTACTTGTGAATGTGAAAGTCCAGCTGGTAAAACAAGAGACAATAAATGAGGAAGTGTTTAGCCTGAAGACTGAAACTCATCATGGGACTTACTATGTGAACCAAAGCTGCAGCAAATAGGTCAGCATACTTTCAACACAGTTGGGCTTTGTTAGTCAAGTTTAAAAGAAACTTTTTCAAACAAGAGGGTATTTATAGCACAAAGAACTTTAATTTTAAGCTCCTGTTGCCCCCAGTGTGTTAAAATTTTTTTTTTCTTCATCGCACCCCGAGTTTCTCATAAGGAACCTTATTTTTCAGATAGCCTTTACTCTCAGGTAAATAAGCTGTCCTGTAGTTAGAGGTCACCTTGTGGATTTATTAGAGATGAATCAATTAATTGTATCTTTAGGGAGAAAACTGGCATAGAAATGAGGTAAGAGAGTAGATAGGTGCAGCAGTTAATATCTATGAGAAAAATTTGTTCTCTCTTCTCCTTCAGAGTTCCCATGTAAGCTGGGAAAGCATGTGTCAAACTGCCCACAGATAAGCATACCTGCATCCCTTAAGCTGATATATAAGTGAAAAATACCATGAAAAAAGTTTCACTGATTTCCATCTACAACAAAGACAGCGAATGAAAATTAAAAAATTAGCCCACTCCATGCAGCCCTGCTCACTCTGCTTCAAGTGGTCCCTGGCTGACCACAGCCATTTATTTGTTCCAACCCTTGGTGCTCTGCCCTGACCTGTCAGGCTGCAGCCCATCTCTGTGAAGTGAGGGACACACATCAGCTCAGGTTTTCAACAGGTCAGCATGAGTTTTCTTGCTGTCCTCTGCCTCCTGGCTGTTACTGCTGCAGGTGAGAAAATACCCTTTAATGTCTGCAGGGCATCCTGTAGCCAACCCAGTCCATAGTGTTGGGAGGAAGAAGCTGCCATTCAGTCATTTAAAAACAAAGGGAAAACCAGGAAGAATGTGTAGAGTCTGAAAGAAATGCATGCTCTTGCCATAAGAACAGTAGGCAGTGTGAGAGTGAGGATGAGGAAAAGAGGGAAGTGGGAAGAAGCACGGTGACCCACTCAGGGATCGCTGCTGGCACCCACCAGCCATAAAAAGCAGCGTACGATGGCGTTTCCTTGGCTTGTTACACAAAGGTCACCATCCAGCTCTGCTGAGGATACTCAGCAGTTCATGGGGGCCTGCTCATCATAAATGACCTCCAAAATCCCATGGGAATGGAACTCATTATTTATTGCAATGCCCACAAACCTAGCAATGTGCTTTTCTCAACCCTTGGCCCAGTAGTGACTGTCCAGCCGTGTTACTGGTATACAATGGTGCTTCAGGGATGAAAGGGATCTTGTGCAGACACCAGTAAGAGGGGTGCACTTGTGATGTCCCCTTCCCTTCTGGGCCCTACTGATACATGAACTCATCCCAGAGACACTTTTAAGTCAAAATGACCTACTTCTCTGCAGACAGCTCTGCCTAAAATGACTCAGATAAAATGAGAAGGGATTTCCTTACTGGCCTAAAACAATTTTAAAGTGAAATTTGTTGAACTCTAAAAAAAGAGAAAAATTTTGTATGATTTTGTACTTTTGGGCTTCTTTTGGAAAATAATTCAATGTTGAAAAGATTGTTTATCTTCAGTATTCCAGATTGAATAAACATGCATAAGCAATTTTGATCATAAGTGGGTTCATCTAATTATACCAAGCAAAAATCATTATGGATAAGCTATGGAGATATTACCTCCAAAGAAATAAAAAAATAATTTATAACTATTTTAAATCACATAGTGGAAATGTTTAATTTCTGCAAAATTAATTCCATGGGTTATGAAATTCCATACTTTTTATGCTTAAATGTTGTAAAATATTTTCTTAACACTTTTTAGCATTTTCTGGTTAAAAACTTTTTTGTGGGTGAAACAATAGTCTTCATTAAAAAGAAAAATGTTAATTTTTGCTTTCCATTTCAGTTTTTTTATGACAAGTTTTGTGTGATAACCCAGGCTGCTCTCTGCGTGACAAGAAGCCAGCGTTACTTTGACTGAGATGCACCTGATTTCACTTTGGGATTTCACAGAGCCCAGAAGCAATATTGTTTACAAAATAGAATAGCAAATGGAGAGAAGCACTGAGGATAGATTGCCTGCTCCATGGGTAGAAAAGCTTACACAACCTAGTCCTGGTGCCACTTGGACATTTTTTTCACTGGCACAATTTCTTCCCTCTAGGGGTGTTTTCCAATTTGTCTTAGCTCATGCAAAACCAGAGTGAGCCTTGCTAATGGTGAAGGACCTGAAGTTACCCAGTAATTTAGATTTCTTATGGAGCTCAGGAATTGTCTCTAAATAGCTTCCCTGGGATTATAGCTGGGGAAAAAAGTAAATTAATATTGAATATCAAAAGAGAGAGTATACAGTCAGTTGCCTTGGTGAACAAACATTGCTCCAACAGGAGCACTCCTGGATGGCTCAGGAGTGATCTTCATTTCACCAACTGAAACTTTGCTATTTCCCTTCAGGTCAGGGCTCTGCCAACACATGGAGTCTGTGCTGGGGCTAGGGGAGCCAGATGGGGGTCTTTCCACTGTCTGTAGTAGGAATGGTTTAAGGCTTTATCTGTCAAATAATTTTTGCCCAAATATGTAAAACACATATAAAATATTATCTACATAGAATACTCTTCCTCCACAGAAGCTGTGATTCTGCATGCTGTTTTGGTTTTACAAAACTCTGTCGTGCTAGTAAGTGAAAAAAGCAATTCTCCAGGCTTTTGTCTCTTCCAAGCTGAAAACTCATTAATATTTATTACCAAACAGGTGTAACTGAAATTATGAGGAACTCACTTTTATGGTGCCACAATTCTCAGCTAGTTAATTTTAAATTTGTAATTAGATTTTCTCCAGCAATTTAATTACTGAAGCCAAGGGAGTACCCATATTCCAAGAGAAAGATGAAGTAAAAGTAATTTTATTGCACAACCTACCCTCAGATTCTAAAAATCAGTGGAAAAGCTCCTCCTCCAGTTTAGCTGATTCTGCTCAGTATACAGGATTCAGTCCTCTACTGTATGGCTGGTGTGGCAACAGCACTCTGCGTTCATTGAAAATTAAAACTGCCTCAAGGAATTCAGAACAAGCACTAGACTGACTTATGCAGATGACGAAAGAGGGATCCTATGAATTTACTTACAAATGAAAATTCCTTTGTTACTGTTAGAAAGTTTTCTTTTGCGATAAATGGAGTTTCTTTATCTGAAAACCTGGATGGTTTGAAATATTCTTTTTCTACTCCAATTTCCAGCACTTAATTCTCAGTCTACCACTTGACTGTTTTTCATGGAAACCAAGAGTCCTTTGACATTAAAACTATATTCAAAATGGGGGTAATGACTCCTCCTTCTGATCCAGTCAGAGGCACTAAATTACAATGGTTTATTTTGTAAAAACAACAGTAAATGTGAACACTTGCTTTATATTTCCCAGAGCTCTCTTTTTGAAATTAGATTTCCTAATAGTTGAGATGAACTCGGAGAAGCCGTTAAGATCTTTCCAAAATTACACTTTAAAGATCACAAAGACTTTTGCTCTCTCTTCTCTTCTCTTCTCTTCTCTTCTCTTCTCTTCTCTTCTCTTCTCTTCTCTTGTCTTCTCTTCTCTTCTCTTCTCTTCTCTTCTCTTCTCTTCTCTTCTCTTCTTCTCTCTTCAGTCTCCTCTCTTCATGGTTCTGCCACAGAGGCAGCTGTAGATGCCATCCCCTCTCACACCATCCCAGGTGCTCATACAGCTGCCCCACAGCTGAGCAGCTCTGGGCTGGTGGCCTTGTGGATCATCCCTTGTGTTGTGCTAGTGACACATGTCTGAGTCCTAGCCTTGTGATAAGGAGGTGGCTCTTCATTACAGGAAATCTGGGTGAGGACCAGCACATGAGCCATGCTGGGGTCCACATCATAAATACCATACAGATTCAACTTTTGCCAGGTCTGACTGTGCCCTGCTGTTCCCAGTCCTTCAAGGTGCCCAAGTGTGTCTCCTGTGTCCCACACAATGCCTTGGTTGTTGCTGTGCCTCACACCATGGGCAGCTGGCCCTGCTGGGCTGAGGCTAGTGCAGTCTCTAGCAGGATGCTGCAAGGACAGGTGATGTGTGTAGGGAGAGTTAATGGCTCTGATGAGGCCAGTGCCTTCTCCACGGACTGTAACATCATATTTTCCCTCTATTCCATCTGAACAAAGTCCAAGAAGGATCAACTACACAAGGGCAGCCATCTGGCATGACTCAGAAACCCAGTTTTAGCAAATGCCTTGAGACAGGTACCTGTGCTGATCACAGCATAGACAGAGGAAATAAAGGACGTAGAATGCACCAAGGGCTCCTAAACTGGCTGCTACAGCAAGCAGCTTTGAAGTAGTCCGGAAACACGGTGCCCAAATGTGGAGAGAAATTCCAAAACACATTAATTCACTGTCAGGAATGGACAGTTACAGGCCCTGCACAGACCATGGTCCCTTTTCTAGTTGCTTTGTGGAGGAGCAGTGTCCAAGAGCTGTTTTTTCACAGCCGTAAGTTGGAGCCAAGCTAGATTTGCTGAGAATCCATGGAGAGAGCTTCCCTCCACTGGGTAACCTGCCCTCCCCTCCTATCACCCTGAACATGCCATCAGGACATTGTCCCCCAGCTGGCTGCTGTCTCACAGACACCCAGCAGAGAAGGAGGGTCAGCCTTTGGCACAAGACCAGCAGGTTCTGTGCCACCCAACACGCCCTGGGAGGGGTGAGCAGAGCCTGAGCAGGGCTTCCTATAACCAGGGGCAGGCAGTCACCATGCTGAAGCCTGACAAGTGGGAACACAGGGGTCTGATCAGTACCTTCCTGAATTTACTGAGGCAGAATGCCTGGAAAAGGGAGCTGGTAATGACAGACTCCCAGGGAACCATTTCAGAAGCAGCAACTTCCAAGTCAATCCTGAAACCCCAGCGCTGTTTTCTTGGCTGCATTCACCTTATCCCTGTGTTATGCTGATCAGCATTGAGAGGTAAAAGTGTCATAGATATTATTAAGGAAGACTTGAGCCCTGTTCTGCTCACCAGACACAGCAAAATGTAATCTACAAATGCAGTCCATGTCTACATCTAAGATGCTGCAAATAATCACCTCACTCTGAGTGTCAGGTAAAAGCAAACTAGCATCCTTTCTGTGTCCTTTGGTCTCATAAAACCCCTGGGAGCCCTAAGATCTTCAGAGCTGCCCATTGTTCCATAACATGCACTGATAATCTTTGTAATGTCTGAGTCCTCACAGTGTGAACTGTGGTTTCTGGAGGTGTGTATCTGGGGCAAAGTGCTCTCATACTTAAATCAAATATTGCATGTTGCAGTAAGAGATCTTGCAGCTGTTTGCAAAGGGATGCAGTTATTGTCCTTACTTTAAATGTGGGAAGTGATTTTCTCATCATCACCCAGAAGAGTAAGGAGAAAATAGGATGCTTTTCTCTTGATCTTAAAACCACTACGTGTAATTTTACAAACATGCTGCCCCTGAGTGCTATGGAGTTTTTATCATTTTTGCACAGATACCTGCATACCCAAGGGCAGAACCTCACTGTTATATTTTAAGCATATTTGCTACTCTCTGTATAGGAAGGTTGTGTAGAGGTAGTCAGGAGTTTTTATAAAGTAAATTTCAGGAAGAGCCAGTTCCTTGTTGCAAAAAATCTTCTGTCCACATCTCTTTTGACAAATCTTTAAAGGCAAGAGACTTTGGAATTTGGAATTTGATCCAGATGGAATTCTAGGGATCTCAATCATATATTCTAAAAAGAGTCCTTCATCTCAGACTGAAACATAAAAACTACTTGATTTTGCTCTTGTGCTTTTTCTGGTTTAATGAAAGCACAGCAAAATGTGTTTGTTTCATTTATATGCCAGACTAAAAAAATTCTGACATTGCCTTAATAGTCAGAACACAATGGCCTTAATATCTCATTAATTTGAAAAGCCTTCATTTGCATAGTCCTCCCTGTTGCTGTGATGGAATTACACCATCTCATTAACATCTTGGGACAGATCAGAGCTGCTGTGGGTTGTGCTGCTTTTGAGGAAGTGCAGTGTTAGCTTGTAGGTCCCAGGAGAGACACCACTTAGGAATATGTATTGTATTGAGATATTCTTGTAGAGATTTGAGTCCTGAGTCAATGCTGCAACATTTTAATGTTTGATGTTTTATGAATGTTCTGATGTGCTTGCCATTCTACGAAGGTAATTATGAGATGCCTTGGGCTAGAGGAAAGGCTTAACCCTATGATTGAAGAGCTCCAATAACATCATTAAAATTAAAGAGATTTAGTCATGGGTTTTGAGGCAAAAAAACCCTAATTATCATATCATAACTTGAGAAAAAAAAAGAAAAAAATTAAAGTAGGAGGGAAGTCTAGGTGTTTCAATTTTAAGGTGTCAGGAAACTTATTGATGCATTACATGCTTTGAAGCCCTCTGGGTGGGAAGCCATTCAGCTAGAGACATGTTTTTAATCCTGCATGTTTTTGACCCAGTGCACATGTTTACACTGATACACTCTTCCTCTAGACTTTTTTCGTCTTTCTAGGAAACACATGACTAATCTGCAACAGAAATATATGATAAATTTGAAGTGTCCTGCTTGCATAACTCCTAAGTAGCTCCCAAAAGCAGTGTGGGAGTGGCAACCCTTTTTTTGGGGTGCAGGGATGGGGGGTAGGTGCACCCACCTCTGTGAACATCATTAAGCCTCTTTAACAGTATTTTAAATCCCAAATTATTTGCCTTTTTCATATTAAATGATGCATTGTCCAGCTCCTTCTCCTTCCTCCTCTTTCACCAGAGAATATTTATTTTTCTGTTGTTATGTAAGCTCAGAGGAGATGCTAGTCTGTGATGATGTTCCCTCCTGAATGGTTTATCCAGTTATTTAGATCTACCTCCTTTCCTCTTTACTTTTGTGTTTTGCCTGGTGTGAAATTATTTCTTGACCTTTCCATTCTATGTAATTTTTCACATATTTCTTAAATTACCAAGCTTAAAATTGCCTGCAGAAGTCACAGTTGTGGCTAAGGATAAAGAACCTCCTACTGCTCAGGATGGTTTTGAAATTTCCCTATTACGTAGGATTTGCAAAAGTCAGGAAAGAAATCCTAAGAACTTTTTACCCATGTGTTTACAACAGTTCTCCTGTTTCCCTGTGGAAGTGCTTTGAGGACAACCTTGTTTGTTCTGGCTATGTGGATTTCATTACATTTCATTAAATTGCTTCTTCTCCCAGAATTATGTATTGCTCAGACACTGGCTTCAGCATAGTTACGATATCACTCCCAATCTTTGAAGTAAACTCTAATTTCACATAGATTTATTTATTATTATTAACACCAAAGTTTATTCCTATATTTACATTTATGCACTGGAAATGTTGGGTTCTGCAATGGTTATCAGTGCCAGAGATGTGAGAGTCTAACATTGTATGACTGTCTCTCTATAAAAATAGTTCTGTTTGTAAGTGAAAATACTCTCCCCGGTGTTCATGGGGGAAAGACATGAGCAGAAAGTTAAGCATGGAGATCATCCCTAATCCTTGTAGAGACAAAAATGCAGTGGAAGTTACTTTTATACAGCAGATAAAATATAGTCTGTCCTTATTACAGTGTACTGGAAAACTTGAAAAAGAAAACCTCTTGAGGCTTTGATATTTTTTCCTACTTTATCAGGTTTCATAAATGCTCAGAAAATCTGTGTCAGGTTACCTGGCAGGTTGGAGAGCAGGCTGTTGTTGAAGTGTGGATGTTACCAACTCAAAAAGATTTTTGCACAGGGCATTTGCTCAGAACTCTTTCTGAAGCATGGCTTCCTTTATTTCTGAGTAAAAAAAGGTACATCTAGGTGATGTGAGTTTAAAAACAATTACAATGAATTCATTTTTAAGCCTTAAAAGTTCATGAATTTGAAACTCTTTGTTTCAGCCAGTTTTGTCTTGCAAAGCTGTATGAATTTTATAGGCCAAAGCAAATGATAATAAATAATAATTTAGATTTTCAATCTATTAAGGTGACCTGTCTGGAGAGTATATTCCAAGTAAGAAAAATATCTATTTTAAGATCTTTTACTAACTTTATCAAGATTTTAATATAACATTTTTAAAAGGCCTGCATACTACCAAATGAGTATTCAAAATATCTTTTTACTTAAAAGAATATCTTAAGAATACCTAGCAAAAATGAACTGAATTCTTTAGTGCTTTTTTTTGAAAGATAAGACATATTAATATACATAAAACTTAGAGAAAGCATCTGCCAAATATGTCATATAATTACAAGTCATACAAGTCTATTTGTTCCAAGTATAATGTTGTTATTTTATTTAATAAATGAAAAATTATCCAGTAAGAAAATGTGCAGACATATAGAAATGTTAAATTATCTGCTGGATAATTTAATTATAGGAAAGATCTTATATTGTTCCCTAATGCAGTAAGAATTGTGAGAACAATACCAATCTGTGAATGAGAAGGCCATGGAACTGGGGTTATTATCTTTTTATATCTGTAGTAACTTAATAAAAATTTTGAAAGGAAATTTATATGATTCATATTCTTTGTGTGTGGTAGAAAAAATAAGCCATATAACAATTGATTTGGAAGGCAGAAGATTTTTATTTAATATTAAAAATATAAATTGGAGAGGCATAGAGAATTCTAAGCAAGCTCAGCATTTAAAATTACAGTAGCTACCTCGTGTTTCCATTCTTAGAAATGGAAAACTCTTTTTAGCCACCTTTTTTTCTGAAGCAAACTCTTCACGATTTTATATTATAAAATAAAAGAAAGAGCTATTCTATCAGCTTTTCACTTTGTCATCTGCATCATATGCTTTCTGTACTGCACATTTAAAAATACAAAATAGTAGATGCAGATGAATCTTTGATTTTGAACCTGATTATGGTCATTTAACTTTTGAATATAGTTTTATCTGCTTTATCCACAAGTGATATTAATGTTCTGAGCTCTGACTCACATGGAAATCTTCCTTTTCACTAAGCATTACTTCTCTTTAACCTTTCCTGTGAATATGGTTATCAGTAGGGTCTCACAGTAAATAATTTAGATCCAAAGCTGTCAAAAAATTGCCTGTTGCCTTTTGTATTGGATACTAAGATGAATATGACCGTGCAAAGACCCCTTGAGACATCAATATCTGATGGTGGTGGTTCGTTCTTGGTACTTGCTTCCCATTCATCCAAGCCTTGGGTAGACCTTGGAGCTGCACTTTAGTTGGCTTAAACCTGAATTCTAAGGCTACAGGAGAAAACCTGTGCTTTTACAAGTAGTGTTCTTCAAACAAAATATCCTCAGGCAATTGAATTGCTTTTTCTCAAAGGTATTGAGAAGGAAGTTTTACCTTGTGAGACTGACAGCGATTTCTTACCAATCAACCCATGAGAAACTCAGCTCAGCTTGCTCTGAGGGCTGACCTTAGCAGGAACAAGTCATAGCACAGTTCTCTTCACAGTTGCTTTTGTACTTTACACATGTACACTCCTCCAAAGAAACAGGAGGAAATGCATTTGAAAACACAAAGTGTTTCATTGCCAAAACCATCTTTCTTCAATGGTATGGTGGTCGGGGAAAATGCATTTAAGTTACTGCTCATTCTGCTTGAACTGTCTATGTGGAAAGGCCCAGCTTTGATTCTTGCTTGTTTTCTGTGTGGCTTTCTGATCACATACTCATTAGCAATGCTAATACCCAATGTGGTCTTTTCTTTTCTGAAAGACATCCTTTAAAAAAGCAGTTCAAGATATGCTTGCAGCAGAGACATCTTTCATGATATCTACATGAAATACCCCTTCTCTACCTGACTACTTTCTATACCTGAAGAGTGGTCCACTATTGTGTATTTCTGGTTATATTCAATTCAAGGACCTTTCTTCTTTGATTTTTTTTCCTTCCTCTAAAAATTATTCATACACTCCAAGCAGTTTAAAAGTATTGTATATACATACATACACGTGAAATCATTATGGAAATGCTTTATACATCTTCTGACTAAATAATGCCTTGGCTCTTGAATCAATAGGAATATTTTCCTGTCAAATTAATTCACTGAATGATGAAGAAATAAATAATCTCTTTTTTTACTTTATCTGCAGTATTTTTTCCAACTTTTTGCATTATAAAATACACATATTTTAAATTAGATTATTTTACTAGATATCGAGGTTAATACATTATGTCACAACTAGAAGCAGAAAATCATTGTAGGATAAGGTTTACTTTGTAGACTTTCTAATCTCCTACTTTCTCAGGTACATAATTGTCTTGTCCTCGTAACTTGGGTGATTATTGAAAGAATTTTTAACATCTGATTGTACTAAAGAAATTGAAAAACTTAATTTCTGGTTTTCAATTAATAAAACACAAGAGGTGATACAGAAGGATTTGCCATTTCTACAGCAATTTCAGCTCCTTGCTTCTTCAAATCCAATTTTGCAAACTAATGATTATCCCACTCGTCACTGATTGTCCTGTGACCTTGTTAGCATGTATGTTTTTGGAAATCTTTGTACTTCTTGGCCTAGAGATAAGGAAAATAAGATAGTGAGGTGAATGGGAGCTCTGGTGAGCAGGAGTTCTGTGTATTATCAGCTTGAATGATAATTGGCAAGGTAGAATCTCGGAGCATACTCAGACATATAATTGCACTCCTCACAGTGTGGCTGGGTTTTCTTTCCACTGTATCACTTAGCTCTACTTTTGTGTTTGTTAGGCCTTTTCCCTTTCAGACAAGCAAAAATGAACTCTCAAGAACTTTTCTTTCTCCTTTACCTTGGTTTGTCTCTAATCACTTTCAGCCCTCTGATCACTCCTCTACTGGACCATGTCAGAAGATTCCCAGAAGCCTTTAGGAAAGCTCTACCTTCTTTACAAAGGCAGTTTTATGTGATGCTACAATAAAAACAATTAGAGGAATGGCTTGTAATTTGCTTTTCCAGACTTCCAGGTCAAAAGAAGAGAATGATTTAAGAAAATTCCTTAACTGTAAAATATTTTGAGACATGTATTTAGGACCTGTTAAAAGCTACAGTCTGGCAGCTCTGAAAAGAGAAATAATTGATAGCAAAAGCATAATATATTTCAAAGACTGTCAACCAATCCCACCAAAAGAATAACAGAAAAATTACCTAATGAATCATTATTTTGGAGAGTCTACTGCTCACAGTCTAGGCTGGTAAAGTCTGTGGCATTTCTGTTGAGAATAAAAATGTACCTCTCAGCTACAGTGGGAGATTTTTGTTTATGCTGAGCAAACATATAAAATTTTTTATGAATGACTACTTTCCAGAGAATACAAAACTTATGGGTGGGTACTCAATGTCAATATATATAAAAATATTGTAACTATAACCTTTTTCTAGGGTGGAAAAAAAGAGACTGTCCCAGCCTACTGAGACATGATCTTTGTCATTCAAGCAACATTAATAAGTCACATTTGAGTTTCTTCATCTACCGTCTGGCACTAAACACAGGAAACACTTCCAAAGGCATGCAGTGATAGGACAGGGGGCAATGGCTTTAAACTGAAAGAGGGCAGGTTTATATTAGATATTAGGAAGAAATTATTTATTGTGAGGGTGGTGAGATTTTGGATCAGGTTGCCCAAAGAACTTGTGGATGCCCCATCCCTAGAAGTGTTCCAGCCTAGGCTGGATGGGGCTTTGAGCAGCCTGGTTAGTGGAAGGTGCCCCTGCCCATGGCAGAGGGGTTGGAACTGGATGATAAGATCCCTTCCAACACAAACTATTCCATGATTCTATGACTCTGTGAAATACTGCATTTCTAAATTGGTTGGTGATTGCTAAATTGGATGATGCAAATATGACTGTAATTAAATCCTACTTAGACATGAAAATTAATTCAATTAATAAAATCCATTATGAAAACAATTTAGCTAGAGTCCAAGTGCAGAAATCTTGCTGCTCTTGATGTTTGACTAAGGTCCACTAATACAGACTTCTTATCTCACTTGTAGTAACATTGAATAAGTTCCCTCAGTGGAGTTCCTCTGATGTAAAATCAACTAAAAACATGTCAGACTAACATGTTGTGTATTAGTTCATATGGAAATGATAATTGCCAAGTGAAAAATGCAAGAAATTTAAAAAAAAAACCTTGGTTTGCTAAATTAAAGTTTAAAATATTTCCTAGCCATTTGTTTTTTTGTTTTTATTCTAGCTTCCATAGTGAAAGAACAACATTGGAAAAGGCACTCTAGAAAACTAGGAGAAATGCAACACACATTAAAGTTCACAACATATTTACCAATAGTGTGATCTGTTGGAAACTGTGAAAGTATCACTCTGCTCTCTTAAATTCATGCCTGTCAGCTATCTGATAGATCATTATTAGAGCAGGTTTCATTTATATCTGTAATTTTTATTAGGTTCAAAACTGAGCAGGTATAGTAAAGTTATTCCAATTATTCACATACTTATTTAAGAAGAAATGAAGAGCCACAATTAATGCTCTTAGTTAATTCAAAGAAAAAAAAAATAAAAGCTTCCCAGTCATTTCTTATCCTTTTTATATTCCTACTTTACTTTTTTGTCAAAAGATGGCCAACAGGTGTAAAATGTACTGCTATTTTGGAGATAGTGCTGGAGAATTTGGCCTTAGTTATGCTCATAGAACCCAGTTATCTGATGAACACAATTATCAGATGAACAAATTTATCCCCAAATATTTCACATGACATTTGGAATATTTAAATATCAGTTAAAACCTTTGCTAATTAACTTGACTCTTGCAACAACCTTAGGGCACAATAACCATGCATGTCTCCTGTCTGGAATCAATTTGTCACTGATACAAATCACTGCACTGAAGTCAAGAAATCATGATAACCTACATGTCACAGTTGCTTTGCTCTGAACATTCCTTTTTGCTCTGAAACAGGGATCCTCATTGCAGATATATTTATGAGAGGACAGTCACAGGACTTCTCAGGCACATACCCATTTCCCTTAAAAATTCTTCTGATAAGCTACTACATCGTCTGGGATGTGTTTGATTATGGTTGTTTTGGGGTTCTGTCACCATTCCCACCTGCCATAGTTTTTTTGTTTGGTATCTTTGTCTTTTTCTCTTTCTAGTCTTTTGATATTCACTTTTTTAATTGTTTTATGCCATATAAAATTAAATAGATAAAAAAGCAGCATGCAGGTGACTGAGCATACCTTTTGCAGTGTGTCTTGAGATACTTCTCAGTTCAAACTTCAGATCTGCTATACAAGGTAATGACTTGAACTCGTGCAACTGATGAGAAAAAACCTCCCCACTCCTTTAAGGACTCCTGACATTGCTGTTACCACACAATGCTGGAAACATTTCTGTTCTGAATTACAAGTTAGTATTATAACATATCCCCAGCAAACAACTGATGTAAAGTCTTTCCAAGCAGTGTTTCCATAAGTTTGGTATATTTGCTGCAGTGACACTTAGCAATGAAGATGAACTTTGGATTTTAAACATCAGTCTCTCCTTCAATGACAGTAGCTATGCATCTTCCAGGAAATTTACTGCTGATGCACAGAAGCATAAATGGGTTCTTGTTAAGATCAAAGAAAGGAAAGTCTTTTAAGTTATTCCTGGGTTGATAAGCTCCAACTCTTATCTCCTCTCTGAGTGAAACATTAATTTTAAACAGTGGCAGAGGAGCTCTGATCATTCCTCGGCCTGTTCTATTTTAGAGGTCTAGGGATTTTTTCTTCTTAATTTTGGAATTTTGCCAGTTATCTTCCAGTGAAAAAGAGGAGTTTTGAGAGCAATGAGAGGCATTATCCTATCAATAGGAAGGTGAGTAAGCATGAAGGTTGCCTCTGCATATGTCACTCACAGTAGTGCGCCACAAACTTGCAAACATCTACATTTTCTGTGGTTCAGCTCAGTGGAGTGTCATTACCTACAGACATTATCTACAAAATGGGAGAATCCAACACATTCTCCCTTGTACTTTTGCAAACTAATGACTTGAGCCTTGGCAGATGTTGGTGTCTGATCTCCCTTAGACAGTTTTCTTTTCAACTTTTTCTTCTTGTCTCAATTCTCTCACACGTAAGTCTTTCAAAACATGAGACCTAAACCCAAATCCAAAAAGTAAGAGTCTTTGAGGCTTCCTATATTAAGCATTTATGCCTAATTAAGATCTGCTAATGAAGAGCAGATTAATTTGGATTAACCAGGTAGAAAGACACAATCTGTAAAAATACAGAATATTCTATTCCAATTTTTCCAAAGATTGCAGTATTCTAATTTTTAGCAGCTCCATTGAGGGGTCAGTGTCAGAGTTATACAGAAAAAAAATCCCCTTTTTATGTGATACTCAACTCTGTATCTTTTGAGACTAATTCTGATTTTGAATTATATATAAAGTATTTCTTTTGTAAACATTCCTTCCTATATTAGGTATAAAAAGAAGAAAGTACAATAATCTTTTGGCCTCCTTTAATGCTTCCTTCAGAAGTACATTCACTTCTGTGCATGAATACATGTAAGTGTTTGTTTTGGATAAAATCAATAATATTATGAGTACAACAAAAAGGAAAATTTAATGCAATGACTGATCAGTTCAAAGACAATATTTTCTAATATCTTCATTTTTATGTAACAGGATGAGCTTGAGAAAAGCTTGCAAATGGGCACTGTCTATTTCAGAAAACATATTGCTGTCACCTCAGTGCCATAAATGCAGATCCCAGTAGTTTGTTCAGAATCATCTTCTCCCTGGAAGACCATCTGAGAGGGGGAGCTGTAAAAATAAGCTGTCAGCAAACAAAAGCCAATAATGATACATAAGAATGACAGGAAACACTTTGTTGAATGATTAAAGACTAAAGCAAACTTGTGCTGGTAAGTTCCTACTTAAAGTCCTGAAAAGCAACTCAGGACTTTATTCAAGGCTTGGGCTCTTAATAGAGAATTAGTTTTAACCCTTATGCAATCAGATTCTTCTGGAGATTTGGATCCAGACCTGTAAGGAGTGAATCCCTTTGGTGGTGATTCTGGAGCCATGTCAGGACTTTAAAAGAGAGCAAAGACTGTTTTCTCTCTGGGGCTGTGTTTTGGAACAATGGTGATGAGAAAATGTTTTGCCCAGCAAGGACTTCCAGATGTGTAACTCCTTCAATATGTATGCCTGAAAAGCAGCATCAAAGCAATATTCAATACAAAATTATTGATGCACAAACACAACTGGCAGAGCCTCCTGGACAGCCACGAAACACATTCTGGCATTTACATATTTGAACTCTTCTGTGTCATTTTCCACATTGTCAGTGTAGCCTACAAGATTTCTTAATTGTCAGTCTAGTCTATAAAACAAACCAGGCAGTCTCAGTGTCTATAAATTGTTAGGAATATACAATTTACAGATATATATTTTTAAAACATAAGAGAAATAAATTACAATTATCTTTTGAAATGACTACAGAATGTGGTCCAAGTTTCATAAAAAGAAAAGTATGTTCAACTGCTCAGAAAATACGCTTGACCAGAGTAAATCCTGAAGTATTTGAAACCATTACTGGTAAGGTGAAAATCTGAGCATGTGCTAATGTGAACTCCCGCTCGCACAGGTAAAACACTGATTGTGTTCTGTAGAAAGGATAATAAAAGGCAGGCTAAGCAGCTTATTTAATTAAAGTAATGCCTGTGAGGTTGTATACTCTCATATAGAGTCTGTTGTTAGTTTAAGCTGCCTTTAACCCAAAGAATCTGTAAAATGAGCCAGTGGAAATGAAAGTTTCTAGCACTGTTCTCACAAAAGGACTTTGTGCGATGCATTGAGGGAGCCAAAAGTTGAGACTAAGTAGATTAATTATTCAATGAAAAATATTCTGATAACATGCACCTTTGATCTGCAGTAGTGCCAATGGTGGCAGCTCCAACCAGAGCAGGCTCCAGTTAGAGACTCCTGTGTGGGAGCTTAGAAACTGCTATCTCTGTTGTTTTTTATCAATGGATTGAAACAGCTCCTTAACTATACCTTGAATTACTCTAGTGATTTGAAGTCCTAAGTTCTGAAGAGTGAATTAACCTGGAGGCTCACAGAATCACCTTACAAAAAGCCAAATCGGCAAGGGACACCCACACATTTTTCATTGGGAATGAGGGACAAGGTGTGCAAACAAACCTGTGTCTTAAGCACTGATCATATTTTTGCTTAGAACTGGCATCAGGAATGGTTGAGTGCTCTGTGAGGTTTCCTAAACTGAAGAAATTTAGGAAATTGAATTTTTCAGTTTTGGCTGAAGTTGCTGAGCATCTCATTGATTTGAGTGGGGGTTTTTTAGGCTCTTAGGAGCTACTAAGCTCAATATCTCTGCAAAGATCTGTTTGAAACCCACCCAAGAACTTTTTTATAGATTACAATCCATTGTGGTCTTTTATTTATGGTGATTTTGCTCATTCCTTCTGCAACATGAATGTTGGATCTGTGTGTGAAAGCAAGTGCAAATAAACTGGTGCAATCACAAAGCTAAGATTTACCTTCTCGGTGTTTGTCTTTTTTTGTTCACTCACTCACTCATTCACTTTTTCACTGTCTCACCCCTTCCTTCTTCATGGCTGCCTTGTTGATGTGGCCTTTTGTTGCTCAGTTAACTTGAAGACAAAATGAGAAATGGCATCAAAAGGATTACTAATGTCATGTGTGTTGATAATGGAGAGTTTTTTCAGGCACTTCAGAAACAGCAATGTGTTAAGTCTTGATTGTTAATGGCTTAAAGGCAAATATAACAGCTTACTGGGGAAAAACAAACCCCTAAACTTACAGAAACATTGATTTTGCAGCTAAGAACCCTTGTATTTTTTGTTAATTCTCTTGCCAAAGGCAGAAAGTATATCAAACAGGTATGTCAAACACAGAAACTGTATTCCAGTCTGAGTAATCTAACATCTTAATCTCTCCCAACAGAATATTAATTCCTTTTATCTTATGGTTCTTGACTTATGTTCTGATGTTCAGTGTGGTTTGCATAGTCATCTTCATTTCTGTAAAGTGATGGATAACAGCAATAGCAGCATCCAAAAATCGACAGGGCACTGCCACAGCCTCTTTATTCCCTCTCCTCCATGAGCCACATCAGGCACAAAGGTAGGCAAATCACTGCCAAGTGATAATCCTGCATTCATTCCCTCAGGGTGTTTTTAGTATTTTCCAACCAGACTGCACAGACAGGCTATTGAAATGCAGACAGCACTGCATTAAACAGTAGCTGTTTGGTAGAAGAGAGGATCAGGGCAGAAACCACCCAAGGATGACTGCCCAGGGATGCAGGTGTTGCCTGTCAGGACAACATTTTTGCTCTAGTTTGAAAAATGACCATGGAAAATAGATAATAGCGACTGGAAAATCATTTCTGAGTAGAACTGTGGACTTTCTGTCTTTTCACATCCACTTTTTTTTTTAAAATTTCTTGACAGTGCTCTGAACTCACCTAAGTTCAAGGAAACTCACATCTGGCCTTATTTGCACTTATAAGTTTCAGGTGTACAACAAAGTTAATGAAGTTACAACATTCTACAGCACAACAGATGACCTATGCCTCAAGCAGTTATTCTTTTCCTGACTTTGATTTCTTATCCTCTAACCATTTTATGCTGAGAGAGTGTTATTTCTTCACAATTTCCAATAATTTCATTATGCTGCAGGGAAAAGAAACATCAATTAGTCATTCAACAATAAGGAACATGTTTTTGCTGGAAAATTATATTTCTTTTAGTGTTTTTCTCATATTTGTAGCATGCAGTTATTTGTGTGCAGAGGTAGATAAAACAGAGTTCCTGAATGCAAATGTCATTTCCTCCTTTCAGTCGGCAGAACTTTGATTGTCTGATTATGTTTATACCAAACCCATGAGTGAATCTGAAGTGTATTTTCTCATTATGCAGTACAACCAAGGACAAAGTGCTGTAAGTCATATTTGTGCTCACAGATTCTTGATTTAACCTTTGGTCAGCTGGAGGAGCCCTGGGGTTGCTTTATGTTGCTATTGGTTCCAGCGTCTTCCATTGGGGCACTTGTCAGATGTGAGCAGCCCATTCCACTTTCCTCAGAGGCACAGCTGCCTCTGCATCCACTGATGGGAGTGTGGAGGAGATAGTGAAGAACTGGAGCTGACTCTATCCATCAGTTACAGCACATTCTTCACCACTGCCTTAAATTACTGCTAGCAGTTTCTGTTGGTACCTGACATAAAAATGTCATTTGAAAACTGCTTCACATGTCTTCTAAACTTTCTCCAGATCACACACTCCTTTAAACTGAACTTTATTTATTCTGTGGGCATTAGAAAGACAGGAAAGATGGGAACTGGCACTAGACTTGATAACTTATGAAGAATTTGAGGGAACTCAAAATCTTACATTTATTTACAACCGTAACTCCAAATTGAAATGATGGCTACTTCCCTACAGATTTATTTTTAGCGTGGCATTGTCAAACAACATCATCCATTGCCTAGGAACAAACTCTTACTATTGCCTCATAAGGCAACTACTTTTCTCCACCTTTTTTTTTCTTATAAGTCAATTATTTAATGGGGAAGAGTTTTGATCCAACAGGAAAAAATTTATATGGACTTGCTAGTAAGACACGATTCATGCCCTTTTACTGTTACCACTGACTGAAATCCTCGGCCATCCCTAAATATTTGCTCTTCTCCCTGCTTTCAAGCTTCCTAGTGGGAACAAGAGGACTACCCCAGCAGAGCTGTTCAAAAAACCAACCTGCACTGTTAGATTTCTGTCATGTGCTTTGAGAAGCAGTATGTAACATTTTGCCTTGGATGAAGAAGTTTTACAAGGCATCACTCTTGACTGCCTGCTGCCTACTCCAGGTGTGAAGGGGCAGTTTCTGCAATGGGATGCTTCCCAGGATCTGGACATTGTTTTGGTGTTGGTAGCTGTCAGAGAGTTCATTGTCTGTGTGCAGTCTGCAGAGTGCATGCTGGGCTCCATTTAAGTGGGAACTTATATGTGGGAGGTTTGTCTCAGATTTCTCCTTTCTGCTACAAAACCTCCAAATTCTGGCACTTAGTTAAAGGGGCAACACTTGTGCATGGAGCAATGAAAGACAAATCTGTTTAGGGAGCCTCAGCTTCTAGAACTGAATATGGAGAGCTTCCTAAGCAAGTACAAGTGATCACAAGTGATCTCAGAGCTGCCCTGGAAAACCTGCCAAGTGCTCCTAAATAGTAATACCAACACTTCTGTGTATTGTTTTACCTTCTGACAACAAGCCATGGCAATACCACACAAATATTTCCTCTAGAAACTCTCCCTAATGTTATGCTTGTTTTTCCCACACAGGGTGTTTCTGAGTTGGCAGGGACCATAAATACAGTCTTCTGGGGTTTGGGCTTATTCATGTTGATTTGCACAAAATCCAGGATGGCATTCAGTGAAAAATGGCTGACCAGTATAATGTTTGATTGATTTTTTTAATTTCTTATTCAGGACCTGAAATCAGCAAAAATATTGGCACTCAGTGGGAGAGATTTCATGTATCAGCTTCCATTATTGATGGCTTTTACAGCTATTAGTTCTTATTTTCAGCTGGTTTTAAAATGATTTATTTTCATAGTAATATTTAGTGGCAAGTTTGTCCTTTAACCGTCCATTTTTTCCTTTCTTCTCATTTTTTCAATGGTCACTGACAAATGTACTGGGAAAATTATATTTGCTTTAAAAAGCAGACATTTATCTCATATAATTTTCTTGAAAACAGGAAATTTTGTGGTTCTTAATGGAAATTTCACTTTAAAATATTTATATTCATTTTTAAGTCAGCCTTTTTAAACTAAACCTATTCAGCTTGACTGATCTCACAGAAACGAATTAGAACAATCTGATGGCAAAACTGTAAAGGCATTGTACTGAGAATAATTTGTTCTTGAAGTAAAGGTGAAAACATTCTTAACTGTAATATATTCATTCTACACAGCCAGCTGAAAATGCCAACTGAAAATGCAAGTAAGATCAGCTAATGAAGAAAAAACTCAAGAAATATGTCCTCCATTTGAAAGATATTTCTGAAAGAAAGGTCTGAAAGAAAAGTTTTTAAAGAGATTCCTTTTTCTGTGCTTGCTGAGATATGATGAGAGAAGTTGCTTCATTATGATTGCATATCAGAAGAAGAATTATGAAGCTGTAGTATCTCATGGCCTTGGAGATATACAAAATTCTCATTCTGCACTGTCTTTCACTTTTGTGAACATCCACACTTGTAAATTTACCAGTTCAGGAGGGCTGTGTCTTACCCTGCTTATGCACAGCAGCAAGCAACTTCCCAAAAATCTGTAGCTGGAGATTTTACCAACTCCATGTTTTCAGTATCTTATTGTGGAAAATGGATGTAAGCAAAAATTCATAATTTCTTGATACCTCCTGATCTACACTGAATGGTCAAGCTGAAGAGTTTTCTGCTTCAAGCAGAAGTATTGTGCTGTTTTTGAATTGGATCCACTCCCAGTTTCAGATCAACCTTTTGCAGACTAAATTTAAACTATTGTATGGGTTCAAGACTTTGACTGCATAATCTTGGTTATTATTAAGTGAATAAATGAATATTAAGATTTCTCCTTAATAAGACTGAAATCCTTTTTAATTCACATGGTACCTTCAGACTCAAGTGAGTGGTATGATAGCTGGAAAATACAATGAGTATGATAATGTTAACTGCATTGTGCAAGGTGAGGCTGTGACTTGAGTGGCTTCAACACTCCAGCATCAAGCAGAAAGCCAAAGGATGAGCCTTGTGCAATGGCAGTGGCTTGCCTGTGAGACCTGATTGTGGCTGCAACCAATAAAAGTTAAACTGGTGATGCACCAGGAGGCCAAAGTCAATAGAGGTGAGGGTTTCCTGCATAACTGAACCAGTTCTTCTTAAACTGTGACCTGTTACATTAAGATCTCGTAATTCTTCAGGTGAAGGGTTAAAAATTATTCCAAGCAAAATAAAGAGCTACCTTGTACACAATCCCTTATATCCCCTACTTACAATTATATTTAAAATGGAGGGAAGGATATACAAAAATATTCAACATATATGAAAATTTCACCAAACTGTTACTAGATGCTAAGTGGAAGTTCTTATTACAGTTCCTTGTAGGATGGCCTTTGGTATTTTCTGAAAAGTTTTGGATGTTCCTGGATGTTAGAGAAATGGAAGGGAGCCAGGAATTGAAAAGGCTGAGCAGAGCCACTTTAAAAGTGATTTATGATTTGATAGAAGAAGTAACTCCTCTTGCAGTTCTCTGTGAGGGAGAAAGTGATTGTAGAGTGAATTACCACCTAGTTTTTGTTCTTTGTTCTAATATATTCTTTGGTTGTTTATGCCCATTGACATTTCTTGCTCTACTTGTGGGTTACAAATATTTCTGTATGCTGGAATCCAGAATTCGGTTTGGTTTCTTAGTCAAAGGATTTCTTTAGGTTAGCAGCACCCTTTTGTGACAGACCTCAGGAGACAACTCAGTAACATGGCTTAAAAAGACCTTTATTCCTTCACACATCTTGTTTAGTCACTTGAAGATAACATGATGTGGCATTTCAGTATTTATAGCTTTCCTCTTTCCCTTTGTGTCCCTGTGTATTAATTAAAGGTACATTAACTCAAAGAGATTTTTTTAAGTTGTTATAGCAATGTACTTCCTTGAACCAGCTCCAACTAGTAAAAAATAATAACTTGAAGAAACTGTTTTTGAGGTCTAAAAGTTTCTAGATTTAATTATCTATGGAGCTTAAGTTGAGTGGAAAAATCAGCACGAGAACATCAAGAAAATGACACACTACAGAAGGAGAAGCAAGTCTCTGTTAAAGTAGGTAAAATCTGTAATCCTCTTAATCTGCTTTCTGAGTGATAAAAACCTTGTCCAACTTCCCAGATTATTCTCTCAGTTTCCATAAGAGACCCTTGTCAGTACTTCTCCCTACAAATCTGACCTGTTTTATATGTCAAAAGAGCAGTTACAAGCACAAAATTCAAAGCTTGATTTGGCATCATTAGCTAAAATGATAATTTAATTCTACTTGGGATATTCTGGAGGAGAAAGGACAGATATTTTGCAGTAGGTTTGCAGGTTATTTCAAACATTTTTATACTATGATTCCTTTCTGGTTTCGATTGACCAATTACCTTTTGAGAAACAGCTTCTTCATTTCCTTTGCCTCTATTTCTTTTGAAAGATTTTTTTTTGTCCAATTCTTATCTAGTAGACAGGATATACTGTATGATGGAAAGCCAGCTTCAGGATTTACTAGAATTTGATGGAAAAGAGATATCTTCTGGTTAAATACTAAGCATTATGAAAACCCACTTTTTAAGGTCTTGTAGTGACTCCAGAAACACAGAGGAGGTAAACTTGGACAGATTTTTTTAATTAGAAAGTAAATTTCTCCTGAGAAAAGGTACCTACAAGTATTTGATTTTTTGTAGAAGCCCAAAAGGAGAATGACACACTGGTGAATTACAAGAATAGTCTTGATGGCTGGATTGTGCCAAATTATTTAAATGCTAAAAAATAGCACAGTGATAGAGACGAGAATATTCATGTGCTCTGTATTTGAAAATATATACTCTATGATTCTGTGATAAGTCACCCCATTTCTATAAATAGGAGTATCTTAAATGAAGTGTGCCTCATCAATGCCAAATTAAATGTATTGTCTTCTAACAGCTGGGGCTGGCAGAATTCCCTTTTGTCTGTTTGCAAATAGTTCATGTAGCATTTTGCATTCTGCACATGTTTTTATTTCCAAGGGTTTACAGGAAGAAGCTGAACACTTGCTAGCAGTGTTGTGTTCTCCTACAGTGGGGAAGAGAGCAGGTGACCAACTGGCCTAGAGCACCGCTGTCCTGTGGCTATCCTGTGCACCAGACATGCCCAAACCCTTGTCTATGTGTTCCTGGAATATTTAGTGCAGCATCAAATAAACCTGAGCAGCTGCTTAGCAGTTCCAAACCATCCTAAACTGCAATTAGAAGTAGATTGAGACGGACAGGATTGGTGACTGTAAGACTAGAGGAGTCATTGATACAGCATCATTCTAAAAACTTGTTTCCCTATTGTTCAAGCAAAAAAATTTAGCCATGAAGGATGAGAAGTCCACAGAGGAAACCCCTGTAATGTACTTGAAGCCTCGATATTTCATCTGAATAGTGTAAGAGACATGAACTCTTACTGAGACTGCAGGTCAGGTAGATCTTCACCGTAGAGAGCTGCAGTGGCAGGCACTGGATAAGGGACTTAGGGTACTGGTACCTCTGCTAACAGCCATCATGGAAAAGAGGCTCCCACAACCTGTCCCTAGGTATTTGTGTTATCATTTGTTGCTGGATATAAGATTTTTTTTGCAGTTGTCTCGTTAATGCCATGGTTGATGTTAGCGCCGTGAGAGCCAGAATTATTGCCTGAGGTGTGTTTAGTCTCATATGCTCTGTGACCTTCACACTGTGAGCTTCATCCTCACCAATGCCAACCTTTTTCAGGGAATTTACAATGTTTCTTTTTGTCACTGTTAGAACATTTCCAGTCACTTAAGAGGAAGAGGTCAAAGAGCAGAGTCAGTGAGGCTGTTGCTTGGACACAAATGGCTGTTATCTGGACACTGATAAGTCTTCTAAAGACAGATTTTCTTACTGCAGAAGAGTAAACCCCATGATTCTCACCATTATTTTTTTATCAGCAAAAAGAAAAAAAGAAAAAGGGAAAAAAAATTAAAAAATAAAAAAAAAAAAGCCAACACATACTTCAGTTAAGCTATTCCAGAAACCATCCAAAGGCTAAGTTTGAGAGACACTAGGCAAATAATATTGCCATTTCTTTATATATCAAGTTTGGATAAATCAGCAAAAAAACCCAAAACCACTTTTGAGCTTAACTGAAAGAAGAGCTGACAGCAGCACTTACCAACTCTCTTGTGTTACAGATAACAAGGCAAGAGGAAAAGAGGAAACCAAATTTGAGCAAAGTGTGACCACACCACCAGTTTGTGCTTCAGGAGCCTTGGACTTAAGTGAGTTAAGGATTTTTCCAGTCAGAGATTCAAAGACTGGGAATCCATTTGTGACCATGACCCCTCAAAAAGGTCTCTGTTCTTTGGGGGTCTACATGCAAGGGAGCTATCTGTGCTCCCTCTGTAGTTTGTGGAGATCTTGAACTGAGCCCTTCATCTTTATGAATTGTAATGGGAACATGAATTTCAGTGTCCTATTCTTGAAAAAAAATGCCATCCAAAGTGCCCAGCCATTTCCATTTGCTGAGCTTTAATCATTAGGAGCAAGATATTTTCCTATAAAAGCAGGAAAAAGTGCAAAAGCCCTGATTCGTCAATCTCAATTTTCCATGAAAAATATCAAGCAAATATAATGCCAAGGACATAGCTTGGCACTAGTTGTAGACTAATTTGGTCAACTTTTAAAAGTGATATTGCTGCACTGGTCAAGGCCTCTTGTTAGAAAGTCCTAGTACAAAGAACTAACCCCCATATACATCCTGTGTACACATCTTAATGTACTCTACAGACTCTACTGAGAGGTGGATAAATATCCCATCCCACAATTATATTAGGAAAGGGAATTTCTATAGAGTGGTTTGGCAGTAGCTGCTTTGCTTGTATGTCAAAATGTTTGGCAGTACCTCACAAAACAAATATGGAATTTTGGGTTACAATCCAATCTTGTCCTTTATCCATCATTAATGCTTTTCAAGCTACTTAATCAACCTCTATTTTTCTGCCTCTCTTCTCTGAGACTTTGTCTTTCTCCAAAATTTTTCTTCACTGGTAAATGCCTGAAATATGTTGTGGGAAACTTTAAGTGGACAAATTTTAAGAAATAAGCAAGTCTGAGTCTCTTCTCATTGCCAGGTTGCCCTGATGTTATTTTATCTTCTGGTGATTATGGGAATCCATTACTTAAGCATCTGATTTTACCTCCATCTTGAACTTGAAATAGCAAAAAATAGGTGATTCCTTTGTTCCTGTCTACAGGATGTTTGTTTAATTCTAACTTCAACACCGAGCAAGCCAGATGTTTGTGGTACTTGTGTTTCCAAAGGCCCCCAGATGATGTGGTGATATTTCCTGCTGTCTTTACAGGAAAGTTAGCAGTTTTGCCTGCTGAAGGGCCTTTTGGGGAGACACAATATTTCATAATATGGAGGCAGCAGGCAGCCACATACACAACTGCATCTCTAAGAGCTGTATGAGTCCAAAAGGGAAGAGCAAAACATAAATTTTTGGCTCTATTGATTATTTTACTCTTCAGTGTATTACTTCATTACCTCTTAATGTTTCAAAAGATCTAGCAACGTTGTCTGTGACCTTTATTTGTCATCTTAGACATTCTTAGCCAGCAGCTCATCAGTATTAGCAGCTTGAATGACTGGGCTTGGTGAAAAGGATGCTTTTAAATTTTTTTTTGGAAAGCACTAAGATCCAAGTTTTTTTCATTGTGCTCTAATGCTAAAGAAATCTGCTGAAAGTTGTATGTACAAAATGTCCTGAGATAAAGGATGCCTTGCTAGATCAGGTGATATTTTTATGGCAGACTGCTCCAGTACCAACAAAGGAAGTTCTCCAATATTATCAGAGGAAGTGTGTCATTATTGTTGTGACTCTTCCCCTGCTTGAACAGAAAGGGTCACTATGCTGTTCCCTGAGGCTGTAGAATATCTATAATATTTTCAGTTGGTTTTTACTGTTCCAGTATACAGCTGGAAGAGAGAAAGGTGACAGGGTTCCAAGTTTGCTCCTTCTTTCACATTCGCTGCTGGAGCAAATATTATAATAAAAATTCTGCATACATGACTGGGATAAGCCTAAAAGAAATTTTGCTAAAGAAACTGGGTTGTAGAAGGGAAATAGCTTTCAGAATAGCTTTCAGAACAGGTTTCAGAAACCTCTCAACTTTTGTAATTAATGTTTCAGGATAATGGAGTATAAAATATAGCCATCTCTAACATAGCCTATAATATATAAGAGAGTATAAAGCAATATAGTTCTTGTTAGCCTGGGATGTTATACACTTGATGATAGGAAATAGAAAAGAACTCACATGCAAGAGTAACTCAGGCGCCTCACACAAGGCTGTAACAGTATACTGTCATCAAGCAGTATTGCCTGTGTTACTGTATGTAAATAAACATACATTATCCTAGATACTTCTGTAGGTAGGTAACTTTAGCAACGGGCATTCTGTTAGGATTTTAATAATTTTCAAGGATTAAAAGAAAATTTTACGAAGACAAATAATTCCTCATTCTCTTCAGTTTGTCTTTATCTTCACTACACAGTGACCATCTGAGAGTGCTGTATTCTACACAAGCAATTATATGTTTAAACAGAAGCTTTCTTTCATGTTAACATTTAATTTCCTTCCCCTCCACCATACCTCAGGCAAGGCTCTCTCCTCTTTTTTTGCCACAGTAATGTACACCATGATGAAGTATAACTATTCATGTGACACAATACAGTAATCAGAAGTAAATGATACCCTTTAAAATTACCATCCTTAATCACAATACCTAAAACAATGTGATAATTGCTGTCATGGGAACATAGGAAAAAATAGACTAGTCATTAAACAAATACTATAATCATTAATAACAAGTGGCATGTGAAATAACAATTGTCTACTAATCACCAACCTAGAGCTATAGTGCAAACCGAATATTCTTTTTCATAAAGTGAACTGGATGCTTACAGCTAGAAAAGGCATAAACTTAAGAAAATATTTTTCCCATTATCAGGTTTATACTGTGTTTTGTACAACTGTACAGTTCCCCATGTATATATATATATGGGTTTCTATATGCAGCAGTGTCGTGGGATGATCTT
>VZRX01012646.1:3198-21177 GCA_013398075.1 Notiomystis cincta
AGCCACAACCGCTGCCAGCCCGACTCCCCATCTCAAGGCAGCCCCTGCCCCCGGTGTTTGCTGGTTCATCACCCGGCTGGGCTGGGCTGGGCTGGGCTTTTTACCACATCTAGATTTACTCTTACCTTGTTTTTAAATAGTTTAATGCTAAATATATGTATATATATATATNTGCTCAAAGTGAGGCTCTGGAATCTTCACAAACTTGCCCCACTCTGTAAAACCCAAACATTTAAAGCTTGTTCTTTAATTCCTCCTTTTCCTCAAGCGAGCCAGATCATGGAATCAGCCATTTGGTGCTTAAAAGAGACAGAGTTCCACTGTCACCACACCAGCTCCCCTGGCTGCTCAGTCCGGACAGATGTCCAGCCCCACGTGGGACTTCATTGGGATTCTCCCAGCAGCAACGGCTTCCTCCTAAACGAAATCCCCTCTGCAATGCTCTCAGCCCTTCCACTCACTGAATCAGCTCTCCCTCAAATGCGATAGGGAAAACCGATAAGGTCATTTGTCTTCCAGGTCCGCAGGGCAAAACAGGAAACCCCGGCAAGCCAGGCCCGAAGGGGAAAACGGGAGCCATCGGCGAGGCCGGGCCGCGGGGGCCCAAGGGCTTGAAGGGCAGTCCCGGCAGGAGCGGAGCCCCCGGGAAAAAGGGGCCCAAGGGCAGCAGGGGGGACCCCGGGCCGCAGGGCCGCTGCAGCTGCGGCGCCGCCAGGGCCAGGTCCGCCTTCTCCGTGGCCGTGTCCAAGAGCTACCCCAGGGAGCGGCTGCCCATCAAGTTCGACAGGGTCCTGATGAACGAGGGCGGGCACTACAACGCTTCCAGCGGCAAGTTCGTCTGCGGCATCCCGGGCATTTACTACTTCACCTACGACATCACCCTGGCCAACAAGCACTTGGCCATCGGCCTGGTGCACAACGGGCAGTACCGCATCAAGACCTTCGACGCCAACACCGGCAACCACGACGTGGCCTCGGGCTCGACCATCCTGGCCCTGAAGCAGGAGGACGAGGTGTGGCTGCAGATCTTTTACTCAGAGCAGAACGGGCTCTTCTATGATCCCTACTGGACAGACAGCTTATTTACTGGATTCTTGATTTATCCTGACCAAGATTATCTCAATGAAGTGTAGGATGAGAAACTGTGGGGGAAAATAGGAAATGTGCCTCAGTCCAACCAAGTGTGGCCTCAGCACATCTGAGATTATCACATTTGCCATTTGGATTATCAGGTGATTGCATCCTGTGTTGGTTATTTAGACTTTTACTTGATGTCCTCAAGCCCACAGGGTGCCAGGCTTTCAGCAGCCTCCTGAATGTCTCCATCCCAAAGCCACCCTTTATGTATTCCATGATTTTTCCAACATGCCACGGCCATGTAACTCAAACACTGGTGCAGAACTCTTTGGTTATTACATTGTTATAATAAAGCACGGAAACCAACAGCAATTTCCTGAAGCTGAGCTGGGAAGTGCCACTGGTGCTGGAGATTTGTGTCACTGGGCCTCCTCCCCTGCACCCCAGCACGATCCTTGCTAATGGAATTGGGCTTTGCCAGCCAGTCCAGGGCCAGGAATTTGTCAGCTGGGGTTGTAAAAGTCCCTGCCAGCCCCATGGAGGCAGCTCCAACAGCAAAGGCATCTGGTCTGCACAGGAAGTGATGAGAAGGTCAGGGCTCCTCTCAGGGCACAAAGTGGTGCTCTGAACACCTCAGAGCAGAGAATCAGAGTCACAGAAGGGTTTGTTTGGGAGGGACCTTAAATCTCATCTTGTTCCACCCCTTCCCTGGATTTCAGCCTCATCTCCCCGTGCTGGAGTCCTTCACAAACAAAACTCAGGTGTCAAAGCATGAACCTTCCCTGCAGAAGCAGCAGGGCTGCAATGAAGAAATATTTACAGTATTTAGGACTATATTTAGAGCTGTAAAACCTTAAATGTCTTCTAAGGTTAGGAGCAGATATTGGCAAAAGAGAAAACCCTGCTGGCAGAGTGAGACACAATGAGCAACACACTGACTTTCTCCTCCTTTTCCTACTCCAACCAGCAGTGGGGTAAAAGACTTTCACCAAGCCTTGCATTTTGATGTAGGTGTTGGGCACAGAATTATTCTTCTCCAGGCAGAAGCTGAGTGGAGCTTCTGTTCAGTGGGTGGGAGGTGGGAAGCCCTGGAAGAGGCCAAGTGTGTATCACACCCTGAAATACCTGAAAAACATCATTTAGTGCTTTGCTGCATCTTCTGACCTTTGCATTCTGATTTTGTGAGTATCTGTCAGATATTTAGGAATGGGATAAGCCTGAGCATGAGGATGTTTGTAATACCAAGAAAGAGACAAAGACAGAACTTTAATTAATTTATTTTATTGTTGGCTTTCAGCACACTAGAGGAGATTGGCCTTGCTGTCTTAGGCAATCTTTTTGCTGGTCCTTTTGTAGACTACACCAGAAGAAGTAGAAATCTGGAACAAAGAACAAACCCAAACTTTGGTTGAACAGTGCAATCAGAGCTCAGAGTCCCAGGGGAGCAGCCCTGGGGGTGGTTCAGAGCCTGTCCTTCACTTAAGAGCTTTTTCTAAGCTTAAAATTTTAAGCCTGCTGCTCCTGAGGGTTTTCTTTTTCTGTTTTTTATGCACCACCCTGGGTCTCTGAGCACTCACCTCTACCAGCTTCCCCCCAGAAATCTCTGCAGTGTGGCGGTAGTTGGGGAAATCAGCTACAAGTTTCCCATCCTCCATTTTGACAGTTGCCTGTAAGAGAGAAAGGGTTCAGGTTGCTGGGGCTGCTGGAATTTCTGAGACCAGATATTCTGTCAGCACCTGCACACCTGATGCTGGGTGTCTGTGGGACACAGGTTGTTGCTGCACACGTGGCCTCGTGCACAGGGCTAAAATCCGTGGGCTTTGGTTCTTGGATGTTCACAGTTTGAACAGACCCTTGTTCAGCCCCCAGTTCCTGCAGGTTCCAGATCTCCACATCACTCATTAACAGCTCTCAAAACAGTGCTGGCAGGCAGCCCAGGAATCAGGGATGATGGAACCAGGGAATCCAGGATGGTCTGGCTTGGAGAGGGCCTTAGAGCCCCTCGTGTTCCACCCCCTGCCATGGGCAGGGACACTTCACTGGGGCTGGCACTGGCTTGCTTTGCCCCCCACATAATCCAAATCCCCTGAGGCTGTGGAGCTGCAGGGCTCAGTGAATTTACCTTGAACTTCTTGCCACCCATGGTCTCCATGTCTGCCTCCTGGCCCACGGTGAAGGTGTTGGTGGTGGTGCGGCCCCCAGGGAAGTGCTGTGTCCAGGTGAAGTCATTCCCATTCTGCACCACCTCAGTCACAATTTTGCAGTTCCTTCCCATTTCAACCTTGTCACTGGAGAGACCTTAAACAATAAAAACACAGAGTTTATCAAATCTGAGCTGAATTTGAACTGATGTGTTTGTTCTCAGAGCATCTGATTCGTTGTTCATTTCTTATTCTTCATTTTTTTACAATATCAAAGCTCTGAGTTGAAATTACTGATGGAAAGAAAGATATTGGTACATTAATATCTTTTCTAAAATAAATCTTGCATTCTTTTCCCTAAGAAACAAAACCCAGGAAAACTGTGCAAAGTACATAAAATATTCCCTTTTCCTTAACCTACACATGCAATGCCTGGAATTTAATGCTTGGGCTTTTGCACTTTAGCTGCATGTATCTATTTTTATATTTGTTCCTGCTCTTTAAATAGATGCACAGGGAATCATGGAATCATGGAACAGTTTGGGTGGGAAGGGACCTTGAAGATCATCCAAGCCCCTGCCATGGGCAGGGACACCTCCCACTGTCCCAGGCTGCTCCAAGCCCTGTCCAGCCTGGCCTTGGACACTGCCAGGGATCCAGGGGCAGCCGCAGCTCCTCTGGGCACCCTGTGCCAGGGTCTCCCCACCCTCCCAGGGAAGAATTTCTTCCCAATATCCCATCTAACCCTGCTCCCTGCCAGTTTGAATCCCTTCCCCCTTGTCCTGTCACTCCATTCCTTGTAAAGTCTCTCTCCATCTTTCCCCTCCAGGCACTGGGAGGCCACAGCTGGGTCACCCCACAGCTTCTCCTCTCCAGTTGAACACCCCCAGCTCTCCCAGCCTTTCCCAGCACTTTCACCCAGCCCATGGCCCTGCCTGGCCCAGACTCACCAATCTTCTGCACAAAGGGGTCGTAGTTCTCGTCGCCCTCGAACTCGTATTTGCCTGTGAATGCCATTGTTCCCTTGGGATGGGCCTGGGAGAGGAACAGCAGCTGGAGCAGAGCAGAATGGCTCAGATGGGCTGAGCTCTGCCTTTATGAACAACCCCAGCTCTCAGCCCACCTGGCCCACACCCCTTGGAGATGGAGCTTTATGGCCCTGTGAGTCACTCCTCGATGCCATCGACCCCTGGGACACTCAAGGTTATCAGGCAATTGTGCATCCCTGCCAATAACCTGGAGATCAGCAGGAATCAAGGCCAAAGGCTCTGCCTTTAGTGCAGATTTGAACAAAATGGTGCCTTTTTACTGTTAAGGTTTCACAGATTTTGCATTCAGGATGGAATGAAAGCAAAATAAAAATGGGCCATGCACCACTTCTCATGCAGAGAAGGACCTGGGGAAACTTGTGTCACACCAGGGTTTCCTTTGCACTTCTGATGTAGAAGTGGCTGTAAAATGACTCTGACTATTCTGAAAATGTATTTGACACTTAGTTTATTAATTAAACTCCTTCAGGTTAATGCCAGGATTGCTGAACTCCAGGAAAGGAAAGCTCCTTTCCCAGCTGGACCCTGCTGCTGAGGCTCCACGTGCAGAGAGCAAAGCAGCACCAGCCCAGGGGCAGAGCAGGGCTGGCACATCCACGGGAGCCTCAGTCCTCCCCCGAGGGACCTGCACAGCCTCGGGCAGGAGGAGGTCCATGAACCCCAGCCATAAACTCCCCTGCTCATAAAACATAAGACTTGCAGGCACAATTCCATGGCAGAGGAACACCACAGGGACCTTGGGGGAGAGACGGAGCTGGATAAGGAGAGCAGCCCAGTCCTGTGCAAAAGGAAGGAGATAATCAGATTATATGAACAGTACTTGAGCTTTTATGCTCCCTGTCCATAAAGATTGGATTATATTGATAGCTGTCCCATGAGGAGATATAAAATTGCTGACAGCTCCTCAGCTCTCCAGCACTCAGAGTGGGGGGGATGTGGTGGGCACAGAGCCAGGGTGAGCCTGCAGCTCAGGAGATTCAGGAAAACAGTAACTGACTGGATGGGTCCCTGGCCTCACACCGAGCAGTTTGTTCACCTCTGAGGAGCTGGACACTGCTCTGTGCTTGGGAGAGCAGGCAACAAACACCCACCCATAAAGGGTTAACAATGACAAAAGTGCTGCTGTGCCTGGAGCTGGGGCCAGCATCGCTCAGAACAGGACCTGAGCAGAGGTCTGGGCCTGCCTGTGCAGAGTTTTTAACAGGCTCTGAGGATTTGCACCCCTGCTTCTGCTTACCCTGAAACAAATCCATGCTCCATTCCTGTCTTTCCTGTTATAAAATGAAATGAGATTCAATGGAGTCTTGGAGAATGCAGAAAGGCACCAAGCAATTCTCCAAACACTGGCTCAGGACAGAGTTTATTCCAAGAATAAAGGAATTGAGTCCCTCTGGCTTCAGGAAAGTGACATCACTTGCACAATCCATCAGGTCACTCATCCAGCCCCTGTCCCTTCAGTTCCAACTAAAACCAGCTGGAGCTGTGCCAGGGCAGGTTAGGTTGGATTTTGGGAAAGGTTCTTCCCCAGAGGGTGCTGGCACTGCCCAGGCTCCCCAGGGAATGGGCACAGCCCCGAGGCTGCCAGAGCTCCAGGAGGGTTTGGACAGCGCTGCCAGGGATGCCCAGGGTGGGGTTGTTGGGGTCTGTGCAGGGACAGGAGTGGGACTGGGTGATCCCTTCCAGCTCAGGATGTTCCAGGATGTTCCAGGATCTGATCCTGCTGGTTACAAGGTGCAGCTATGCAGGAGAGCTCAGCGCTGCCCTGGAATGTTCCAGGATGATGCCAATCCCAAGTGTGCAGCAGTCGGAGCCAGTGGAACAGGAATAAGTTGTCAGAGCAGTGAAACTCTTGTGGAAGCTCATCCCCAAAGGAAAAGGTCATCCAAAGTGAGCAGAGAATTCCCTCTGCCTCCCGACTCAGCTGCCTCTGATATGCAAAGCAGCTGAGTCTTCAAATGCTGCTGGGAACAGAGGGAGCTTTCAGGAGCCAAATCAAAGCCTCGGAGATCTTTACTTTGAGAATTTACTCGCACGAAATCGTAACACGACGTTTTTGCATTCCCTTTGTCTGTGGAGTCCCCGTGCCCTCGGGAGGCTCCCAGCAGCCTCCCAGGTTCATTAACCTTCCAAAGAGCTGCAGAAAGCCAGGAGACAAAACGGGGACAAGGGAGGTAATTCCAGCAGTGACTGGAGCAGGCAGTGCCTGGCTTTGAAGTGCTTTTAGAGCTGGATCGCAACTGAACTGGGAGTGGGGACTCGAAATACCACAGGGAACTCTCCAGTGACCACCAAGCTCCAGTTAATGACTCCCTCCCAGTGAAACTCGCTGGGAAAGCCCGTGGAGCCCCAAACCAGCCACATCTGGCAGTCCTGGGGCAGCCCTCGTCAGGAAATGCTAATGATTATTAATTCCTCTGGTACTCAGAGTAATCATTGCTAATGAATCCGGGACGAACTCATTTGTGGTAATTCCAGGGGAGTCCTGTTACACTCGGCCTTGTTAAGTGCCTGTTTAGTCTGGCCCGAGGTGCTGCTGCTCTCCAGCCCTAAGAGCAGGGAATTCCTTACCTGAATTGTTGCACAGCTCGGGCAGAGCTCAAAGATTGCACAGAAAGGCACCTCGAGCTCCACAGGTGACAGAGCCTGGCCCTGCCCCAGGGGATGAGGATCTGCCTGACAAAACCAGGAGAAGCAGGAGCTCACCAGACATCCAGAGACAGAAACACCTGCACGGGAGGAAGGCACAGATCTTCCCCAAATCCCGTATTTCTGGGGACTCCCTAAAAGCAAATTGAGTTATTTCTCTATCAGGAGAACCTTCAGTGTGTCTGGATGTCCAGAGAGGAAATTTCCAGAAAAGAAGACAACCAAAGGAATCATTGAGGCTGGCAGAGTTTGGGAAGGGCTTGGATCTCCCCAGTGTTCCTGAGCTCCAAGTGGAACCTCGGGGGGACTGGGCTGGGAATTACAGGCAGAAAATGTACCTGATAGCACAACTTCTTGGGAATTTAATCCCTCCTTTCTCCAGGATTCTTGCCTTTAGTGATGTATCCTGTAGTAAATGTTATCAGTGATGTCCACTTAGATGGGGTGGGGATGGACAGCAGAAATGAGAAGCTATCTTGACTTTTAACCACAAAACTGAAGACCTGAATTTTGTTAAGCCAGTTTGGATTTGTGTATCCTGAAAAGGCACAGGAAGACTAATTTTGGCTGCTCCCAATTTGGCTCCCACAAAACTGCTCAGATTCCTTTGAAGTATCATCTTTGGATTAAAGAGCCACTGTGGAATATTTTGAACTCCAATGATTTTAGTCTAATATGGACAATATTTCAAAGGTTGCTAAAAAGGAATATTTAATTCAACTTTATCTGCAGAGTCTCCTGGTCAAAAAACTGAGTTAAAGATCCTCTCTCTATGGATTTCTTATATAGAAATATATCAAGTTCTAATAAAGTTAATAACTGACAGCCCTAAAGACAGGAGTCATTGCAACCCTTCTGGACTGTTCTGAGCAAACCCCAAAGCCACCCCGTTTATCTACACAGTTCATGGGCTGTTGTAAAGACTTTATTACTTGATAAAATCTGTGTGACTGCCCTTGCTGACACATCAGATAACACAGCTCCAAGTGGAGCTTATCCTCCAAGGAATCTGACTGGGATTTCCTCACCGGGCTGTGGCTGCCACCCCCTCCCAGAGAAATCCTGTCCCAGAGCATTCCCTCAGCTCTGCCTCCCAGAGCTCTCTCAAAGGCAACATTCAATTTAAACACTGCTCTTTTCTTTCTCTGCAGGCACATCTGGTTTGCTGCTGACCTTTCGCTATTCCCAAGTCCCCTCCTCTCTGTGCCACCCTCTGAAGCCTCTCCTGCTCTCCCTTCCCCTGGCAGAAGGCTCAGGTGGAGCAGCACCTGCCTGGAGCTGGAGAAGCCACCCCAGGAGCCAACCAAGGAGGGATCTGAGCTGAAATAATCTCAAAGGCAGGCAGGAGAAACCAATATTTGAGTGCATTTTTCTTATGCCAGAGCAGTGTTTAGCAAGTGCCCCACTGAAAATACTGATGCAAGTCAAGTGTGCAGGGACAGAGTCTGAGGAGCAGAGAAGCATTTCTTCCCTTGAAATACAAGAAAAGCCAGTTTTCTTTGCTCAGAAAGCCTCTTCTGGGCCTCAGCTCTGCTTTGATGTGTGTGATTCACAGCAACATCTCGCTGCATACTTCCAGCTCTTTGAAATTGTTTATATTGCCTCAGATACATCTATCAGGAGGAGAAAATACACTTCTGTGGCAGAGAAAATACACACATTTCATGGGCCATTCCTTCCCCACCTCCACACCAAGCAGATCTTTGCATCTCCTTGTTCCAGGAACTGCTTTATTACATCTGGTGTCCCTCTTCTACAGTTTGATTTATTCCTGAGTTGCTCAGCACTAAGTTGGCTCTTATTAATCAAACAACATTGATGGAAAAGTGTGGAAATGAGACTGGGTTTGTAACAGCTGTGATTTTCTCAAACCCTGGAATAAGCCCCATTTCTCTTAAAGATTCCTTCCAGAAGCAGAAGAAAAATCTGGAAAACACTTCAAAATCTGAACTTGTACTTAAGAGTTTCTTTACTCCAGAGTACCAAACAACAGCTGTTTCCTTCCTAAACAGCAGGAAAGCATCAGGGGCAAAAAAAAAAAACCCTAAAAAGAGACAGATTGGCTCAGCTGGTCAGAGCAGGGTGCTGAGAACACCAAGTTTGTGGGGCCCTTCACTTAAGAGTTGGGCTTGATGATCTTTGTGGGTCCCTTCCACCTCAGAACATTCTGTGATCTGGGAATCTGTTTATTTTAAAAACTTGATTTTCAACCTAAACTTGCCTTTTCCAATGGCTCAGACTGGTAACATGCACAGATCACTCTCAGGGTGCTTAAAAGCCTCAGCTCAGTGACTGGACAGGAGCCAACTTCCCAAAATTCTGCTCCTCGGGCACAAAATGCTCTTGCACAATCTGCTGTTCGAAAGGAGTTTGCACCCAGGGGTTCTGCAGGATTCTGCTGTCGCTGTGGCTCCCCTGGTGGCTCCAGAAGCTGCAGGGTTTGCCTGGCAGCCAGGTGAGCTCACCTGTGCTGGGCCACAGCACCATCCAGTGCCAGCCCCGCGCTGCTGAACCCTCCCGGGGCATTCCGGGGGCAGCGCTGCAGCTCCTGTCCTAAAAGGCAGGAGAGGTAAAGGAACCAAAATTCCTCTGCTCTCCCTGCACCAGAACTGGGGTTTGTGTCACATTTACAAAACTCAGGACCACAGGATCCCGGGATCCCAGACTGATGTGGGTTGGAAGGACCCTAAGGATGCTCCATTCCCATGCCCTGATGCAAACTCTGGGGCACAATATGGATTTTGAAGCCAAAGGGGAATCTGTTGGATTTTTGTTGATCTCAGAGCCATCAATCTGCATTTCTACAGAGCTTTGCTACCTGTGATCTGTACTCAGGGCCTGTTTGTACCCTGGTTTTGGGGGATTTTTATCTGCACTGTTGCCACCCAGCATTGTTTGCAAGCCAAGGCTCCCTAAGACTCCTTGGCCAGAGCACTGGGACCTTCTGAGCTCCAGCCCTTGGCTGCCTCCCCCTCCTCTCCCAGAGGAAAACCTTGCAGGTTTCTGCTCCTCCCTGCTGTTCTCTGCTGGCAGGAGGCTGAGCCAGGGCCAAACCCAAAGCTGGGAAGCAGCTCAGGGATGTTTGGGCTCTGTGTCCCTGCAGGAGGGAGGAATTCCCCCAGGGAAGCAGGGGATGGATCCCTGCAGTGGCCTGGGCCATGGAATGATGCTCAAAGGAGAGGTTTGTCCAGCCCCTGTGGAAAAGGACTGGGAAAAAGCAGGAAGACACACGAATGGAGCTGCAGGGAGAGGCTTCCCATCCCTGCTGTGCTCCTGAGCAGGGACACCCAGCCAGGATTGATTCCAAGGGCTCAGCACAGCACACAGGCTCGGGAAGCAGCTCCCAGGCAGGAGCCAGCCCAGAGAGCAGATCTGCCTGTCCTGGGAATGGGAATCCCAGCAGAGGGAGGCACAGGGAATGCTGCAATCCTTCAGTGCTAATCTGGGCTCTTGCTTGAGAAAAAATCCTCCTCCTGCAACAATGGCTTTGTTCTGAGAGGTTTGGGTTTGTCTGGTCAGTGCCTGCTCTTTTAAGTCATTGTGACCTACATACAGAGAGGATCCAAATAAAAAATTAAAGAGAAAGAGCTCTCTGTGACACAGGGCTGAGCCAGCCCTGCACTTCTGTGGCCTCTGGATTATTTTTTCACACAGGGCCAGATATGAGTTTATATAAATTTTGTGTGGTTGGGTTCTTTTCTTCATTATCATGTGAATGTTTAAATATCCCTCTTCAAGGGAAAATGTAGAGTTTCCCCACTGAGGGTGGAGGGATGGACACACCCTTGCAAGTGTTGTTATCCTGATAATATAAAGGAAAACCTTGCCTGGAGCTGAATAAAACCCAGGACTGAGCACCGGGCATCGTTCTGGGAGCTGACACCTCAGTTACCCTGAGCCCCACGTTCCTGTGCCAACACACAGCACTAGAGCTTGGTTAAAATCATTTTCTCCAGCACACTTTGATGAGGTCTGGAGGGCACAGGGAATTGCTCTGGAGATGTGGAATCCAAGCCCTGCCCTAAGTCCCATTTAACCCGGGATTAGTGGGCCCATGACTCCTGCTGATGCTCCTTAGGCTGGGTGAGATCAGTCTGGGGCCAGCTCAGCTCGCAGGGGCTGGAACCTCGCTGCCAGCTGATTTCACAGCCCAGAGGGCTGCTCCACCTGGGGTAAGGCAGGCTCTGGGCTGAGGCAGAGCTGTGCCAGGGCTGCCACCACCCTGTGCCCCGTGCCTGTCCCTGCAGGGCAGGGCTGGGGCTCCTGCAGCAGGGTCTGCACAGGGGCAGCTCCCCGAGCCTGGCACCTCTCCCTGCTCCCAGAGAACAACAGGAATTCCAGCCCAGCCAGGGAAGCAGCTGGCTGGGGGTGAAGGAAGAAGCAATTAGAGTTTATGGGGACCAAACAAGCCCCCATCACTCCTTGTGCTTGGGGCTGCAAGGCCAGCTCGCAGCCACCTCTGCTGCTGATTGTTTCTTTTGACAGGAATTGCTCCCCAAACAGTCATGTTCAGTGATTATTTGTCTCCTTCCCTCTTCCCCTGATTACAGCCAGACTGGGACATCCCTGATCCGCATAGAAATGAATATTTGAAAAGCCAGGCTGTCCTCCAAGGGCCCTGAGCACCATTAGACCTGCAGATTTACTGCCCCACCAGAGGCCAGGGGGGTAATGAGGCAGCAGCAATGGGCTGCGGATCAGGGGAAAGGAGCTCAGAGAAAGGGATTTGCCTTGGCACAGTCCTGACTGTAAATTAAAATTATCACTGAGGTCCTGCCTTTCTCTGAGGAATTTCCACCTGATCTTGCAGCCCTGCTCCCAGAGCCTGCTGTGCACTGTGGCAGCTCCTCTTGACTCAGCAAGCCCCGTGTTTTGCCTGTGCTGGTGCACAGGAAGCACCACCATCCAAAAGCACATTTAAACAGGACTTTTGCTGTGTCACTGTGGCGGATGGAGTTCTGCCTCTTCCTGGCTCTCTGCAGGAGAGGTTTTCCCTTGGCTGCTCCCCGTGGGCCCTGCCAGGAGCACAGATTTGCCCGGGACTCTGGGGGAAGCGCTGGCATTAATTGCAATCTGTGCTCCCAGGCTGATCCAGCTGCAGCAGGAATGCTAATGAACGCCAGGAATTGTGTCCTCCCTGTGGAAAACACGTCCCAGCCTCAGCACCTCCCCTGCTCCCAGCCCTGCTGCCACCGGGGAGAGCTCCGTGCCGCTCTGCACCTCGGTGTGCCCAGCCCTCGGAACTGACTCGTGTTTTCCCTCCTTTGGGAACCGTTCGGGAACTTCCTTTGGCCTGACCACAGCTGACTCACCCCGGGTGACTTCAGAAATTCCAATCAAATTGAGACTGGCGGAGAAAAAGCAAAACTAAAGTCAAATTGTCACAAAGTATTCCCGCCTCCAGCCTGCAGGTGGGAGAGGACTGATCTGCTCTGTCTCTGCTCCAACCCTGCATCCACCAGCCCATCTGATTTGATTTCGAGGGGAAAAAATCATGAGTTTCAGGAATCCTTTTTCTATTAAATTTATCCCCAAGAGGAAACCCCTTTGCAATGACTAAACTTCCCCGTACCACAGAGATAAGGATTTTCACACAGGGATGTGACCCCGCGCTGAACACCCAGAGCAACAGTTTCCCACTGCCCAGATACAACGTCCGGGAGAAGAGTGTTTTAACTGCAAAGAGCTATTTTGTTTGAAGAGCTTACACAAGCAGCTCAACCTTTCCAATTTCAGGCAGGAGGCAGCTGCCAAGTCTGCTCTGCGCCTGTGATGAGTACAGAGGATGCTTTGTGAGGACAGATTATATTCCATTTACCACATTTTAAACAGCACTGATTTTTACATCTTTCATTCTTCATCTCAGAGAGGACAAGAGATTTTCTCCTTCCTCCTCTGTTCCCTCCTGCACTGGGGAGGTGTTTGGCTGCTTTAATGCAGAATCCTGGCAGAGACTTCTCCATTCTCATTAAGGGATAACTCGGTTCAGTCCTGGTAATTCTTTTGGGGCCCAGTCCCTCACCTTGCACTGTGACTCACCAAGGGAATTCCCCACAGAAATGTGTCCCTTGACAGGTGCAGCATGATCATTCCAGATTTCAGAACAATTTTGTCATTCCAGTGGATGCCAAAGCAGAACAAACAGAGCACCCCAGACATGTCCTGGACTGAGGCAGAGGTGGAGAAGGAGCACTCAGTGAACTCCCAACTGCCACTGCCATCCAAGCGATTCCACCTGCCAGGGGGCTCTGATGGGAATTATCCCGAGTGCAGAGCTCGAAAACACAATGGATGAACCCTGTGTGAAGGGCAGATTGCTTGCAATCAGCAGCTGTAATTCCCAGTCTCTTCCTCAGGACAAAAACAATGACATTGTACAGTTCATTTGCCTCCCTCACAGTTTTCCATCCCTTCTTATTCCAGAAGTTAGGCTGAGCCTCAGTAGAGGAACCCTAAAATCTTGCAGCAGAACAGGCATTACTGGGTGCTCCCTTTTCAGTATCAAGTAGCTCTGTTGTGGTTTCATTTCTGTATTTTCTAAACTAGTATGAACTGTGCCTGGAAAATGCGATTTTTAGGGCATTTCTCAATGTTTTGGAAGCCTAACCTTGCCGACTACCATGAGAAACAACCACACACTTCCAACCAGCTGTTCCAGTTGACAGAAATAAATTTAAACTGGCAGAGGTATCTGTTCCCAGCAGTTTGTGCTGCTCAGCACGGTGGTTTCAGCAGCAGTGGGGAAAGAACCGTTAAAAATAAAGAATTATCCCTCTCCAGCAGCACATCCTGGGCACTGCAGCTTGGGCCCTGCTCTGTGATAAGCCCCACATGGGGATTAGATTAGGGCAATATAGAGAAACACATTTCATCACAAGGGTGGTGACACAGTCCTTAAGGGCTTGAATTTTTCTTTTATTTGCTGAGGGGTGAGCGGGGAGAGTTTCACTGGGCCAGCTCTAGAAAAAGGTCAAAGGCAAGATCCCCTTTGATCCAGGGAATGCAGTTAAAAGCACAAACAGTGCTTTGCAAATCATCGAGCTTGGCTCCAGTGGCAATCTCTGCCTTTGGAGCTGCTACCAGACAGAAGTGCAGGAGTCACTGACAGAGATGGTCTCATTCCTCACTTCATGGACCTGTCTGTGACAGGACCAGGACCAGGAGTTCTTAGAGTTCCCTTTCTGACTGCATCACTCCCACTCTGCATCCCCCAAACTCTGGGACAAGCAGCACCTACTGTGTTTTGCACAGTGTCCTTATCAATCCTCTCGTGTCAATCATCTCTGCCATGGGGTGGTGGAGCAGCTGCCAATCACTCCCCTGCCTTCACAAATCCCAGGGCTTTATTGATTCCAGCATCAGAGCCACAGCCTGCTTTGTTCTGCAGCTGATGGGATTTTTTCCATGGCCTGAGTTAAAGAGAGTCTCTGAATGAGGGCAACACAATTTCCCAACCATTGACAGTCCTGGAAAGATAACAGAGCAAGCTCTTGGAGTGAAGGATTCTTTCTCTGGATGTGCAAGCCCCTTGCAAATGGAGTTTGCTCAGAGTCAGAAGTTACAAGATTACCTGGGAGGAGAAACTCAGAATTGACCTGACTGTACCAAAGGAGGTGACTTGCAAAGGACCATGCTGGGATTTGCTGCTGAGCTCTGACAGGAACAAGGCTGAGCCTGGGCACTCCATAAATTGATCCCACTTGGAATTAGATTAGGAAAGGGTAGGAGAAGATGCCTACCAGATACCCCTAAAATCCAGGGTTTCAATCTTGTTTGAAATACACTTGGCACAAGAGGTTCCACACCTGAAAGTCCCCAAGAAACCAGAACATGAGACAATGACAAGAACACAAGAGAGAATACAAGGTAAAACACTGACTGGGAGTTCATTTCCTCACAGATTCCCCCTCAGTCCCTGTGATATTTTAAAGTAATAACAAACTTGTCATTTTTATTCATCACCAGGGTCCCTTCATTATTTTTATCCAGAATGCAAAAATACACCAAGCAGACAGGGACACACAGTGCAAGGTCTACTTTCAAAATCAGAAGAGCTGAAAATACTTGCCTGAGATGACAGCACTTCTTGACTTGGTAAACTGAGCACGTCAGATGAGGCCTGAGGAAGTAACAGGGTGGATAAAAGTGGAAAGGCAGAGAGAAAAATGAAACAGAAAGACAAAGAAGGGATGAGAACCGACCATCCAGCAAAATGTCACCCCAAAAAAGTCAGGGAGAAAAAAAGTCTGGCATTAAAAATTGCTAACTGCAAGTTTTTATTCTAATTTCAGGCAGATAATAGAGCATCTGATGAAGAAATGAAATGTGCAGGTCAGGCACAGGGACATTTGCACACACAGATGGGCCATGACCTCTGCAAGTGCTCGTGGGGCTTTGTGTGTGAGTGTTTGCAGGCAGCACGAGGGACCTCGACCTCGGTGAGAACGGGTTAAAGCATCAGTGGGATTACACCAGAAATGAATTTACCCTGAACACCCTTACAGTGATGTGACCACATGGCACAGGGAGCTCCCAGCTTTGCTCCCACCCCTCCCAGGAGAGCTGCAGACCTCAGGAGGAGTTGGGACTTGGTTTTGGGTTGGTTTGTGTGGGTTTTGAAAGACAAACTGCATGGCAAGGCTGAGCTTTCAGTACTTTTGCTTTTTAAGCACTACTTAAAAAACTCGAGTGCTTTGTCATTTATGCCCCACCCCTGCCTTTGGAACAGCTTCAAAAGTGTCACAGGAGAGCAGAGGGAGCCACGGGAGTGTGGAACCCCAGGCTCTGCAGTGTCTCCATCACAGACTGGCAACTCCCAGGAAGATCCAGCTACAAAACCTTGTTCTGAGTGACAAGGAAAAGCAGACAAGGATGTGAGACAAGAATTACTTGGGTTTACTCAGGTAGGCAAGCTGGCTTCAGGAAGAACAGCCTGTTAGAGGCCCTTTTGAAATCCCCCCAGAAAATCCCAGCAGAAATTTGCTCTCTTTTGGTGACCACCTGCAGTGCTTGGCTCTGATCTGCAGCCAGTCCATATCTAATTGTTGCATGTCAGACAATATCGAGCTGGAAAACACATTTGTCTCCACCAGTCAATTTACTGAAATCCATCCAATTGGTGAAGTCAAACAATTAGCAGGAAAGCTGAATGTCTCAGTAACTCTTCATTTCAGGAGAGAAATTAATTTGCAATTTATGGAATAACCAGATGCATCTGAAAGACCAATTTTCTGGTCCCTGTGTCATTGTCAAGGATAATATTTAGCACTCACACAACACTTCATCCTCAAGTTGTTTTTAAACCTTCACTACAATTAAACCACATCACTCTCGTGTGAATGAAATGTTATTGTCCATTTCTCACAGCCAGCAGAGCTGAGGCTCCACAGACGAGCCAAAGAGAAGGACACAGTGTCACAGGCAGTTGGCAGCTGCTCCTTCAGCTCGGGAAGTACAAAGGATCCAAATGATTACCAGTCAATTCCATTTCCTCTATTGTCCTGTCTCCTTGAGCTCTCTCAGCAACAAGCCTCGATGAGGAGAGACTCTGTAGGATTCCCACTCCTCTAATTCAAGTGTTTTACCCTTCCTGTTACTCCTGTTTGAAATAGGATTGGTCTCCAGGGACCACAGGTGAGGAAAAGCCACACCTCACCAGTTGGACACCCTTGATGTGAACAGAGCTTGGCTGCAGATGTAGAAAAACCTCAGAAACACCACAAAGGAACAAAAAAGCTGCTTTTTATTTATTTAGGGTTTTACATTTACTTCCGTAATTTCTCAGAAGAGTGCTGTGTAAAATTCTCTGTTAATTGCCAAGCTGCCTTAGCCACACTTGGGTTGGCTCTCCCAGTGTGTCCTGGCTGTCTCTGGAAGGAGAAAGCCCTGGAGGTACAGCGAGGATGCCACCAGCCCCTACAGCTGCACAGGCTGCACAAGGTGGCAGAGAGCAGTCTGATTACAAAATAAAACAGGAAGTACCTTCAGACTCCATTTCCTCACAGCTACGAAGTGTGAGACGCCAGCAGCGAGACAGTGCCAGTCCTCCACCCCAAGGGCTCACAGTTACCGTTTTCTAAAGCAACCCCAGCGGTGGAAATCCATTTCAACCAATTCTCCATAGGGACATTAGGTAAAGCCCCATTCATTGGCTTCATCTCCTGTTCACAAGAAATGCAGCACAAAGTTGATTTTCAGATTGCAGGGCAGAATTCTGGGGCACGTGTGCCTGCACTGAGGTTTCCCAAATCCTTTAAAGGTCATTCCTGAACCCAGCAAAATGAGCTCGGTGTTCATATGGCCACAGGAATCAGTTACCAACATTACAGGAAGGGCTGATGATGATCTCACCCCAAACCAATTCTCTGTAATAATCCATTAACAAGTTTCAATTCAGCTTAAATATAACGAACAACTGTTGTAGGAGCATTACTTTCCTAACCTGCCAGAGGAGCAGTGACTTTGCAGCACACAACCAGGACCCAGTTTTACTTTATTTGCCTGTATCCCTCTGCATTGCTCACATACAGAGGTTTTCACTGGTTACACTTTTTCTTTTTAACTTGGAAAGCCTTGAACATTCCCCACCAGCGGATCACGCCTTGAAAACGCTGACTGGTGGATTTGTTAGCACTGTGTAAAGCTGTGAACACTAAGCCTGACTCAGGGAGGGTTTGGTGGCCCTGCCCAGGGTCACAGGAAGCTGCAGTCACTGTGGCAGGCGCAGGAAGCCGCTGTCACTGCAGCTGGGATTGAGCAGAGCTCGGTGTTCCTGCAGCTGAGAGCCACCAAAGGGAGGACACAAACCTCACCCTGGCATGTGGGGGGTCCCAAAGCCCCCGTGGGGCTGCTGGAACTCCAGTCTGGGAACATCCTCTCTGAAGCTCCTCCACCTGTGCAGGCACCAGGGGAGGGATCTGCTGTCCCCCCAGGACAGGCTGTCCCCCCAGGCCAGGTTGTCCCCCTAGGACAGATTGTCCCCCCAGGACAGGCTGTCTCCCTAGGACAGATTGTCCCCCCAGGACAGACTGTCCCCCCAGGACAGGCTCTCTCCCCAGGACAGGCTC
>VZRX01012655.1:0-43438 GCA_013398075.1 Notiomystis cincta
GCTGCTCCTGCCTTCTCCTGCCTGTGCCTGCCTGCTCCTGCCTCTTCCTGCCTGCTCCTGCTTCTTCCTCCTTGTTCCTGCCTTCTCCTGCCTGCTCCTGCCTTCTCCTGCCTCTTCCTGCCTGCTCCTGCTTCTTCCTCCTTGTTCCTGCCTTCTCCTGCCTGTTCCTGCCTGTCTGGTGACACCCAGAATCTCGCAGATCCTGCTGTGAACTTACACCAAGAAACCCCTCACACGTCCCCAGGGTAAATTCCCACATGGAGTGACTTTCCCAGCCTCCAGCAGCTGAGGGCTGCAGAGCAGGGAAGCTGGAGCACAACAGGTTGGATGGAACCTGCTGCTGGTGCCTGCTCCCCTCCTTGCTGCTCCCCAGGAGCTGATAATGGGACTTGTGAGGAAATCAGCAGATGGAAAAGTGCTGGAGATTAAAAAAAAAATTAAAAAAATAGAGAGAAGCAAAATAAAGGGAGAGAGGGAGGTTGTTTGGGGTTATCAGAGAGTAAGAAAAACACGTCTCACGTGGCTGAAATAGCCCAGGTTTGAAGGGCTGCTGGCAGCAGCAGAGGCTCCAGGAGCTGCTGGAGTTGGACTCATCCTGAGGGTGTTTTCCCTGGAGGTGACACAGGTACCCAGGACACCCAGCCCAGCTCCAAGGGTAAATCACACCCCAGCACTGCTGGGGCTCTCCCCCATCTCCTCCTCTGCAGCTCTGCTTGTCCCAGCCCTGGAGGCAGCACCGGCTCCACCAGGGTCCTGGCCCTTACCTTTCTGTAGTCAAGTTTTGGCAGCTTTCCCCAGGCGAGAGATGAAATGAGAGCGAGCAGATGGCAATGTAAATAAAAGAGAAAAATGGGAGAATGAGAGCAGAATGGAAATGAACAGGACTCCAGAGCTTGAATGTCAGGGTGGCCAGGGGGGCTCTGCCCTCCCCACGGGCAGGGGCGATGCTGGGGTACCCCCACACCCCGTGGGATGGGGATGGTCTCCCAGGCAGGGACAGGGCTCTCCTTTGTCTCAGCCCTGCCTGTGCTCTCGCTGATGTGAGATTTATCAGCTGCTGCCCACAGCTCTCCTTCCTCCCTGCCTTCCACCCACTCCAAACCCAATTAGAAATCTCCTCCTTGGCAGCGCTCCCGCGTGCGCCAAGGGAAGCCTGACCCAGAGGCTGCCAGCGGATTCACGGGAGACAGGGAGGGAAGCAGAGCCCCTGGCTGCCTCAGCCCTGCCCTGCCCTGCCCGGGAGCAGCTCCAGGAGTGCTGGGGCAGATCCCTCCACGCCAAATTTTGGTGCTACACGCTGTATTCCACACAGAGAGAGCGCTGGGTGGGGGCTGCAAACCTGCCATGGAGGGGAGAGCAGCATCCTAGGAAGGCAAACAGCCTGGCCTGACCCTCTGGGGCTCACTCCACAGCCTCTTCTCCTGCCACCTGTAAAAACCCTCCACCCTTCCCAAGATCTGCAGCGATTGAAGTCTTTCCCCTCCACCCACCTGGAGCCCTCGCTGCTCTGGTCCTCGCACTGGGGGATGCAGAGAGGAACCCAGCAGCACCTTCCACAGGCCCGCAGGCAGAATCGGGCCCTCAGTTCCCTGTTTCTGCTCCCAAATGTGCAAAAAGCCCCTAATTGCCTCAATCACGCAGACGGCAAAGGCGCTGAGGCGCAGCACTTTGGGGCCGTGATTAGCAGCATTTAAAAGAGCCATTTATAAACCGACAGCCGGTCACAGCGTCGAGTAAATAACAACATCGGGACGGGCTGCTCTGAAAAGCATCAATCCCTGCTCGTCACGGGGGATGAGCAGCCGGCTCCCGACTGCTGGGAACGCCCTGAGAGGCAGGGGTGGAGGGGAAGGAGCGGGCAGAGGTTGGGATGGAAGTGGAGCTGGCTGTGGCTGGAGAGAGAAGCCCCCAGGGAAGCCGGGGATGCTCGGCACATTGGATTTCACGGCCCGGGGTGTCCCTGCTGTCCCCACAGCCGGGCTGAGCCGTACCTTGGCTTTGTTGATGGTGCAGTGGAGAGCGTTGTTCTCCTGGTCGTAGAGCAAACTGAAATCCAGCGTCCCCAGCGTGGCTGCAAAGGAGGGGAGAGGTGGTTAACCCGCAGCATCCAGCAAACACGGGCTGTTCTCCCTCTGAGCACAAGAGGAGGGCAGGGAGATGCTCAAGAGCAGGCTGCAGACATCAAAAAGCATCCTGCTGGGAGGCCATTCCCAGGTGGGCTGGCACAGCCCTGGGAGAGGAGTGAGGGATGAGTGGATAGAGCTCACCCAGCACTGCAGCCACAGGCTCTGCTCTCACCTGCCTTATCCCCACCCCTCAGCAGCCTCACTGCAGCCAGCAGCCTGCTGTCCCCCAGGAGGTGGAGGGTCTCCCCTGGGAAGAGCTGGGAGTGGCTGGGACACAGCTGAGACCTGCTGTTGGCACAGCCTCCCCCCTCCAGCGCCGCTGGCATTCCCAGAAGATGTATTTGTATAGTGACACCTTCAAACAAATGAGCCACCAGTGGGATCCCTTCCCAGCTCCAATCTGGCTGCAAACTGTAAATTAAACCCAGTGAGGATTGAAATACTTTTCTGGTTAAAATGAAAAACACCAACAGCTTTTGATCAGCGCAGCGTTCCTTTATGGCATCCACAGGATCCAGGAACAGCAGCATCTCCTGGGATGGGACACAGGGATGGGGCAGGGGACCAGAACAAAACCAGAAGAGCCTCAGCAGCAAAAATGCATTTGATTTGAGAAATTCTTTCCATTTGGATGATCTGAGCATGTCTCACTAATCCAAAGCAGAGGAAAAGCTTTCCAAAAACATGCCTTAACCTTCTCCAAGGCTCCCAGGCCTGATTTGCACACCAAAGCCTGGACATGGAGCAGCCTCTCTCCTGGCTCAGCTTTACCTGCCACCAGCCTGGAACATCTAGGGTGGCTCTGGACCCAGCAAACCCCACTTTTTCCATGCCCACCTTCCCAAAAGGGGTTTGCTTGAGTGCTGCCCTGCCACCAAACAGCATCCCAGCGCTGTTTCCAAGGTAACTGCACCTTCCCACCGTGTCCAGAACGTGAAAAAAAATCCAAAATAAAAACCATAACAGTTTTGCTTAATATCAAAGCTGAGTTTGCTGCCTGGGGGGAGTTGGACAAACTTTATGACATGAAATAAGGTGCTTTTCTTTTCCCCAGTGTTGACAGCAGCAAGGCACCTACGGAGTTTAAGGATATTCAGGGGACTGAAACCTTCCTGCTGCAATTTCACAGTGATCTCTCAGCCCAAAGGCAAAGGAGCTAAGGTCTGGCTGCTGGCAAAAAAAAAATAATAATTTCTCCCAAACAAATATCTTGAGTTCAAAGCCGAGTAAATACCCAGAGAGAGTTCTGCCAGAACAATGTACCCCCCTCGCTGTGGAGCAATTTCATGGCACATTAGCTCCTGGTCTGGGTAAGTCACAAACCAGTGGGGTTTTACCTGCCAGGGGAAGCTGAGGGGTGAGGCCAAACCTCGTGCATCACCTCTGGGTGTGGCTCAAAGGGGCATTTCCAGAGCAATCCCCAGCTCAAACCCCCGCCCACCCCAGGGGCAGGAGGCAGCAGCAGCGCCCCGGTGCCTCTGGGCTCTCTCAGCCACGGGGAGCTCGAGGCTGGCAGTGTGAGGAGAGGGAAGCTCCACGAACCAAGTCAGCAAAACTCCCCAGATCTGCATTTTTCACTCAAGAGCGGAAGATGAAACCTCCGGTTTCGGAGCCTCATCATTTCCACCTGCCCTTTAATCAGCGCTTCCTGCCAGCCCCACCGCCCGGCCCTCCCAGTTCAAGCTGTTGTTTTATTTTTATCACAGAAGGGGGCCCGCGGTTCAGCCTGCTGGATTTGGCAATTTATAAAACAAATTAAAAAGCTTGGCAGGCGCACAGAGTTCGGCCAGGAAACACTGACAAAGCCCCAGCCTGCCCCAGGGGCGAGGGCAGCGGGGAGCCCTGCTCCAGCAAAACTGGCAGAACCTAAAATCACCTGAACACAGCAGCAGGAGCTTGTTTTGCAGGTGGGGACTCAGCTCCTGCTCCCAGCACTGGCAGCCCATGAGCAAACATCCAGCAGTTCCCATTCCTCCCGGAGCTGCCAGGGGTGGGAGGGCACGGACAAGGGTGCAGGGCCCTCCCCAGCCCTGCCAGGCTCCAGTCCTGGAGGGGTTTTCCTCTAAACAGAGAGGGGTTTTTGTGGATGGTGAGGCTCAATTCCCAAGGAAAGGTCTGCCTTTGGGCAGAGGGATGTGGAAACATCAGCATGGTGTGTGCTAATTGCTTAAAAACCTGGCTGGATGGAGATGACAAATGGGATGAGGGAGGATTGGGCAGCCAAGGTGCTGCTGTGGAGCTGCAGGTGAGCTCTGCCACCAGAGCCAGCAGCCAGAGGATGCTCAGGACTGTGGAACACATTAAGGACAGGATCACAGTCCCACAGCCTCTGTTACACCCTGGGAATGTGCAGCCAAGGGTGGATCCAGCACAGCCCTGAAGGCACACACAAGGCTGGAGCTCCAGGTCAGGGCTGAGGAGGTGGCAGGAGCCCTCCAGCTGCACCAGGGCTGGCAGCCACCCCTGCACTCCACAGCAGCACCCTGTGAACCCCCAGGAGCCCCATCCCAGCCCTGTGCCCCTGCAGTGGTCAGCACAGAGAGCCAGGGGCTGGACAAGCACCAGCACTGTCTCAGTGCTCCCGCTCCTGCAAACCCCAGCAGCACATCCAGCCCTGGCTGTGGGAATCCTGCATCCCCAGCTGGCAGGATTGGGCCCCAAACCTCTGCAAGGCAGCTGAATCTCCCTTCTTTGATTGCTTTCCCCCTCCCACACGAGAAGCAGCTCGATTGTGATCTTAATTAGGGGAGCAAGTACCTAAAAAAGAAAAGGGCAGCAATTAGACTCGAAGCGCTGTTACCAGGATTATTTAACTCGACTGGGCTATTCTGAACACTGCCCTCTAATCACAGAGGCTGCAAATAAAAAATATAAATAAATGCCTTTGTCAGGCATTACAAAGGCAGCTTGGCGCTCTCCAGACAGCAGGCAGGATGTATCATTATTATTACAATTATTCTGCTCCAATGATAAAATAACCATTAGGAAAGCTGAACTCATTAGCAGGTTCTGACCCTCTTTCCTCTCCACGAACTGGGGGAGATTGATGGGAAGGCTCTGGCCAGGGCCTGGCTTTTAACACAGCCTCTAAAAGGAAAAATAAATCCCACTAGCATGGGAAGGTGGCCTCTTCTCCCACTGACCTTTGGGTGTTTTGATTAATTCAGTGGGCCAGGAAATGATTAGAGGGCAGCACAAGCAGCAGATGTGTCCGTGGGCTCGGCCAGGCCCGCGGGCAGCACGGCACAGCCCGCTGGAGTCGGCAGGAATTGCTTATTGCTGACATTTCCTGGCAGTGCCCAGGGTGAGGCGAGGCTGAAGGAGCTTCTATTTATACCTGTGGGATGAGAGGCAAAATGTGGTGATAAATCTGTGCCCTGCTCCCTCGCACAGCCCCTGTCCTTGCTGGGTGGCAGATCTGCCCCCTCTGTGGATGCTCCAAGAAGAGTTTCTCATCCTGAGACATGGAAGAGCCACTGGCACTCCCAGAAAAAGCTTCAGCAAAGCCTGGAAGTGATGATGGAGCACACTCCTTACCTTCCCAAGGCAGGTGTGGCTGCCATTGGAAAGCCCAGCAAAGCTCTACACCGGGAGAAGCTGAGGTGTGCACACAAAAACCCCACTATAGAACTAATTAAAAAGAAGTCCAAAAAGCCTTAAGTCCCTCTGCTTATCAGCATTGCTGCTCCCAAGATAATCTGCTCACGGATTTTGTGCCAGGGAGATCAGAGTGGAGCAGTAAAAAGACTGCTGGGGATTGTCTGGATTAGCTCTGCCTTACAGAAAGCACAGGTTCAGTAACCTTCAGACTGGGTATTTTTTAATGCACTATAAAAGATAGGTCCCTATTCTTCCATTGCTTTAATTTTCCCTTGCAATGAAGATAATTTTAAAGGTCCTGAAAGGCAGCAAGTAATTCTGTGCACTTACAGCCCCATATAAAATGTTGGTAAATGACTCCCTGGGAGGAACAGAAATTATCTCCTGCCATTTCCAAGCTGAAGAGCATTTTGGTGGGTGGCTGTGGGTGTGCTCCTGCCTCCCTGGCATCCTGACCAGGTCCAGTGGCACACAATGGGGCAGAGCTTGAGGGCTGGCTCCATGAGGTCTGGAAAACCCTCAGGGTTATCCCTGGAAGACAGCAGCCTCAATTCCTGCAGCTGGGGTTGAGCTCATCCAGCACCCACAGCATTCCTGGTGCACAGATCCACTCAGGATGCTGCTGGGTGTCAGGGATGGATCCCAAAGGTGCTGAGCTGAGGAGCTGCAGCCCCTGAGGGCTGCAAACCCCCTGATGGCAGCACTGACCTCTGGCATGGAGCTCCAGCCATGGCATTGCCAGGGAAGCAGGTGGAGGAGCTGGAAATGGGATCCTCCTGCAGGTTGGCATTACCATCAGCTGTTCCAGGAAAATGAAACCTCTGGGAGGTTTTGGGACATGTCCCAGAGGCAGCACAGCATGTTGGGACACAGACATTCCCATCAGCACCACAGGACTCTGATCCATCACCCTGCAGGGTGGAACATTCCCAGCCCTACAGAAAAACCCAGCACACAGGCAGGAGACCTTCCCTGCCCTGGAGATCCAGGGATGGGGCTGAATTCAACAGGATCAAGGAGCAAGGAACAAACACAACTTTTCTCTCTTGCAACTGTTCCCTGCCTGGCTGTGGGGTTTTCACTCAAAATCTGCAGCAATTTATATTCCTTCATTTTGGAGACACGGTGCCAGCCCCTGGTAAGCTCTGGAGCAGGGAGCTGCTTCTTCATGGGGTTGGTTGATGGATGCTCATCAGCTCTTCTGTCTTCTCCAGGAGGAGTGTTCAGAGGAACACTTATCTGCTCAGAACAGTTCAGAGATGCAATTATGTTTTACAGCACTAAATGGTCCCTGATGTCAGCAGCAATTAGACTTTCAGCAATTTCAATTTAGAGATGGCCTTCAAATCTCTCCTCCTCTCCTCCTTTAATGAAATACAGCATTGCAATTAACAACCCCCCAAAACTGCCTTCAGTGTTAAATACAAAGATGAGAGATCTGGGAACCCCTTGAACTCGAGCATGGAGGAACAAGGGGTGTCTCTCCTCCTGCATCCTGGAACTGGGAAAGGTGAAGGGCTGGGCAGGCTGTGGGAGGAGGGAACCTCGTTATCCAGCAGCTGTGTGGCTCCTTCATTAGCAGAGGTGCCAGAGGCCATGGCTCGTATGCTGCTTCCCTGGATGTTGGAGGAGGGATGCCCAGACAGACCCTCGTGTGCTTTCCTCTCCTGGTGCCTCCTCTCCAGCACTTCAGGGTGTCCCTGGCCATGGTCAGCCCCTGGGAAGAGGAAAGCTCCTCCAGGGACCAGGATGTGCAGCCTCCACCTGGATCGCTGCTGGGATGGTCAGAGTGTGAGAGCTCCCCCATACCAGCACATTGCAAATATCCATCTATCCCACAGGAAAGCAGAGAGGAGCTAATCCAGAGTCATCCCAGTTAATACCCCATGGGATACCCCAAGAATCCCTTGGGATACCTCGGTGTGACACTGCCCAGTACCTGCCCACATTTCTGCAGCTCGGGCTGTGCTCTGCTCAGCAAAGCCCAAATCAGTGGTGCTTTGTTTAGTTTCCCAAGCAAGGAAAAAAAAAAATACTTCTTTTGGCCTTCTCTGGATTGAAAAGACGATTCAAAGCTTATAAATAGCAGTTGCAGCATATGCTAAGGAGCTGTGTTTCAGAAGTAAATACCCTGCTCGTTCCTCGCCGTCTCCTCTGCCTCCCCCTGTCTGCCCAAAAGCACTGCCAGGTGACTTGCAAACCCTGCACCCCTTCAGACCTTCCTTCTTCTTTTTGTCTTCAAGCAGCCAGTAATTAATATCCCCCATGATGGCTTTGCCAGCCTAATTATCTTCTTTGCTCAAAATAAGAGTCTTCCTAAATAACTTGTGTGGCGCTGCAGGCGTCACGAGCCGCCGTGCACCAGGACTGGCCTCTCAGCTGCACTTTGGAGAAGTGGTTTTCATGCTGCTGCAGCTCCAGAGCTCAGGAGCCTGCTCTTCCATGAATAAAACTCGGCCTGCTGTGGAATTGGCTGGGTTTGTGCACATAGGAACAGTCCCAGAGTGCTGGCAGGAGCAGGATGGGGCAGCATTTCCAGGGATACTGGCTCCCGCTGCAGCCCTCGGCTCCCAGGCTCTGTCCTCACCTGAAAACCCAGAGCCAAACACATTTGGAGGAGGGAGGAAATTCCAGTGTGACCAGAGCCTCTTTCCAAAGCCAAACAGCAGCTCAGGGAGCAGGACATTTCTCCAAGGGCTGGAAACTTGATTGCCTGTTAAAGCAGGATGGCTGCTCCCTCCAGTGCCGTCCCCTCTGAGAAGCCCTGGCCGCGCTCCCTCACAGGGAGTGTCTCTACCTCTGCTGGTGCAGAGGTTTCAGAGACCTTTAAAAATGCCTGAGGTACAAATTCCTGCTTGTGCTGAGGAGAGGCAGGTGCAGGCAGTGGAGGGGCAGCAGCATTTGGGTGGAATCAGGAGATGGGAGGCGAGAGCCAGCTCCTCGCAGGTGGCACATTGCCATCTAGCTGGCATTTGCTGATTTTCCTTGCAAACCAAGTTTCCCTGGCACTGAGCTGCCCGACTGGCTGGGAAGCATCCCTGGTGGCTGGGGACCCCGGGGACCTGCTGCTGTCACAGGGCACCAGCCAGGGGAGCCAAAGATGAGGTGGCAGCCAGGTGTCCCGAGGCAGCAGGAGCCAATTCCCCCTTCCCAGCCTCCTGCCTGGTCCTTTCAGCTCACAGCAGACACGGGGCCAACAGCACCAAACCACCCCTCTGCAACAAATACACATTTCCCACTTCTCCTGCCTCATTCCTTCCACCTCCTCAGCACTTCTGGTGGGGACAAACCCCCTGCAGGAAGAGTCCTGCTCTGTACAGCACAGGGCAGTGATGAGTCCCTCTGCCAGGGTGTCCCAAGGGCCCTGGGATGGCAGCAGGTGCCCACCACAACCCTGCAAATCCTCACAGCAGCACTGCTGGCAGGTCTGATGAGAAGAGCTGGCTCCATGCAATTCCCAGTGATCCCAGAGCCAGCCCAGATGTCTCCACTCATTATCTGCTGTGTTGGTTCCCTGGCCCTGCCTGCTCCCTGCCGCTCCCTGCATTCAACAGGCTGCTGGAGAAGTGTCTAGAGCCACAAAGCTGAGCCTCTGCAGCAGCCTCCTGTGGCTGGCTCTCCCTGTCCTCCCACCCCAGCCAGGTCCCTGCCCATCTCTGGAAGGATTCCCCCTGCTTCCTGCAGCCTGGGGGTTCTCAGTTTTCCAAAGCACCAATTCCATGCATCCCCCCTGCCCCATCCCTGCTCCCTGCAGATGCCAAACCTCTGGGTCAGGCCACCCTGCTTGGCTGGGAGCAGACACTGCCCCATCCTGGGAGAAGGCAGCTCCCACTGGGCCCACAGACACTCCAAGGTTTGCTGGTGGGGTCTGGAGCACGACTCAGCAAAGGATTAAGGAACAGGGGGCAGACAACCAGCCCAGCAGGGCCGGGCAGGACCTACCCTGCCCACTGCCCACAGCCCTGCTGGGGTTCTGGAGCTCAGGCTGGGATGGCAGCTCAGGTCCTGCTGGAAAAACCCCAGAACCCCCAGGCTGGAGCAGTAACTCCAGGCAGGAAGGAGCTTGGGGAAGCCCAGACAATTGCTGCATTTCTCCAGGCAGGGGCAGCTCTCCTCCTCCCAGCCAGCCAGCCAGCAGCATCGCCTTGGCCTTGGAGGAGGGAAACCCGCAGGCAGGTGGGACAAACAGGAGGGAGCTGTTCAATCCTCCTCCTCCTCCTCCTCCTCCTGATGGATCCTGCCATGGCAAAATCCCACTCCCTGCACCTCTCTGGGGCTGGGCTGGGAGCATCTCTGAGGACTGAGGCAAGATGTGCCTGGCAAAGCCTCGATTTGTGGGTGCTGCACCCAGGCTCCAACACCACCCCCTGGAGACCTCCTGAACTCCCTGAACCTCGTGTGCCACCCAAGGGGGCTGACACCCCTAAACCCCAGCTCTGTCCTGACATGCAGGCAACAGACAGGTTCTCCAGGGGAAATTTAGTGCAGGTGACTAATGCAGCAGCCCTGAATCACCCTCCAAAGGTGTGGGGGAGCTCAGTGACGCTCCCCAGTGTAGCTGATGGCTCGAGCCAGGCTGCACAGATCCCTTCCCTNCTCCTCCTGATGGATCCTGCCATGGCAAAATCCCACTCCCTGCACCTCTCTGGGGCTGGGCTGGGAGCATCTCTGAGGACTGAGGCAAGATGTGCCTGGCAAAGCCTCGATTTGTGGGTGCTGCACCCAGGCTCCAACACCACCCCCTGGAGACCTCCTGAACTCCCTGAACCTCGTGTGCCACCCAAGGGGGCTGACACCCCTAAACCCCAGCTCTGTCCTGACATGCAGGCAACAGACAGGTTCTCCAGGGGAAATTTAGTGCAGGTGACTAATGCAGCAGCCCTGAATCACCCTCCAAAGGTGTGGGGGAGCTCAGTGACGCTCCCCAGTGTAGCTGATGGCTCGAGCCAGGCTGCACAGATCCCTTCCCTGCTCCCAGCCTGGGGAATGGGCACAGGGAGCTCTCTTCTGGATTTACAACTCGGCTGCTAAACATGGGGGAGTGACAGCCTCATCCTGCACATTCATGCCAAGCAGTGTCCTCAGGGTGTCTGGGCCATCCCGTGCTGTCCCCAGAGATGTGACACCAGCACTGCCACCTCCCCTCTCCGCGCCTGGCGCCACTGTGCCTTTGCCAGCCAAAACCCCACCACCTCTGGCAAAACAGCCTCAGCAGTTTGCCTGACACCTGTTACGCTGCAAGAAACACTTCCTAACACCAGCCCGGGTGAGAGAAACGCCCGCCGGCCCCGGCACGGAGCCAAGCTGCTTCCAGCATCCAGGATCCGGGATCCAGCATCGCCAGTGGGTAAACGCAGAATGCAGCGCCTTGGGCAATTTCCATGCAAGTCACCCAGAGAAAACGCTGCACTCTGGGGCCCCGGGTGATTTGGCTGCCTCACAGCCCCCTGGCCCTGCAGCCCAGTTTCTCCCGTTCCTACTGCCACGGTGAGCAAAGACGATGGGATAATTAGGGCAGCAAGTGACCCAAGCCGGTTAAAGTCGCCGTTAACTGCCCGGCTGGGACAGACGCGGCTTAGCAGAGATGTTCTCCCTGGCAGTGCCAGAGCTGTCACCTCTCCACGGAGAGCGTGACCCCGACACCAGCACGGACTGAGAGGCTGTGCCAGCTCGGGGCTGGCACCCAGCACCCAGCCTGTGCCGGGGCTGTGCCCAGAGGGGGACACGGGGACAGCAGTGCCACCCTGCAGCAGCACAGCCCTTCGGGGAGCCCTCCTCGGGGTCGCTCTGTGGAATGAAGGGCAGCGAGGCAGCGATGCCGAGGCAGGGCTGTGACATTCTGCGAAGGGAAAGCCACCGCCTGCCCGGCGCTGGGCCGTAAACAGCTCAGCCTCCCCTGCCCCCAGAACGAGCACGCAGCACCTCTCAGCAGCACCCACTCCCCTCCCTCGGCATCTCCCGGCTCCAAACTTTGTGCTCAGCCCCTCGCAGGATCTGGCCCCCGAAGGCTGGGCTGAATCGAGCCCTTGGGGTTTCTCCAACTCCAGGGGAAATCGCGTTATCCTGGCCGGCAGAGCCAGGCAGCAGCTGCCTTGCAGCTCCACGGCGCGGGGTGGGAAGGACGTTTTGGGTGGGGAGGGGTTAACCCTTGCTGCAAACACCTGCATCCGCCAGAACCCCAAAGCCCTCTGCTCCAGAGGCCCCCCTGGTCTCCTGCAGGGCTCTGCCTGCAGCCGGAGGGCGAGGAATGGAGGGATGACACGCCAGAGTTTGCCGAGGGAGAGGGCAGAGATCTCCCGGGCGGATTGCCATTCCCGACAAACCTCCCCGGTGTGGAGCCGGGCGATGCTGGAGCGAATCGCCAGCTCATCTGCAGGGTGTCTGGAGCAGCCTGCACCACCGAGCCCGATTAAAAGGGTCTGAGCCCAGCTGGAGGGCTGGAGGCACGGAGCCGAGCAGGGACGAGGCAGAGAAGTGCACCAACCACAACAGCAACTGGTGGCTCTTGGGAGACTTCCCTACTTTGGGTTCAGCAGCCAGCCTGGCTGCGGCACGGACACTCCCAGGGCCCCCCTCCACCCCGGAGCAGCGCCGGGAGAGCCTCCTCGGCTGGAGCTGGGGGCTTCTCCCTGCTGCAGTGTGATGCCAGGGATGGCCAGCATCACTGGAAGGGTGCACCGAGGTGGGCAACCAGCCCTAACACCCACCCTTGCCCTCAGCACCCAGCGAACTCCCACGGAAACTTAGGAACTTACTGCAGTCGTCGGACTCGTAGCCCTCGGGGTCCACCACCTCCTCGGGCGCTTGGCTCTTGGCCGGCTGCTCCGCGGGCGTCGTTCCATAGGCTCCAAAGAGGTTGTCCACATCCTCATCATCCTCCCGGGGTGCCTCGGCGGGGCTGACCGAGGGCTGGCTGACAGCGGGGCGCAGGGCGCTGCTGCTGCGGCCGACGGCGGCGGGGAGCCCGCGGGGGAAGCGGGGGAAGTAGTCGGAGATCTGCTTGATGGGTTTGATGGGGCCGGGGCAGACGTCAATGGCCATGTGCTCCTGGATACTTATGGTCATTTTCTCTCCTTTTCGGAGTGTCATGCATGCGGCTGTCGCTGCCAAGCCCCGCCGGAGAAGCCCGGGCCGAGCGGGAGAGGGAAGTTTGTGCCGGGGGCTGCGGAGGCAGGTGAGGAGGGAGGGCCCCTTACGTGGTTGTCGCGCCCTGAGCCTCGGTCGCCGCACGCATGCTGCTGCTGCCAGCCCTGGCGCTCGCACAGCCCCCGATCCTGCCAGCGCTGCCTGGGAATAAATGAGCGAGACGGAGAGACGGATAAGAGGCAGGGGGTGGGCTCTCGGGTGATGTCACCAGCTAGCAACAAAGCGGTCCCCGGCAGCGGAGGAATGAGGGCTGTGGCCGGCCTGCCGGCCCGGCCGCACGGCCAGCGGCGTGGGCAGCCGGCCCTCCGCCCCTTCCCCCGCACAGCCCCGCGCCCACGGCCGCCCCGCAGAAGTCGGGGTGATGATGGGGTGAAGGGGTGAAGGGCCGTGCGCTTGGGCTCCTCTCGGTGCCGAAGCGGGGCTGGTCCCTGCCGGAGCCCTCCGGGGGGAGCTGAGGTCCGCGGGAGCCATCGTCCCGTTGTGTCCCAGCCCAGCGCCCCGGGACAGGCACCGTGGCAGCCCCCGAGACCCCGGCAGCCCCCGAGCCCTCCCAGCTTAGCGCAGGCTGTGCCCCGGAGATGCTGTGCCCCGGAGATGCTGTGCCCATCCTGAGCCGCGGGCACGGATGGCACCACCGGCCGCGGCTCGCAGGGGCAGGGACAGCCCCGACTCGGCTCCCTGCTGCCCCGCCTGCCCCTGCCCTCAGCAATGTCCCCTCCAGAACTCAGCACCGGCTCGAGGAGCTTCTGGAACTGGGAAGGCGGCGGGGACTGAAGCAACACATGGCCCTGCTCGTGGCCCGGGTGGCACAGGCTGAGTAGGGCGGCACAGAGGAGCGAGGGTGGGCTGGGCCAGGGCTGGCTGCCGGCGTGGCCATGCTCAGCACCGCTCCTGCTCCTTCCTGGCCATGGCCAGGGCCCCAGCACAGCCAGGACACGGACAGGCTCCTGCCACAGGCTGCTGGGAAATGCTGAGCTGTGCTTTGCTCAGGGAGTCGGTCTCAAACTGCTGTTTTTACTCATCTCCCCCTGTGCTCAAATCAACAAATCTGCGGCTTTGCAAGCTACTGGAAGTGGACTTTTCAGCAAGGAGTGCTAGAAGAGAAACACTGTGAGAGAACGGTGCAAAATGCTGCCCAGGAAAATGTGTGTGAATTATTTCAGAGGAGCAGCTCCCCCAGTGCAGCCTCTCTGCTGGCTCAGCTCCGGGGGAGCTGGTGTGAAGCTGGGACACTTGGCATGCTCTGGTCACCCACCACCGTGTCCAGCTGCTCACAGCCAGGCCCACCAGGTAACCCAACACCTCCCTTAGCAATGCACACAGAGCTGCAGTCTCCTGCAGCCTGGCAGGCAGGTGTCTATGAAAAACAAAGCTCTGTTCTTCAGAGGATTTCCCCCAAATCCTGACAAAATGACACCCAACCTTTCTGTCTATTGCAGAGTTCAGTTCTCATTCAGATTTTGGTAAATGTTAATGCACGTCCCTGAGTCATAACACACTGACACCAGGCAAACGAACCTAATTTACTCCTCACAGGGAAGTGAATGTTTCTCTCCTGAAGCATCCAAACTTGTCACTGCTCTGTACCCAGACATGAAACACGTCTAAGGATGATCTAATGACCTGGGAGAACAGGAGACAGCTCACTGCTCCTTTGTGTCCCTGCCATATTTTCACTCTGAGGTGGCTCCTGCCTGTTGCAGGTCCAGCAGCAGATCCAGTCTCAGTTTAACCCCTTTCCCATATCCAAGGACTCCCAGGACATTAATCCAGATGGAAATGCCACCTGCTCTGCACGTGGAGGCTGAAAATCTCGCAGGTGGGCTGATGCTGGGTGGGAACAAGCACAAAGGGTGCCTCCAGATTTGGGTGTGTTCATCCACACAGGCTCCATCTTTGGGTGCAGCATCCAGGATGTGATGTGGACTCAGACAGAACGAAGCAGAAATTGGGCCTGATGCCCAGAAAATAGCAGCAATTTCCTCTAAGAAAGGGCAAATAAATAAATAAATAAAATCAAGTTACATGCGAGAGCCTAATGCCATTACAAAAGCATCATCATTTCAAATGCTTCCTCAAAGACCCAAATAGGCAAGGATTGTCTCATAGGACAGAAAAATCAAGGCTCTGGGAATTCAGGTGAACCTCTGAGCTCTTTCTCCTCCTGCATCCACAGCCCACAGCCGGGATCAGGGCCTGGCAGCACCAACTGAGAGATGCTCAGCTCACCCAGGGATTCAGAGCAGCAACAAGGGGACAAAAAAAGGCAGAACTGAAGCACAGAAACTCCCTGAAGCAGGGCAGGGGTGGCCCCCAAGGGAGACCCCACCACCAGCCTTAGAGACTGAGAGAAACAACAACCAAGGCTCACTGCTAATAGCCCAGATGGGACTTCCTCATCCCTGCCCCATCCCAAGCTGACAGAAAGCAGCTGGAGCCTTTTCTTAGCTTTTAATGAGTCCCAAAGCAGCTTGAGTTTGATAAACCACACTTTTCCTACCTTCCCACACTGCCTGAGTGTTTTGTTCTGGGCTGCACAGCCTTGTCTGGGGAGCACTGAGGGCTCCCCAGGTGTGGCCAGGGCTGGCACCACACACCATCCCACAGGACAGCACGGAAGGTGAAAGGGACAAAAACAGGGAGCTGGGCTGGAAGGCAAAAGCAGGGCTTGCAGATACAAAGCCAGTTTCCAGGTAAAGCTCTTAATTCCCACCGTCTGTCTAATGCCCTGGAATGTGACTCGATTTGACCCCTGGCTCTGCCGGGGCCACTCAGAGCTGCTGCTGCTGCTGCTGTGCCCACGCACGTGGCCTCTGCTGCCCTGAAAGTGGGGACTCGACTTCCCCACCAGCCCCCTGGGGAGGGCAGAGAGAGAGTTTACATGTTAAAATGCCAGTTTTAACCCACAGCTCTGGCAGGAAGCAAAGCCACTCTGTCAGGGAATATCCAGCCCTGTGGGAAGGGGAGGGGTGGCCATCACAGAGGCAGCATCAAAGCAGGGATGGGATGATGGGGAAGAGCAATTGTCCCTGTGAAAAGCCAAGTTTTCTCCCAAGAAAACAAAATCCTGAGCTCAGCACCTGTGACATTATATTTGAGATGTGGGATGCAGGAATCATCACTCCAACTCCAGCCCCAGCTCCAAAACCACCCAGGTTTTAATTTAATTGTTGTCCTGAAGAGGGGCACAAGCACAGGTTTAAGCACATCCAGAAAAAGCCTGTGGCACTCACTCTCCCTGTGCCACAGCCCAGTTTCTTCCTCTGGAACTGCCCTGTAAATGGGCAAACAAAAGGAATATTCCTACAGCCCCCAAAACTGCAGCACATAGATAAAACATGCACCCAAAACCACTGGCTGTCCTCAGGACACACTTCAACCCAAATCCTTACAAATGCTAAGCATCAAACTCTGCTGTTCCAGGTTTAAATCAACGAGAGCAGGGGCTGATTCCAGTTGGAACAATCCCTTTCCAAATGGAAAGCACAGTAGCAGGATGGCACATCCCAGTGCTTGGCTGGGATTCAGTGATTGACCCACCAGTTCTTTATTTAATTCTCTGTCAACTCAAAATCTCTCTGAACCCTCCTGCTCTGCTGGAGAAAAGCCTGGAGAGAGCAAAAGATGATGCCAAATTAAAGCCTTCATTTGGAGGAACTACCTCTGTATCTCATCCCTGAACTCAGAGGGTGGGACAGGGAGGTTTGTCAGTGTCCCCAGGGAGGTGACACAAGCAGCACCAGCCTAGCTGGAATTTTGCTTTTTCCCAAGCATTTTTAAACCTGAAAGTACCCACAGCTGTAGGCAGGAGAGGGTGCCAGCAGATAGCACCAGCTCAGTGTGGCTGCAGGGGCAGGACTGGGGGACATCAGCACTGCCAGGGGATGCCAACTCTGCTGGAAGAGACCCCTCCATCCCTCAGGACTGACACTGCCCTCAGTTCCCCAGGCTGGGAGGTATGAAATTCAGCTTTTATTCCTTCCAATGAGCTTAGCTCCAGCGTGGCTGTGTGCATGGGAAGGGGGTTAATTGAAAAGCAACATGTGCCTGGCTCCTTGGCTCGCTCAGGGCACTCTCTCCTGGCTGAGACACAGCTCCTGGCAGCTTCCCCTCAAAGATCCCTGCCCTCGACTGCTGGGCAGGCTTGGCTGAGCCCATCCAGTGGATTGCACTCTTTACCTGGTCAAACAGCCTTTGCATTTGCTAAGCAAAGCAATAATAATAATAATGATGATAAACTGGGAAACTTGGCAAAAATAATCCTAAGGAGCTTATTCCAGGCTGTGCCGATCAGGGCTCCCCAGCAGTGCTGATATCCCAGTGCACCCTGGCCCCCACTGCTCCTCTGCTTGGATAATATCTGAAGTTATCTGTGCTCCAGCAGGCCCTGCTAACAACCATCATTTGACCAGATTTAACCAGCAATTACTAGCTGTGAACAAAATCACTGTGGTGAAATACAACCCACATCCTGTTACGGCACAGACACAAACAAACCCTTGCAGAAAGCCAGGCAAGGGCCAAATGCCAGCAGGGGAGAGCCCTCTCCCCTCAAAACAGTGCTTGAGGCTCCCAGAGACTTTGTGAAACACCCAGCCAGTGGCAAAGGTGGATGGAATCTTCCTGGCCAGCATTTTGCTACCTGCAGATGGAAAGGAGCTTCCAGGAGGAGGGAGGGAGGCATCTGCTCTCCCTGCATCTTCAGGATGGGCCCAGAATAGCTCTGCTTTTGGTAGGGGCTGATGTTTAACGTTTAGCATATGTTGCCATTTCCATGTGAATCCCGAAATAGTTGGCGTTTTCTTTTGTGATTTTAATGCACTTGGTGTTTTGAAGTCCTGCAGAACTCTGCCCTGCTGCTGGGGAGGGGACCTGCTCTGCCACACCACTGCCAGCACTCCAGGCACCTGCAAATCAAGCAGAGGGGATAATCAACTGTGTAAATCTCAGCTCTGTGGAGCACAGAGTAAATCCACACAGGGATTCACCAGGGTGGGTCTGTGCACGGCGTGAGCTGCAGGAAAATCCACCCAAACCGTGCCCAGGAGGAGAGTGACACCCAGTCCTGGGGCACAGCACTGCCAAGGGCCTGGTCCTCTGGGGGTTTTCTTAGGGATGAACCTTTTTGGGAGGTTTTTTCCCCTGATTTTTCCCATGATCTGTGTGTTCCTCTGAACTCCAGAGCCTTAGCAGGAGTTTGCCATCAGCAGAGCCACCCTCTCACACGGTGCTGGCTCTGAGTGTTGTGTGCCTGTGAGATAAATGCAGACCCACTCCCTTGCAATCGAGGGAGGGGAGACTTCTGTGCAGCATCAACTCCTATTATACTAATTTTATCTGCTCTTAGTGCCTTTCCAAGCTGGAGTCAACGTCCTCCGAGATTATCCAGCTGACTTGTCTTAGGAGTTTTACCCTGCTTTTACCTCCTCCCGTCTCCCAGCTGCAGGAGGATCACAACATTCCTCCTCAAGACTTTCCAGGCAGGCAGGAGCAAAGCCTGGTGTTAATCCTGCAGCCCTGTGGTGGCTGGGATGTGAATGCTGGCCCAGAGAGCTGTGCTGGGGCTGGGCACTGCCACCTCCTGCACCCCCAGCTCTTCCCGCTCCATGAACGTCCAGAACCAGAGTTCCCATCAGCATTTAGGGCCTGGCCCCGTTGCCATGGAAATGGATAGACTTTCTGCTCACATTTTGGTGGGAAGAGGCATTTCAGGAGTCACACCAGCTCCCAGAGTCGGCACAGGAGGAGCCAAGTGAGGGCAGAAAGCAGCTGAGCTTCACAGAGGCAGTGGTGAGGGAATGGCTCCCACCCCACGCTCCAGGAATTCAGAGCTGGATGAGAGCAGAGGGAAAAGGCCACCAATAACCAGCAGCAGAGTGAGCTCCAGGGATTCACGAAGTAACCTCTTGGGTTTGCAGTATTAAAGAGCAATTTGGCTGCATTAAGAGAGCATTATAGCTGCTCCTCTCCCACATCCACGTCAGGCTAACGACATCCTGTCAAAAGCAATCTACCCAAACCTCCACCCCCCATCTCCCTGTGCAGTCCCTGTACCTGTCACAGCTCTGGGGCAGCTCTGTCCTGCCTGCTGCTCCTCCCAGGGCTGGGAGATGTCCTGCTCATCCCTGGATCATGAGGCTCAACCCTGAGCTGCTAGGGAATGATCCATTGTGGGGAGTTTTCCTGGCCTCATCCACAAATCCCAGCATCACACCGACACTGCAAGAAGCAGCACAAATGAAAGAGCAAGAAGAGAAGCAAGGAGAGGAGAATCCCACAGATTCCCTGTGGGATCAGGCTGCTGGAGAGGCAAACAACCCCAGATCCCCTGAACCAGGCAGGGCTGCTCCTGTGTGCACTGCAAAGACAAACTCTCAGCAGCACCTGCGGGCCGGCAGGGAAGGAATTGCGAGCCCAGCCAAGCCGATTCCTGCCTGGAGAGCAGCATTCCTGGCAGGGCTGAGGGAGCCGAGCCAGCCTGCAGGATCCTCTCGGATCCACGGGCTGTTCAGCTGCCTGACCTTATGTCACCCGGCTCCGGACAAAGTTCCTCCCCACTGCGGTGAGACAGGGAGAGCAAAACTTGGGAGCAAAGGAGAATCGCCAGCGGGAAAAACGGGAGACAGGGGTGGGAGAGGCGGCACTCCTCTAAATACAAACCTCCCAATGATCCCCGAGGACGGGGGCACCTCCCAGGTCATTCAGCAGCCAGAGGAGTCACTAGATGGCCCTGCTAGTCCTGTTCATCCGATCGCAGCGCGGATAGCGAGAAGCGCTGGTTTGGCTGCTCCGCAGGACCGCGATCTCTGCTCCAGGGCTCCTCCTGCGAGCAGGGGACAGTCCCCAGGAGAGCCTGGCAGCCAGGTGGCACCTCGGCCAGGACACACGGCACCTCAGCACGCAGGGGAAGGGTCTTCCAGGTGCCAGCCGTGCCCTGCATGCCCTCTTCCCTCCCCGAGAGTGGCTCCACCTGCCAGGGATGCTGGAAGCCTCTGCCTCAGCGTAATCGTGTTGACAGTGATGGGTGTAAGAGCCAGGGAACCATATTAATGAACCCCGTGTTGCTGGATAATCATGACATTAGCATTATTGGATTAGAACATTTGCATAATTTGGGCACGAGCTGCTACCTGCTTGGAGACATATGTTTACATGAATTTACATCCATTTGCATCCCAATGAAGCTGCATCCTCAACAGCTTCCCCGGTGACCAGTCAAGGGCCATTGGCAGCTCCACCCCAAGGGGCATCTCCTGCTGTCAGGGACAATCCCAAACCACTCAGGTACCCAGGAACAGCAAAATTTTCCCTCCTCAGGGTATTCCTCTCACAGGTTGCACCTCATTATGACCCTTGCAGGGTCAGAAGCAACACTCCCATCCTCAGCACTGGGGTCACCGAGGCTGAAGCTGCTCCTTTCCCAGTTGCCACAAACTCCTGCTGCCTCCCAGGTCCCAGGATAACGGGCAGTTAAGTCCATCCCACTCACAGCTGTGAAAAGGGATCGATAAAACACTCCCAGCAGGCTGCAAAGCTCAGAATTTAAGAGGCCAATAAAGGGAACCCAAAATGAACTCCTTTCTCTGCCTTTTCTTTTCAAGCCACGTGCTCTTTGATTCAATTACTTGATTTTACAGGAAAGGGGGAGGGAGATTCAATTACTTGATTCTTGATTTCTTAGCATAGAAATACAGACTCCACAGCCACAGAATTGCAAAAGTCCCTTCAAAGCAGCAACAATTTGGTGGCAACAGAAGGTTTATAGAGCTGGAAGAAGTCAGCAGTTTCCCCTCCTGGGCTCCACAGCAGAACCTGCTCCAGCTTTAAAGGAGTGCAGTAATATCTGAGCACAAAATCCTGCAGCTCACCCACAAAATTACAAGCTGAGAAATGGCAGCTGCCTGGCTGTGTGTCCCTGAGTGCTTTCCCTAAAGCAGAGCTGCTCAGGGAGCCACCAAATCCTTTCACAGCCCCGGGAATTAGGAGCTGGGAGGGACCAGGAGGTGCACATTCACTCCCAGGCATCTCCAGCCCCCAAAATTCCTGCTGGCTCCTTCCAAAGGCTGCCATAAAAACAGACAGCAGGACCAGCCCAGGGGTGTCCAACCCATTTCCATCCAGGCTTGGGGTAACCACAAGCCTCAGTGCCACTGGAAGCTCTGCAAATCACAGGGATTTATCTCCCAGTGCTGGCCTGCAAAGAGCTAAAAACCCAAAGTGCCCTTGGGATTGAACCTACCTGAACCCAAGGAGAGCAGCAAATCCTGCAGGGAGCTGGCTGGGAAGTTTTTCCTGGGATGCTGTGAGCTGGAGCAGCCCTCTCTCCCTTTTTCTGGTGCACACAACGATGCTGCCACGTCAGGAAAAACTCAAATGGAGTTTTCAGGGTCTGCTCACCCAACCCAACCCACACCCACTTGGTTTATTGCTGTTTCCTCTCCTGGAGAAACTGGAAAGAAAAGTCGCTCACTTGGGTGAATCTGAGCCTGGGGGATTGGATTCAGAGCCCAGCTGTGAGGAAGGTGAGGAAGGCAGCCTGGCCCCCACCCAGCACCTTTTCCACTCCCTGCACAGCTTCAAAGCCTGGCATTTAGCACATCTCTGCTTCAGCCACTCAGGCTGTTAAACGGGGACATTTTCACTCGTAAAAGCCATGTCAAGACCCTTTGGGAAACTTCTATTTTAAGTGGAGTGCCTTGTATTTCACTCCAAAGCTGTTCCCGTATCTGGAAACTTCTGGACTCAACAAAGCACGTGAGAAACAGAAACAAACCCAGCAGGGGGGTCAGAGGGACTCTCACCTCTCACACAGCCAGGATTTCTGGCTGCAAACTGCTGCTTTGGAGGAAGAACAGGTTTGCAGCTGGTTGTGTCATTAGGTGCCAAAGGCAGCTGCAAATGCCCGATGATTCCGTGCCACAGGGAACGAGGCAAGAGCCAAACAGGGGCAGCAGGAGGAGGGGACGTGCTGGAGCATCACTACGGGATCGGGCTGCAGCCCCTGGCAGAGGTCGGGAGAGCCCAGGGAGAGAGGCAGGTGTGATTTCCAGCCGGGAAGGAGCAGGAGCAGCCCCAGGCACGATGATCACGCTGGGGCTGAGCTCCCTGGGGCATCCCTGCCCTGCTGTGGGGTGGCTGTGCTGCCCCATTAAGCAAAACCCCTTTTCTGCCTCTCCCACCTCCAAAATACACCAGGACCGAGCCCAGGCTGCAGAAATCTCACTCCTGGATGCTTCCCTCTCCACAGAGGTAATAGACCAGGCTGCAGCTGATTTCTTCCCTCCCTTTCCAGCCCTTTCACCCTCCTTTCCCTATCTCCGAGGAGCAGATGCACCCGTTCATAACCACGCAGAAGAAAGTGTGAATTTGCCTTCCCGACCGCAGTGCAGCTGGCAAAGCACAGGAGGGGAAAAAAGTATGTTCTGCAGGAATACGGGAATTATCTGTGCTGATCTTACTGAGCTCGGCTGGGGAACCGACAGAGGAAGAAAGAAAGGAGAAAGTGGGAGGCATTGTTTGGGTGTAGCACCGCTATTGTTTATCCTCTCCAAGCACTCCATCATCCTAATCCCCCATCTCCCACGGTGAGGGGTCAGGAGCAGCGATCTGCTGAACAGCACGACCCAGAGCACGGGCAGGAGGCAAACCTGGCGAGGCAGCACCTCGGGGAAGTCTCACCTGCATTTCCCAGGCTGAGCATCCAACGACTCTCAGTCATTATCGGTGTTAAAAATATTCCCGTGGTGCCAATTAGCACCAGAGCGCGGGGATAGGCAGGGGTGAGGGAGAAAGAAAGGCTCAGTAACGCCCTAACCCACACCCTGGCAGGGATATTCTGGTTTATCACATGGATAAATTCGATGTCAAGATGCCCAGGGCACAGAGGGCTCAGGGCAGCTCCTCCCTGGTGCAGTGGCATCTGCCTTAGCCCGGGTGACAAAAGCCAACTCCTCATGCTACAGCAACAAACAATCACAAGGTGGAAATTCAAACAGCACACAAGTCACCTGCTATCAAAACTGGGGAAATTTGGCAGGTTTCCTACTTAGCACTTACCACATCAAGGCTGCTCAATGGTGCTAATTAAACAGGTACCTCCCAGACACGGCCAGGAAGATTTACATCCCTAATTTGCATTTCTCGGGTTGTTTTCCTTTCCTCCAAGGCACCGTTGGAATGGCCACGGTGTGATTGCTTGGAGGAGTTTAATTTTGCACGAGTGCCACTTGAAGATGAAGGTCTGTCCCATCAGCAGCTCCGTGGCTGCTCCTCCTGCCCCTGCTCTCCCACAGTGGGGCTCAGCTGCTCTCTGAGATTTTCTTGGTCTCTTGGGCTTGGCTTCACCAGCTGAGAAATAAATAATGCTGGGCTCAGCTGCTCTCGTGACCCAGCTGCTGTCCCCATGGGTTTGGATCAGTCTGGGGATTCTCTTGAGGGTGAGACTCTGGAATACCCAGCAGCAGGGCAGGGTTGTTAGGACCACTCTCAGAAGTGTGATCTCCCCACCCAGCTCCCAAATCCAGTCCTAAAAACCGAGGCCAGGGCAGCTCCCACACACCAGGGGCTGCTCCTGTGGGATGGGACAGAAGTTTGTATAATTGCAAATAAGTAAAAGCAGCCACAGCCCCGTGGTAATTTGTCACCTCTGAGATCAGAATTCAGTCATAAAAAGTTCTTCCACTGTGAGACAAGGGATGAGAAAAGGAGCTGGTGACGCCCCTTTGCTGCATTTGGTCATCTCCAGAGTAACCTGGGAGGAGAGGACATTGGGAATCGAGTTCCTGTCCCTGCTGCCCTGGAGTAAAGGCAAGATGTTCACCTCTGCCTCTCCCTGCAATCCCAGCACTGCCTGAACACGCTGCTAGCAGAGCAAGGGGCAGGGGGACCCTGAACCAGCAGCTCGGGGTGAGTTTCCCACGAGGTGCTGCCCCATCACCTGCTGGAGGTCTCATTATGTGAGTGCAGCATCAGCCCTCCCAAAAAACCTCCCTGAGCTGTGCCCATCACAGCCACCTGCAGGGCAAGGAGGGAGAGCAGAGTCCAGCGTGGAGAGGAACAAAGTGATGGGAGGAAGCAAAGGGAGAGGTGACCTGGTGAGACACCACTCCTGCCTCTCCCCGTGAAGGAAACAACTCCTGGGCGGCCAGGGGAGCAACTGCTGCCAAGTTTAGTTTCACAGACGAGCTCCAGAGGTTATTTGGCAGTTTTTGTGTCGCTGTCCAAGCACTCCTGCTGCCTCTCCAGACCCAGTAATGGCCAGAGCCATGCTGTGCAAACATCAGCCTGTTCACTTTGGCCACGGCTCTCGCAGAGGCACTGCCCTCCCCTTCCCAAAAACCACCCAAACCAACCATTTGGGGTGTGGGGATCCACGGGCAGCGCCTGTGGCTCGGAGAGATCCCACCCTGCCGTTGTCATGGTGAGCAGAGAGGAGAAGCAGCACCAGGAGAGCTGCTCAGGCCTTGACACGCTCCATCCTTGGACTGATGGCAGCTCCCCAGCAGAACAAGCCCAGCAGCAATCACCGGGAATGGGGAAAGCAAAAACAGATTAAAGGGCTATTTGAAACAGATTTGAAACCTCGAGGCTGAATGCTGAGGGAGCAGGAGCAGCCAGGGCCGAGCAAGAAAGGAGGAGAGTCAGAGACACTTCTCTGTGGGCCAACTTTAATGGATCCTGATTGCCAAAGAGCCTCGGGAGGCTGTGGGGACAGCACTCGACTAAAGGACAATCGGTGCTGCTTTGTGAGTCGTGGATGAGTCGTGGAAAACCTTCAGGAGGGGCTGAGCACCGGCACGGAGGAGGGGACAAGACAAAAGGTGACTTTCAAGTGCAGAATTCAATTAAACTCCAGCTACATGAATCACAATTCCACTGGCTGGGTTATTGTCTTGCCTTGCTGGAGAGTTATCTACAAAAAAACCCTTTCCTACTGTTTCAAGAATGGTGGGAAGTTGTTACTGAGGAAAAGCTTTATTGTTTGCAGTAGTAAAACACCATGGAAAAGTTGTGAGGGATGGAGAGGAGAACAAGAAAATAATAGACACAAATGAGCACGTTCACTGAGCCCTTCTTGCCCACACTGAGCCAGCTCAAAAGACAGGCACAGGTCTAGGATAATATTCCAACAAAAGCTGCAAAACACAACCAAGAGAATCAGCACAAAGGGGAAAGTGGTCTCCAAAATAAAATAAAGCACAGAGCTGCAAATGTTCCTCCATCACACTCAGTTGTGCCTGGATCACGTTGTCCAGGACCAGATCCTTCCCTCAATCCAAGAGGAGTCTCTCCACAGCTGACTGAACAATTCTGGTTTGAACTCAGGCAGAATTACCCCACAAAATTAAAATATAGAGGTAAGAAAGAAAAGTTCCCAGTCTCACTGGCACCAGAGCAATGTCAAATTTCTCTCTGAGAGTGTTTCATAAAAGCTGGCCTCAGTTAAAAATCAAGCCAGCAAGGATTCCTAGGCTCCTGTGCAGAGCTGGCACATTTCCAGAGTGTGGGAAATGCTGTGGGAGCTGAGGGTGGGAATGGGGACACCTCTGACCTGCCTGCACTGCCCAGGGGCAAAGCACAAGGAACTCAGGAGAGTCAGAAGTGACACTCTCGATTTTAAAAGCTCTTTCCAACTCAGTGTAGAGCCAGTGATGAGAAAGTAACAGGTTTAAAGGAAATAGAGTCAATTCCTGAAAGTCTTCTGCTGTAGAATTAACTTAGGCTGTCTGAGGTGCTGCAGTGATGAGCAAGACAAGCCTCACTTGGAGCTTCAAGGGAAAACAGGACTCTTTTTGGTGGCTAAACAGAACTTTTTGGTGGCAAAACAGAACTCTTTGGTGGCAAAACACTCTGGAAATCCAAGACCCTACAACTCCCAGAAGAAACAGCTCTGAAAGCTCACCAGTATTTCAGCAAAGGATGACAGCTGGAGTTGCTTTTTCAGACAGGGCTCATAGTTTTGGCATTACCCCTCCCAGAGGTGCAGCTGGTGGAGCCTGAATAGCCAGGTTAACAACAAAGACCACAAAATATCCTTCAGAGGAGAACAACCCCATCCATCCCTTGCTCTCTCCAACACTGATGGACCCCACACTCAGCGATTTCTTTTCCTGCCATCTCAGGGAGCCCACAGGGCCCAAAGGTTTTGTTTTCATTTGTAAAAGGGCAGGAACAGATCACAGAGGAAGGGTTGGGAGCATTTTCCCAGCAAACTGCCACAGCACATTAACTGGGAAAGCAGTGAGAGAATGGTCCTCAGCTGGGCCATGTTCATTTAAAGAGAAAGTCAAGGATTGATTTCCCATCTCCTGCAGGAGTGTTCCAGCACCCAATCTCATTTATCTTCATACTGCAGCCATTTGTAAGAACACACACTACATGCACACAGAGTGCCCAGTGCAAAGGAAAACAGAACAAAAGAGTAATAACTGAGGGGAATAGGCTGACATTAATGGGCACAAATTGCCTTTAACTCCGTGGTTTCAGAGGGAACTTTTTGGAATCCTTTGTTTCTTCATAATAGACAGGTCAGCTCCGAAGCATTTAATAAAATCCACAGACTCCTACCAGCCCAGTGTGGGTTTTGTTCAGGTCTTCAAAGATCTAATTGCTCTAGAGATGTGAGGTAATTTGATTTTTCTCATCTGTCAGGTCTTAGAGGGAAATTGTCCACCCTGGAGAATAAGCAGGACCAGGGCATGCAGTTTTCAACAGCCTGACTCATGATGACACCACCCCAGCCAGCCAGATGGCTCAAGACTTACAGGAAAAAGGCAAAAGAAAGGCCCTTGCTCATGTGAGGTGTGGGAAACCTGCAGAGCTAACAGGATAAAGTCATTGGAAAACTCTTCTCCACTTCGGGCACTCCCAGGCCAGGCTGGGGGTGAGGGCTGTGCTCCCACCAGGAGCTGCAGCAGACACACATCTCCCCCCAGCCCACACTCTCACCCCAGCCAGTGCAGAGCCAGCAGGAGGGAAAAAACCCACAGCAAATTCCTTGGAGTGTTTCTTTACCCTGAGCAGAGAGAGGGAAGGAACGGGAGCACAACTTCACCGCTGGTCCCTGACGCCCCCACCAAACCCACTCCAACCAGAACAACCATGGGAAACACAGGGAATGACACCTTCCCCACGGGCAGATCCCAGCCCCAGTCCCTCTGCTGGGGTTCTCACAGGACAGGAGGTGCTTTTCCAGGAGCCACCGTGATGCCAGAGCCTGGGGCAGAGCCACACCGCAGAGTCACCCCCGGGCAGTGGCTGTCTGGAGTGCAGCCTCGGGAATGGGAGGGCTGGATCCAGGGAAGAGCAGCTCCAGCTCCCTCAGAGTCGTGTTCTGGTGTGGGCTCGTCGTTTGCCTTCAAAATAAACACAGACAAAAGTTTTGTTTGGAAGGCAGTGAAGGGGAGAAGTTATTTCACGTTGCTTTTGCGTGCTCGGTGCCATTTTAAGAGCTTCCTAAAAATAATAAAGAGAACATCTATGCATCATTAGTCCAGCAGTCAGGGCCCATTAGACTTGATTAAAGAAAGAAAAGCCAGGGGGAGGAAAAGTAGAAAGGAGGAGATAAAAGGAGCTGTGATTCTGCTGGAACTGGTCCTTCAGGATGTGCTCCCCAGGTCAGACAGAAGCTCTGAGGGGTGGCAGAGCAGATCTGCCATGAGATCCTCCTGCTCCCCAAGGGCCTGGGCCATGGACAGGAGCCACAGCTCCTTGCCCATGGCTGGGGATGGGCACAGGACAGCCCTGCTCTGCTCCAGATTTGGTGTCCTGCTGGCTAAAGAAACCTGAGCTGATCCCTTCTCTCGGGCTCTGCTCCTCCTCCTCCTGGAGAAAGGACAGGGAATCACAGCCTTCCCAAGGCAAATTGCTCCCACCAGCTGCTGCCTGTTAAAAGATAACCTCCCCAGCCATAAAACCTCTCTGTGTATTTACAAAGAGTCCAAAATTCAGGCTTTTCACTTCTGTCTTACTGACTCCCCCTGCTCTTTCCTTCCTGCTTTGTTTGGAAAGATGACATCAACTTCTGCCCTTGGTGCTTTGTGCAAAATGCTGAATAGAAAGTTGGGAGTAAATGTGTTGTAGAGGGCAGAGAATAATTCTGAGGAGGTGGGGACAGGAGGCCAGACAGGCTGTTTGATCAGACCAAAGCACAGACCTCTGCAGTGGGAAAGAAGGCACAAAAATAGGAATTTCATCCTCAGCAGCAGACTTGTTTCCTGATATATTGAGTGAAAGAGCTGAGAGAATGAATCTTTGTCATCCCTCTATTTTGAAGGAGGAAGCCTTCAATTTAAAACTCCATAAAGAATTACAGGAATAGTGAAAGTAATTTATTTTTTAGTTACTCGAGCCTTTATTCACTTCAAGGCGGGCTTGAAAGACCTGAAAATGTTTTGCTTCTACCACTCGAGGATGAAAATATTTTAATTCCCTCAAACATAGAAGGGGGCACAGGCTTCTCCTGAGGTTCATATTTACAAATGCATTGTATCTGGAATGCAAACCTTGAATCATTTCCTAATGCTGCCACTACCCAAAGCTATGTTTTATTTATAAGTACAGCAGGACCACTCGGTGCTCTGTGGATATGAGGAGGCAGAGACAGCTCAAAGCTCCTCAGCCATGAAGGCACAATTCAATTTCTTCACTTGGGGGAAGACAGACAACTTACCCTCCTTGGCAGCAGGAAAACTCAATCCCAGCAAGCTCTGAGCAGAGGGGGGTAAAAAGCAGTGCCCAAAATTTGATGAGGCAGCCAGTGAAGGAAGCAGAGGCTTGGATGGGAGAGGCTGGGTGGGGATCAGGGTCTTTCCTTCATAGCTGATCCCTCTGTCCTTCCTAAATTGTGCCCTAAATGCAGGGATTACCCACCTCTTCCACCCTGTGCAAAGCCAGCCCTGGAAATCCACACTGGCTCACACAAAGGAGGGACAAGTCTGAAAACATTAAAGCAACTTTCTCACCAAGCACAGGAAAACAAAACTCAACTCCCCAAGGGCTGCCATGAGGAAAGCCATTAAAGAAATTACTGCCCTGTTTGGAGCCTAATTACTGTTAGGACCATTTTTTTTCCCTCTTTCTACATGGAATGGAGTAGTCAGACCCACTGAAGCAAAATGTTACCTCCTCATCATCCCCGAGGGAGCAAAGCAGACATCTGAGAAGCAGAATGGAAGGGAAAACAGAAATTAATGCTTTAACTTCAAAGATGCCCAGAGAATTTCCTGCCACAAAAATAATGCTGAATGGCTCTGCCTGGCTCATGTATTAACTGCTTGAATATTTATGAGCAAAAGTGGATGCCTAGCCCAGCCAGGGAGGCACTGAGCCACAGAGACAGCACCTCATTTCTAAATCCAGTCATTTCCTGAGAGACAGGGCATAAATCTCCCCAAATTAAGAGAGCTGGAAGCAACATTCCCTGTCCATCTCCCTCAGCTCCAGGCCCTTTCCTCAGCTCTGCACAGAGGACCTGCAGGAGAAGGGTCCAGGCTGGAGCTGCTCACACCTGGGGCTCTTTCCAGCAGGTCTCACCCTGTGACTGCAACCCAGAACATTTCTCACCCCCTCAGCAGGCAGTGCCAACCTCCTCTGAGCTCCAGCCCCATCCCTGTTTAACCTGGCTCTGCCTGAGTGCCAGCTGCTGCACCACTCTTTAAGTATTAATGATTTAGCCAACACATTGGCAGGCAGGCAGGGATGGGGAGGCTGTGATTTGCACTCTCTCATTAGCTTCTCTCGTGGCTGCCTCTCCAAACTCCTGCTTCCAGCAGCAATCAGAGCTTGCTCCAGCCCCACAGCCCAGGCCCCGCTCGTTCTCCACTCCCCCCCAGCAAGCTGCTCATGAACAGCATTCAGGGCTCACCCATTTCTGGGCCAAGGCCAGAGAGGATGCTGAGAACCCCTTCAGCTGGCACCCACCAATGTAGAAATTGCTGCTGATCTGCTTAATTTACCCCCTGCAGCAGTCCCAAACTTGAATTTGTGATCTCCATTAAAAGCTCTCCCTGGGTTAATGAAAACCACTGTAAGATATTGATTATTTCTTTGTTTAGGTCTCTTTAATATTCCTCTCCCTTAATAAAAATGTCATAATTGACACAAGTGAGGATTTTGCTCTTTTTTAAGGTATCTCTTAGCATCAGCTGTGCAGCCAGAACAAGGTGAGTCACCTGCCCTAGCTGGGAGCAAGTAAGAGGGAAAAAAGGAAGATTGTGCTTCTTCCATATGTGCAAATTTAATTTTCTTTAGGATAAAACACTCTTCAAGAAAATGAGTGTGTGACCTTCCTCTTGAAAGCTATCACATCAGAGCAGGCACCTCCAGGAACTGGAGCTTCAGAAGCAGAAGAAACACCAACCCCTCAGAAAAATGATGCTTTTGAAAGGCTTTGAGAGCAGGTGGTAGGAAAAAAAAAATTAAAATAATAAAACTGGCAGCCTCTCAACTCACCACTCTCCTGAAACTTTGGCTCATGGGCTGAGGTTGCCTAAATCCCAATGCAGCTCTGACAATGAGTCATTTTATGACAAACTCCAGGCTTCATTATCTGCCTCAGCAAACCCCAGCCGGAGCTGGAGCGGAGCACTGGAAACCTCAACAGCTCCTTGTTCTCCCTTGGCCACCACCACACTGCTGGCTGGGCCTTCAGGCTGAGGGAGCTGAGCACTGTGAGAGCAGCTGCATTTGCAGCACCACTCCCTAATTCCCTGCTCTGGAGGAGGCCTGGGATTTCGGGATGCACTGCGGAGCTGGAGCAGAGGTGAGGAAAGGAAGCGCAAAGAAAGTCACGGGTGGAAGGACACCTGAGGTGGTGCCATGCAGCAAAAATTGCTCCTGGTGTGGTGTTCTAAATGTGCACAGCCTTTCAGAGGAGCCACAGAAAATCATCTTTCAGAGAAAGGGGCTTTGCCCCTTCTCTGCTGCTGGGGCAGGGCACAGCTCGGGGCTGTCCCGCAGGGAGGGAGATGCTGGGCAGAGTTTTGTCAGTCCAGCAGCTCCATCACTCCTGAAAGAGATCAACAGCAAGAGCAGCCTCTGCTTGCTGGCAAAGACAGGCACCCAAAGGGATCCTGGAGCACTCTCTGCTGATTTCCTGCCTCTCTGCCCCAGGTTCACAGAGCCCCTGTTCTTGCCTGAACAAAGCAGCCCCTTCTGCAGGAACACTGAGAAATAAATGATCCCAGACAAAATAAAGATCTTTAGAAACTCCCTAGGCAGCCAACCTGGCTTAACCTTTTCCTTAGCAGGATTCTCTCTGCATCTCAGGGCCAACTTTAACTGGGCTCAGGAGATTGCCACAGTTTTCCTTTTTTAAATATCTGCCCATGCTGCCTGTCAGTTTTAGCTCTCCCCCATCTACACAGGGAGATCCCACTGGAAAGCTTTGACCCCTCGTGCCAAGCTTTGCATATGGAGTTTTTAGCAGGAAAAATGTTATTTTTTTCCCTTTTTTTTGGCCTCTGAAATAGAGTTTGCACTGTCATGGCCAGGCAGCAGCTGGCTCAAAGGGCAGGCAGAGAAGCTGCAAAATGCTGAGCACAAAGACATTTTCCAGGAGTGGATCCATCCTTCCATCAGAAGCAGCACCCAAAGGTGTCCACCAACACCCATTCCAATCCCACAGGATAACCTGCAGCTCTGCTCCACAGGCAGCAGAGCCAACCCACACCAGGAATCCACCCTCTCTAATTCCACACAAAACAGGAGCTTAAAATAAACCTCCCAGTCCAGGGCAGACTCTAATCCAGGGGGAGGAAAGACAGAGCAGAAGAATCACTGGTTTGCCTGGTGAAAAACTAAAATTAAAGAAAACTGCAAATCCCTGAAACCCAGGGAGGGAGGGAAGAGCAGAGAAACAATTTTATGCTGCTTGTTTCTAGTGGGAAATGTAGGGAGGGGGCCCAGGACTCTGTGTTGCACTGAAGGATGAATACGCTCTCTCTAATCCAATTTATGCCTCAACACACCCAGCACCAGCCAGGCTCAGGGGCAGCAGGAGAGGCAGCTCAGAGGGCAGGAATGCTTGGAAGGGAGAGGTGCTGAATGATAACTTGAGGGGTTAGTGACTAAATTAGTGGGAACTGCAGAGAGAACACATTTGCATCTCTTTCAGCTGCTTCAGGTGTGGTAGCAGCCTCTGCTTTCCCAGTCACTTAATTGTTCTGAGGTTTTTGAGGGGGGAAAAGTGTCTTTTTTCTGCACTGCAGAGTTCTGGGAAGGGCCATGCTTGGCTCTAAGAGCCATCTCGCTTCAGGAAAAACGTTCCTCAGTCTCATAAAGCTGCTGGACTCTCCAGATTCAGGAGAAGCTCTGCTGTTTCTGCAGGACAGAGAGGAGCTCCAGGCCTCTGCAGGGACACAGCCCCAGGCTCTGAGTGCTCCTGGCCATGGGTGCAGGCAGCTCACACCCCAGACGAGTGCTCGCGACGCAGAACAGGTTTTGCATTCGGGGAAGAAGGTGCAACGCTGTGACAGCATCTGCCAACACCAAAAAAGAAGCAGGGAAGAGCCACCCTGGGGCCACAGCGTTGTGCAGCTCTGGGGAATTCAGGGAATTCAGCCCCAAGCCCAGGGATGTGCCTGCAGAAGGGGGGCAGCTTACCCGGGGCGTCGCCGTCGCGCCTGTCCCAGGGTCGGTCGCTCTGTGCTCTCTCTGCAGGGCTGGGCTCGGCCCCCTGCTCGCTGCCCAGGCTGCTGTGGCTCCCCCACACTGGGGGGGACTGGGGGGTCCCCAGGACTCTGCTGGTGGCCTGGCTGGGTCCCCTCGAGGGTGCTGCAGGGACAGGACAGAGACGCTGCTGAGGGAGGGGATGCGGACACTGAGCCGGATCCTAAAGGAGCAGGAACATCCCAGCTCCAGCCTGGAGCCCCCCAGGAGCAGGGTCACCCCCAGATCTTGTGCTCTGCTCCCAAAACCACCAGTGATTCCAGTGGTGTGAAGGCAGGAGTGAGGAGCTGGCCAGGAGCAGCTCCCAGCCACAAGGGCAGACCCTGGGATGCTGCAGGCCATGGAATGACCTTGACCCAGGGAGGAATTCCAGTGAGGAAGGAACTTCCAGCCCCTCACCTGGCACAGCCAGAGCCAGGAGGGAAGGCAGGCAGCTGAGCCAAGAGCCAAACATTCAAGCACTTTACCCTTCCCACCCTCCAGCCACAAGGAACTGCAACTCCTCACCCATTCCTGCCGGGAGCTTCCTCCCTTGAGAGCCTTTTGATCCCACAGGGATGGGCTTGTCATCCAGGCTGGAGGAGCTGAGCTCTGAGTCGCTCTCACTGTCACTGGAAACCACTGCAGGGAAGATCAGGGGGAGGAGAGGAGAGAGACAGTTATTCACAATGTTCATAACACTTCCCAAAGAGGTGCCAGATGGATCCAAATAAAGCAGGAACAAACGCTGACTCGCTGATCACACCCTCCCTCTCCAAAGGAGACCCTACCTGCAGCTCCCCCACAGCTGCTCCCTCTGCCTCTCCAGCATGGTGTGGTTTTACTTTTTACAGATGATTTATAACTCTGCAGCAGGTGCAGACAGCACCAGGGCTTCTCTCCTAAAGCTGACTGGGACCACGCTGCTCCTGTGCCACTCTGCTGCTCCAGGCACCAGGCTCTGCTCCCACTGACCCATCCCAGCACCCCAGCAAGCCCCCTCCTCCTGATATTTGCTGTCTCCCACACACAGTGACCCTCTAAGGGATGGTACAGGGCTGGTTCCTGCTCAGCTGCAGCTGGAGGGGTCCTGGCTGCACCTGCTCCACCCCTGGGTCATGTGAGGAGAGGGGTGGTTTCCCTCCAAGCTGCATTTGAGGTGTGGCAGGGCCCCCAGGATCTCAGAGGAAAACACCAGATAAGTCCTGAGCACATCAAATCATCCCCATCAGCAAAGTGCCCAGAGCTGTGTTACCCCCACATCCCCAAAGGCAAAGGTCACTCCTGTTCCTCAAGAAGACTCTTCTCCCATTTCTAAGCTGCTTTTATTCCTCTGTTTTCCTTCCTCCCTGAATCCTGGCTCTCATCCTGCTGCTTTCCACTCTCCAGTTTCCAAAAGAGCTGAAGGAGCCTCGTTTTGCCAGACACAGCTTCCCAAACTGGCAGGTTCTTTCCACTTTTCCATGCAATTATGCAAACACCTCTCCTGCTTATACTGGTGTAAAAGATAACTCGACTGCCAGCTGCTCTGGGTGAAATGAGAAAGGTGTTTTTCCCAGTTCCTGGGTTTTTGTGATGGTTTGAACTCAGAAGTGATGGGGCTGAGGAGGGAGGTAATGGGGAAAAAAATCTGTCTTTTGTTTGAGGGACTGCACCTACAGCACTTCTCCATCTGAGCAGGCAGATACCAGCTCTCTTGGCAGCTGAGCAGCCACTTCAAACAGCAGGTCACAGCTCCTGGTAAAAAGTACAAAACTGGCCCATGAGGGATGTAAAGTAGGCACCACTGCAGCCTACATCCTCTCCTGCAGGAAAAGGAAGCCCCAACTACTTTTTTATGTTCATTAGGACATCTTTAGAAGCTCCTTTTCCTGGGAGAAGGGATTTTCTCTGCCGCTGAACAAACCAGGGTGCCCCAGCTCAGAGAGGGATGTGGGTGGAATGGTATGAGGTGACAGCCACGGGGTCACACAGAGCTGTCAGCTCCTCTCTCTGTGACAGCCCAAACCCCTGAGCACTCCCCAGGGTGCAGGGATGGGAATCCTTCCCCTTGCACAGAGCAGGAGCTGTCAAATATTCCTGCCAAGCACCTCTGCAGGCGCTCCTGTATTCAGGCAGCGATCTGTATTACATGAAATATTTCATTTAAAAAAAAAAAGAGAGAGAAATGAATACCTAAAGTAATGCTAACATCTCTGAGGATATTAAAGTTGGCTGCCAGTGTTATTGCAAAGCATTATTGAAGTTGCCCTGGCAGGCAGCTCCTCACACACACCCTGCACAGCCTTTTCCTCCTGGCATCCTCAGGAATGGGAGCTCCCACCTGCAGGGAAAGGGGCTGTGGGAGGGAAAAAAGCCCCATTACAAGGTGGGGGGCTACAATGCTAGCTGAGAATCCTCAAAACAAAGGTTTGTCTAAAAGACAGCTTCATTACTAGCCCAGAACTCCCTGGGAGAGGTGGGGAGTTCTTTATAAACACTGTTAATAACAATCCATACGCACCAGAGTGGGTTTTTTTTTTCCCTATAAAATCCAAATCTCAGCTGTAAGAGTCATTCTGACCATCTTATTGCTCAATACTCTTAGAAAATTAAGTCCTGTTCCACTTGGTCATCATCTTTTTCCCTTTTTGCTCTCCTGGATTCATAAAATCCATCGCTTTAGGACAGCTCCTTCCTCCATGAATCCTCTGAAAATGCTGGGAGCCAGGATTTATTTGGAGAAGGCCCCAGTGAATCAGTGGAGGTGACTTTAGCTGCCTGTCCTTCTGCCATTCAGCAGCTCAGAGAGACCCAGCACAAGAGGAAGAAAATATTAATGACACGAAGGACCAGCCCTGTCTGCTCTCATTTCCTCTGCTGCCAATAAGAGTGTATTTTACTCACTGCACCAACGTCTCCCTTTCAGGTAATCCTTCATCCAAAGCTCCCAGACCTTCTGCTGGCACTTTCCAGAGCCCAGAAGTATTAAATCTGGTGTTCCAGCAGTTGCTGATATATCAATAGGAGTCGTTGGACAGCTGTTCTTTCAGAGAACGGAACAGATTTATCCCTCTCTCCAGCTGACTGGAAAAAACCATCATAAAACAAAATATGCTGAGATAAAACTTGCTAGAAAAGCAGTATTCCCACAGGGAATGGGTCACTCACTGAGGGCCTGGAGCCCTGCAGCTGCTGGCAGAGCCCAGGGTCCCTCCACACGTGCTTCAATCCCCAAGCCAGAGGCTTCAGAGGGCCACAGGGAATGGAGGAGGATGAGTGCTGGCTGCACTTATCCCCAGAGGCAAATCAGGACGTGGGGAGGCTGTGCTGAGGCCAAGGGCAAGGAGCACTTGGCTGGGGCTGGGATCTGTTATTAAATGTGTGTTTTTGGCACGGGGAGAGCCAGCCCAGCTCCCTCGTGCTGCCAGCACAGGGCAGGGCTCAGCCTGGCACACACAGCACCTGGCACTCCCTGCAGCTGCCAAAACCACAGGAAAAGCAGGTGGGAATCACAGCTCCAACAGCCACACAACCCCAGCACAGCCAGGATGAGCACAGTCCAGGGCTGCCACGTTTTTGGCCAACACAGGGAGCCGGGAGGGCAACAGCTCCTGGTCACTGCAGGTGGGAATGAGAGATTTTACAGCCCAGGGTCCCTCTGAGGGCAGCTCCTGTGCCAGATCTCATCCAGCCTGGCTCCAAGAAGGAAAAGGTGACTGGACCCAACCCTTCTCCCGTTCAGGAGCAGCACAAGTTGCAGCTCTGTCACTGCCAAGCTGGCAGGTTGGATGTCCCCTTGGTGGCCTGCAGAGCGCTTGGCACAGCCCAGCACATCCCTCTCTGCTCCACTCCTCGGGGCTTTGGCCTCCAGCTCACAGACACAGGACAAACCCCCTGCATCCCCCTGCCCTGCTGCTGCTCTGGCACATCCCATTGCTTGGCAGGAGCAGGAAAATCCCCCAGAGACCGAGCAGAGCAGCAGGCAGCCCCCTGCCAAACTGTGCAACAGCCCAGGGATCACACTTCTGTTTTCCACCCAGCTGTTTTTCCTGCAGATCTCAGAGCCTGGAAGAAGGAAAGCCCTGCTGCTCTTGCTCCCACCTCCTGACCTGGCACAGAATCCCACCCACATTCCAGCACACAGAGCAGAGCTGCTGCCCAGCACAAGAAATATTGCTGCTATTCTCCTCCTGACAATACATTTGTGCCTTAACTAATAGCAGGGTTCCCATGGCAACTGCTTGTTTATAGCAGAAAAACTAAAGGCACCGTGAAATCCTGGTGTCAGTGAGCACAGGAGAAAGAGCTGGTGTGCAAAAATAAAACTTCTGCCTGCTGGGGTTGGCTTTTCTTCCTTGAGGCACATTCCTGCAGGCCTTTCTTGGTCCTGCTGCCTTCCACCCTCCTGCAGAGGCACCCAGGGTCTGACACTGATGCTGAGGGGGAAAAAGGGACACTGGAAGTTTGTCTGAATGGCAGATCCTGGTGTGGAGGATGTCCAGGGGTTGTGGCAGGACTGACCTGAATCCCTGAAGAGCTCAGAGATGGCTCCTCCAGCACAACAGAGATGAGCAGAGGGGTTGGACAGGGCTGGCCAGGATAATGGAAACCCCACAGAGAGCAGCCTGTCAGAGGCATGTTAAATACCAGGGCTCCTTCCCAGGAACATCCTGCCAAGCAAGGGCTTTGCTCAGAGCCAAGAGGATGTGTCTGGGTGAGGGTGTACAAGGTGTGAGCTGACAAATGCTATCAGCCAGGCAGGCTGCCTTGGGAAAGCTCAGCCCAGCCCCAGCTGCAGATTCACGATGGCAATATCATGGATACACCATCTCCACGGGGGAAGGAGGCTGCCCTGCACACACAGAGCTGTGGGATGACAAACAGCAGGAGTCCCAGCACTGGCAGCTTCAAAAGAGGTAAAAGGAGGGGGGAGATGCAGCTCCAGAGATGAATTACAGCCTGCAGTGCCCACTGAGAGCTGGCCAGAGGACAGGCAGCCTCACAGAGAAGGGCAACAGGGAGAGAAAGCACCAGAAAATAAAGCCATAAATTAATGTTGCCCGACCCATAAAACAGCAGCCAGGCAAACACCAGAGGGCAGGGAGAAAGGCAGCTCACCACCCACATCAAAGCTTGCCAGAGGTCACTGTCCTCCCCCTGCTCCTTTGCTGCTCCTGCCTGTATTTATGGGGAAGCCTTCTCCAAAAACAAACCTCAGCTAAAAAGCTGAACTAAGCAGCAGGCCAGGTCTGGGCTCAACAGCTTAACTCTTAATGTTTTCTCTGTCATGTGAACAGAAAACAACCTCATCAATCAGCCCCTCTGCTAAGACAACTCCTTCCAAGCATCTCCTGGAGGGAAACACAACCATTTATTGTTGATCTAATTTGTCCTTAATTACAAAAGTTACAGCAGGGCTGGGAGTGTTTTCTTAGCTGGGCCCTGAAGAGGAGGTTTGTAAACCCAAGTCTCCTGAGGTTTCTTTATTAAAAGGTTATTTCCTCCTGCACTTCTGATATGTAGAAGAGTGCATGCAGCTGGTTCACTCGAGAGGTCTTCTCCAGCTGAGGGGATCTAACAGCAAAAACAGAAGGGGAGAGGCCAGGCAGTTCTGCTAATCCACCCAGAGAGAAAGGAGGAGAAATCAAAGCAGACTGGCAGCAGCTCTGATTCTGCAGCACTCACATGCTGGCAGAGCAATTTCTAACTCAGCTCACAGAGCAGCAGAAGCAGGGAGCCCATGGAGGGAGGGAATGAGGCCAGCCTGGGCTCAGCCTTGGCTGCACAGTGATGGTCAGCAGAGGAGCTCACAGGACCTCCATCCCCTGGAGCTGAGCAGGAGCAGCTCCTCGGGCTGGGACTGCAGCTGGGTGTCTGCCCCATGGCTCACCCCACAAAAACAGTGGGGGCTACAGGGGATGGAGGCAAGCAGGGCTGAACTGAAGGATGGGGAGTCCAGGAGGACTGGGACTCATTTCAGCCACTGATGTGCCCTTAAACATCAGTGAATCCTCAAAAACCCACCACAGCATCAAACCCCAACGTGAGAAACACACACCTTGTGGCACAGCACCTCTAACAGAGAACTTCCCTGATTTATTGGGATGCTGCCAGCGACAGGAGGAGTCAGATCCTCCTCCCTCCTGCTCCCTGGCTGGGACAACCAACCTTTTCCCCTGGCCCAGGTGAAGGAGCGGCTGCTCCCGACGCTCTCCGGCTCCGGCTCGTCCTGCCAGGGCTGTGCCTGCAGCTCCAGGGCTTTGCTGCTGCTGCTGCTCTTCAAGGGCGTGATGTACTTGGGCAGCCCTTTGTAGAACCACGCCCCAGACCTCTTCCAGACCTGCCAGAGACACAGACGTGGCACCTTAAGCTGGGTTTTTACAGCGAGGGAGCACAGCCACCGCAAAATGAGCTCCCGCAAAATGAGCTCCACCCGGCCGCTCGCTCCGACCCCAAATTCCTCCCCAGTCCTTGCCAGCCCGGAGTCATCTCCGTCCTCCTTCCACAGCTGAAAAGTCCCAGCTGTGGAGAAGCAGGTAAAGGTTGAAGGAGCAGCCCTGTGCAAACCTGGAGGGGCAGAGGGACTGAACCCATCAGGGGAGAGCATCTTGCTGCAGCTGTTTTAGAGCTGATTTCAAAACAATTTCGCTGCTGCCACAATAGGACCAAACCCCTCCAGGCCTGCAGGGGATGGCAGAAGTGCTGCCTCGGGCTGTACCCAGAAGCACAGCCCCGGTGTTCACCTCGCAGAGCGGCTCGGGTGGAGCCGGATCGGTAACGAGTTTGAAAAGCCCAGATCAACACTCAAATAACCTGAACCTGCAGCAGGAAATGGACCTCGAGCACTGAACTGAAATATCTCCTGTAAGAACAGCCTCTCCTCTCCAATTTAGCTCTAATGCAGCTTATGATGAAGGCACTCTATTAAGTATATTTAATATAAAGCCTGCTGTAAGCCAGGGGAAAGGAGAAGGGTGGCAGCTCAGACAAGGAGAAATGGCCTCTTACAAACCTAATTCTTGTGTGCCTTCCAGCAGCCTGATAATGAGCTAATGACCCAGCCAGGGCAAAAATAAGTTAACATAGTAAAAATATCATTTTTTTATTTCTAGCACTTCTGTTCAGAGTGAAGGAGATCATCAGTGTTTCCATTCCAAGTTCCCAAAGCACTTCACACACAGCCTCAGTGGTACAAATGCAGATATCCCTAATGCAGCAATAGATTTGCAATTTGCCTTCAGAGCTCAATCAAAACAGAGGGCAGTGCCAACACCTGGCATTTAAAAGTGGTTCTCATGCAGGCACAGGAGACCAGCAGCCTCTCAGTCCAGAGCCACCAACAGACAGAGCTCAAATCTCTGTGTTCAGGGTCTTGAAAGCTGAGTGCAGGTGATCTGAATTCAGAGGGGGACCTGGTAATGTGGTTTTTCAAAAGAAGAGCACCCAGCAGAAGAAAGCAAACATCTCTGTGAGCCAGCACACGTGCAGGGGAGAGGCTCGTGCATCGCAGCAGGATCTGCAGACCAGGAGGGGAGAGCACCCTGCAGCTACACCAACGTTTTCCTGCTGGGTAACAAGCACCCAGCAGGAGGGTGAGTCTGCCATCCAGGCAAAAAAAGCTGGGGGAGCCAATTTCCCCAGACTGCAAGTTGTTCTTCCACAGAGTGGGTTTGGCAGACAGGACACCTCGCCAGCTCCTTCTGCACTGTGCCAACAGGCAAAGTGACCCAGCCAGCCAAGGCACAGGCTGACACAGCTCCTTCTGTCCCTCCTGCTGGCACGTGGGGACTGCACAGCACTTGGAACAGGGTGTACAACAGCACAGGGACCCTGGAGGAACAGGCTCTGGTTTCCAAGAATGGGGAAAGGCAACAGATTTTTGAAGTGTGGCTCAGCCCACTGCAGCTCAGGTACACGTGGCCCATCAGGCTGGGCAAGCCCTGGTCTCCCTGAGGAAGGCTGGAAGTGCTGGGAGCAGCTGCACCCATGGGACACAGCAGGAGAACAGGGACAGGGTTAGCTCCTGATGGAAATTGTCCATCCCTGACACACACAAGGAATCTGGTGCACACACACCTTCCCTGGACAAACTGCTGGGCAGGAAACAGCCCTCTGCTGCAGCCACTCTCTGAACAGACCTTGCAACATCTGTAATTTAATTTGAAGCACTGGAGAGACCTATTATCTTCAGGCAAGCTCCAATTTAGGCACACCATAAAGCAAATCAGACACAGCACGGATGGCTGGAACAAAGGCTGGTCACCCCCAGGTTCCTCACTACCCCAAAGCAAGTCCTTACAGAAAGAGTTAATGACATAACACACCCAGCTCTGAATGTGGCAATACTACTATAAAATTGGTTCTCTGCATACATATTCCCTTTAAATTGGTGCTTCTAATAGAGTTTGGTCCTATTGTGGCAGCAGCGAAATTGTTTTGAAATCAGCTCTAAAATAGCTGCAGCAAGATGCTCTCCCCTGCATGGATTCAGTCCCTGTGCCCCTCCAGGTCTGCAGCACAGCCCATCCCAGAGGATCACAGATCACATCCTGCTCTGCACATGGGCACAGGGGGCAGTTTGAGCATCCTTGGATCAAAACAGGTCGATGTTGCTGACTGCTATTGATGGCATTTGATTGATGGCCAGAGTGGCCTGACAGCAAAGTTCTTGCTTGACTTTAAATTAATAAATCTAACAGAGCCTTGAGAACAAAATTCCTGTTTATTAGCAGGAGTTTCCTCTTGCCAAAGAGGGGAAGGTGTTGCCCCCACCAGTTTGCATTAAGGTGAAATTTATTCCCCACAGCAGTCTGAGCTTGGGTGGAGCTGGAATTTCACCAGGGAGAGGGACAGCCATGGCCACGACAGATAAATGCCTTTTATAACCCTGATAATGTTCCCATTAAAGTTGCATCAAGCCATCACTGCAGCTATGGAGGGACACATGCAGAAGCAGATGGGGATTTTATAGAGCACTTCTGAGTGCAGCCTGGAAATGCCAGAGAACCACTGGGCCCTGGTCAAACCCATGCTGCTGCCCAAACTTCCCTGAGCACACAAGTGCTACAACAAGCTCCTGAACAGGGAAAACATTGAGATTTGCTGATAAAGAGGTGGATCACAGCCAAGGGAATCATAACAAACACTTGCAGCCTCCCCAGAGCTCTCCTCACCAAAGCACATCCCCTAAACAGAGATGCTTAGAAAAAAATCTTTGCTGCAAAGCCACGTTTCGCTCTACCACCTCCTGCTTGTGCTGTGCAGGAGCTGTTCCCATCCTGCAGCCCTTTAACCCAGCATCTCTTGTTCTTGATGGCACTTTGGAGGTGGCCTCTAGCACTGCCAAAGGAGACAGAGTCCAACCTACTGGCACCTTTCTTGTCAGAAAAATCATGATTCTTTATCAACTATGAGGGGATAACCTAACCCTAACCCAAACCAAATTACCCTAACCAATATCCAAACCCTAACCCAGCACCCCTTGTTCTTGATGCCAGTATGGATGTAACCTCTAGCACTGCAAAATCCAACCTGCTGGCACCTTTCTTGTCAGAAAAATCATGATTCTTTTTCAAATATAGGAGGAGATAACCTAAACCTAAGCCTAACCCAAACTGTAACACAATAACCCTAACCAAAATCCAAACCTTAATCCAGCACCTCATATTCTTGATGCCAGTTTGGAGGTGGCCTCTAGCACTGCCAAAGGAGACAGAGTCCAACCTGCTGGCACCTTTCCTGTCAGAAAAATCATGATTCTTTTTCAAACATACAGCAATCCGAGCTCGGGGAGAGGGAAAACCACCACGTTCAGCTTCCCATGCCGAACCAGCAATACCAAAACGTGGGGAGGCAGCTTTTCATGGGCTACAGTGAAGAAAAAGGCACCTGCAAACGCAGCCACCCTGGGAGGACCTTGCTGGCATCCCCTGCCTGCAGCACATTCCCACACAGCCCCTTTGTCCCAGCCCTGGCTCGCTGCAGGCACCGCTGGCAGCGGGCGAGGAGCGGCCGCTCTTCAGCCTCGTTATTTGCATTCATCTGCTCTTCCACAACACAGAGGTTTCCAATTACATTATTTACAGCAATCTGTTGTCAACTCCCACATTCAGCACTTGAGGATGGAGGAAATTAAAAGGCAGTGAAATTACCATTCCCAGCTTTGTTTCTGGAATAGCGAAATCCGTGGCCCCCCTGACCCCGACGTTTCTCAGGCTGCGGCGCCTGCCAGCCTTCAACCATTTATCATCCCCCTTTCAATCAGGCCTCTTTTTCTCCCTCCCCCGTGGCTCTATTCTAGAGGATACTATTTTGAGTCTAACCACTCGCTGCCACCCCCAAAATAATATGGCAGAGCCTATTGACGAGTCCTTTCAACTGCAAACAGGTGCACATGGCTCCGATTCAATCCGGAGTCACCCAAAATAAACCCCCCTCTCCATCCGCGGGGGGTTTTGCCAGGAAATCGTCGTGCCAGGCAGGAATAACCCCAAGCTCTGCTGCTTTACGGTGTTCCAAGTGGTAGGAGTGGATATGTGGAAAGGGAAGCCCCGGGGGCAAAAGGGGAGGAGACGACTCCGCTCCTCCAGCGCCAAAATCTTCTTCCCCTGCGAGGTTTGTAAATAAGAAATGCAGCCAGCCATGAAAATGCCGAAAATTAAAGGAATTTAAAGGAAAATGAAGCTGAGGGGGCAAATTAAAACTTTTAACAGGTCCCTGGTAGCTGACACTCTGTTTCATATTCGAGGGAGCTTAAAAAAAACCAAAACAAGACCTCTCTCTCCCCCCCAGCCCACTGAAACCACTTCTGTTATCCCTACAACTCTGGATGTGCCAATTCAAATGTAAATGTGCATGAGTGCTTCCAAGAGGATTTTAATTACAGTGATAGCATCGCTAATTATGGATATATATTTAAAAAGAATATATATAAAGGG
>VZRX01012656.1:0-14892 GCA_013398075.1 Notiomystis cincta
CTGCAGTTTTACTGCAAAATGATTTATTTATGGACAATTGTTTAAGGTCCTCATCAAGCAAAGGACGTTTTTAACATTGTGCTATCAAAGTCTGGGATTCTTGACAGGTCAAAGGCCAAGAGGGACCTCAAGAGAGCAGGGATGGACTCACAAACCATCACTCCCTCACCCTGGGGTCTCCCAGGATGTCCTACCCCCCCCAGAGGCCACCAAGAAAGCCCATCAGGAACCATTTACTGACCACCAAATTTCCGATGACCATGACCATCATGAAGACAATCAAGCACATGGCCTGTCCTGCCACTTCCATGCAATCCCACATGGTCTCAATCCACTCCCCACACAACACACGGAAGACAATAAGGAAGGAGTGGAAGAAATCGTGCATGTGCCAGCGGGGTAGCTCACACTCCGGACTGATCTTGCAGACACACTCCTTGTAGCTTTTGCCAAAGAGCTGCATTCCCACCACGGCGAAGATGAACACGATGATGGCCAGCACCAAGGTCAAATTCCCCAAGGCACCCACTGAGTTACCAATGATTTTTATCAGCATGTTCAGAGTGGGCCAGGACTTGGCCAGTTTGAAGACTCTCAGCTAGAAAAAAAAAAAAACAAAAATGGAACGGAAAAAATCTTAAACAAAGAGGAAAATCCAGCGGAACTTCCTAAAAAACAACTGGTTTTATGTAAAGGTTAAGTCCATGCTTCTGCTGAGGCCACAGGGAGCAGAGAATGCTCAACCTTTGTGGAAATTTGTGTATTTTGTACTTAGTTATGCCCCACATGCTGATCTCCTTTCCTGAAGGAAAAGTCACCCTTCCATGCCCAAAAGCAACAAGGGGCTGCTCAGATCTCGTAAGAAAGATCATCAAAAATGGCACCACTCCATCTCTGCCCTCCCCAAAAGAAGAAAGTGGGTCTTCCCTTGTCCTATGTAAATGGGAAAAAAATTCTTATGTGAGGGGAACAGCTGGAAATGAATCAGGGAAGGGACAGGTTGGATATTGGAAAAGGTTCTTCCCTTGGTTGGGCACTGCCCAGGCTCCCCAGGGAATGGGCACAGCCCTGAGGCTGCCAGAGCTCCAGGGGTGCTTGGACAATGCTCTCAGGGATGGACAGGGTGGGATTGTTGGGGTTTCTGTGCAGGGCCAGGGGTTGGACTGGATGATCCTTGTGGATCCCTTCCAACCAAGGACATCCCATGATTTTATGATTCTAAGCTCTGTAGTAGCTCCATGATTTTGACATCGAAAAAGAGCTGGAATATGGAATACCAATCGGAAAGATCGCAGCACGGAAAGTCCTTCCACATCTGCTAGACTCAGCTCCATTAAACTGAGGGAGACAATGAACCCATCAAAAATGTTCCAGCCTTCTTGAAAATAATAGTAGGGATCCATTGCAATGAGCTTCAGGAACATTTCTGCTGTGAAAATCCCAGTGAAAACCTGGAGTGGAGACAAAAAACAGGCAAAGAGTCATTTTTGGCTTATTTTCTGACCTTCAGGCTGTGTCTCAACAACACAATTGATTCTAAGTCCACATCAATAAACCAGGAATCCCAGGAGGAGCAGATCCATAGGGAATATCCACCACTCTCTTACCAGATTTCCCACGGAGAGCACGTGCTCGAACTCGGGGGTCATGGGGTGGTGCTCCATGGCCATGAACAACGTGTTCAGCACGATGCAGATGGTGATGGCCAAGTCAACAAAAGGATCCATGACAATTAAGTTCACAATCTCCTTTAGCTTCATCCAGTATGGGTGGCATTCCCAGATCAGGAACGTGTTGGCAAACTTGTACCAGCAAGGGGGACACTTCCTCTGGGACTCCTCCAGCTCTACAGGTAGAAAACAGAACGGTTCAGGCTTCACCTCTGAGGCTGAGGAACGACAGAACTGTGAGCCTTGTGGAAATGGCCGTGGAGGTGACACGAGAGAAGAGCTGTGTCAAGTTTGTGGATGGCTTGGACAGCAGGAAGGAATTCCTCATGGAAAGGATTGTCAGGCTTTGGAAGGGGCACTCAGAGCAGTGGTGGAGTCCCCATGCCTGGGGATATCCAAGGAATTATGGATGTGACACTCTGATCTGAGTGACAGCATGGGGATGGGTCACAGGTAAAACCCAAACCTTGGAGCTTTTTTCCAACCTCAAGGATTCCTGGATTTTATGATTTTACTGAGCTTTGTGACCTCTCCTTTGTCCCTGTGCAACATCCACACGACACCTGTGCCAGGTGACCACGACTGCAGCTCTAACCCTGTGCTTCAGCCCCACCAGGATGATTCAAGGCAAATTATTCCAAATGCAGGGCTATAATTAACTCGGAACTGATCAAGGTAAAACAGTTAAAATCAAAGTTACAGATCTCAAACTGCCTTTGGTGCCAGATTTTAAACAAGTGAGATGAATTCTGTGCTGAACACAGACACGGTCTAAAAGAGGAAAGGGATGACATAATGCTGCGAAGGATTTTCAACAGGAATAACCTGATTCAGACTAACTACATCCATTTACAGAAATCAAACACAATGCTGTGTCCATTTCTTTTCTTTTTTTAACACTGGCTTATCTCTGGTGCTTAAAGGAAAAACCAAACAAACAAATGAGGAGTTGCCCCCATTTATTGACTTGCTAGTTCCAGTCTGGCTGTGCAGCTGTGCACCCCTCACCTTTTATTTTTCATGGCAAGGGAAAGGACCACTGTGCTCTCCTTCCCATTGGTTCTTTGGTTGCTTAGTATTTAGTTGCCTTGGAATTTCTGAAGTTAAAAAGAGGCCCGTGGCACTGGAGCCCGTAGGCGTTTGCGCAGGAGGGAAGCAGCAGCAAAACCCTGCTCTGTTTCTAAGTATATTCAGTTTTCCTACAATTTTATTGCAGGAGACAGCAGGAATTTGAGATCATCAACCGCATGTGGCTGCTGTTCATAAATTCTTGCCGGCTCCTGCGATAACAGATTGGGAAATCTCATCTCCGTGTGCCGTCCACCCCAGAATTCCCACCCTCCAGCAGCCCCTTTCTCCTCTGACAGCTGTCACACTGCAGCTCTCAGCGTGGCTCCAAGCCTCTTCTCCCACGGACTGTGGCACAGGAAAGTCTCTCCAGTGCCTGGGAGATGGCAGAGGACAGAACAGCCGTAGCTGACACCGCCTCTGATCTCCACACTGCATTCTCTTTGTTGTAAAGTTACAACTCTTTGTTGCCTTTGCCTCCATCTCTTTGTAATTCGGGTGTAAACCCAAGTAAAATAAAGTCTGATAAGTACTCATTAATATTATGGTGGTGGCCAAGAAGTAACGGCCAAGAAAATTAATATTTTTTATCACTAAAGACCCCAAAGAAGCAGATTTAGGCAAAACCATGCACAGGTATGTACTGCTCTAAAGCAGGGGGAGCTGAATTCCACTAGACCAGGCTGCTCCAAGCCTTGCCCAACCTGACCCTGGGCACTTCAAGGAATGGGGCAATTTCTCTGTGCCTCAGAGGCAAGAATTCCTTCCCAATACCCCACCTATCCCTGCCCTCTGGAAGTGGGAAGCCATTCCCATGTCCTGGCACTCAGGTCCTTGTGCAAAGTCCCTCTCTTGGAGCCCCTTTGGGCACTGGAAGGGGCTCAGGGGTCTCCCAGTCCTCCAGTCCCCACCTACCCTCAACGAGGGTGTTGGTCAAGCCGGTCATGACGCTGTTGGTCCGATCCTTCCTCCCGTAGGACGCGTTCACCTGATCCATGGAGACCAAGAGAGACCCTCCAGGCTTCTTCCTGATTTCGATTTCAGTGGTACCCTGCGAAATCCAGATGGTGATTAGCTCAGACTCGAGTCTTTTCCCAGTGTCTCACACACTCTCAGCCTGGAAATGCACTTTAATCTGTATTTCCATGCTCTGTATTTTCAATATTCTCTGTCCTTCCCACCTTCCTACAATAAGGAAGTGCTCAAACCAAATCTCAAGCCCTTTTTTTTTGTTGGACCAGCACTCTGCAGCCTTAGAAAAATCACAGATTATGTTTTAGAGACCATTTCTAATTAAAAACAACGTAATTTATTCTCTGTATTACAACCAGTGACTCTTCCACCAGCTGCTTTACAACCTGTTGGTCAGAGTGAGAGCTCCACGCCAGCCTCACCTGAGCCAGCAAATTAATAACGTTTCTAATTTGTCAGTATCGAGATTTATTTCAAAATCTCCATCTGAAAATCAGACTAAAAGGAGCTCAGCCACAACAAGGAGAACTCCTGGGGATTTACCCCACTCCAGCCCAGGATAAAACCACTTTTCTGGCACGACAGGGATGTAAAACCACCTTGGGAAGGATCACCTTGCCGCCCTCGATTTGGAGCTGGCACTTCCAAAGGCACCTCAGCTCCCCTCTGAGGATTGCTCTGGCTCTGGATTTCTGTCAGGCACGGAAAATCCTGGCTACTAACAGATAATTGGGCTTTTTTTTGTCTCTCTACACAGAGTTAGTACAATAAGTGCTAATTACTACTTTCTCTCTACACATGCAGCGTGCTGGTCGCAGTTCCCACCACAACCCTGCTCTGGTAGAAAGAGGATTAAATGCTGAAGGAAAAAACTGCATTAATGTGCTGACTAAGGAAGAACAAAACCAGGTAGGTAACTGATGCTTAACACGACTAATTAGGGTCAAACAGGCTGCAAGAATTGCAATAATTAAAAAAAACAGCTTGGAATTTATAGGACTAATAACCAGATTTTCTCAGAAATAATTGATTTAGGTCTCTCTCAAACGATGTTGTTTCAATTGGATCCAGATTCTTCCGTGCCCCACTAACTGATGTTCTATGTTTGGAGCTTTGTTTCTCTCCTGCACTCTGAAATGTTGATCCACTAAAAGGTTTCTCAACACCAACTCATCCGACTAATTACAAAAAGCCGCCTTCAAGGAGAATCCAACAATTAAAAGGGAATATTTCACAAACTCATTCTTTTACTAACAGCTGCCCCTCGAATCCAGCGAGAGCAAAAAGACTGTTTGTATTTCCCTTTCATCCTCAAATATTTTCCCTTATTGTGAAGAACATTCACAACCACCTTTAAAAACTGGGTTGGTTTTCCCACTCCCATGCTTTAAATAGCTCTGTATGAATCTCCCCAACACACACCGAGCTCCCTACTATTAATAACCCTTTAATTAAGGACTCGATTCCAAGCTTTTTTTTTTTTTCCCAGCGAGCTGGGAAGGCGAAAGATGAACTGTTGAGCTTGGCGAGGACGGAGCACGGATGGCGATCAGACCCATCCTGATGGGATTCTGCCGAGCTCGTGAGGAAGGAGGAGGATGATGATGATGCTGATGAGGAGCCCAGCGCGTACCTCGGGCAGGATGCGGCCGCCGGGCATGCTGGAGGGCGGCCCCCCGATGAGGGACACGACGCCGTTGCAATCCACGGTGCTGTTGCGCTTGACGCTGCGGCGCAGCGCGGGGAAGATGCGCGAGGAGCGGCTGCCCTGGCTGTAGCCGCTGTAGCCGCTGTAGCTGCTGCGCCGGTCGCGGCCGCGGATGGGGATGAAGAGCGAGTCCCTCCTGCCCTCGCTCTCCTCCACCGTGCTGTGCTCGTCGTCGGCGAACTCGTTCTCCGAGCCCGGGTCGCGGAAACGGCCCTTGTAGCTGAAGATGCTGCTCTTGCTGTTGTGGCGGGAGAGGAAAGGGGAGCCCGGGATGCTGAGGAGAGACTGGGGGGAGCAAAGGGGAGGACGGAGTGAGAAGGAGGGACACACAGCCACGGGTGGGTTTGTGCAGTCATGGAACGGTTTGGTTTGGTTAGCGTGGAAAACAAAGAATCAGTGGTTCATTATATGCTGGTGCTTTTACTGAAGAGCTCTGGGAATCAAACCCAAATCTGACTCTGACACGGATTCCAGATGGACACATTTTATACCCTTTCTTCACATGGTTGTTGCACAATCACTATCTTGATATTGTTCTATTGTGTGTATATTGATTTCACCCAAGCATGAGCTCGAGCTTCTTTTCCCATAATTGATTTCACCCAAGTATGAGTTCAAACTTCTTTTCCCCTAATTATTGTATAAATATCTATTACACAGGTGGGCACACACAGGTGTAGGTTCACATGATTCTACTCAGACAATGCTCACTCCTGTTACCAAGGCCTACTTTAGCTACCACGATTTTAGAAACATTTTAACCCCATGTTAAACCTTGAAGGTTGTCCAGTTCTACCCCTTCCTGTTGTGGGGTGGAATCACTGCCCTGGGGTGTGCTCCAAGCCCTGTCCAACCTGGCCTTGAACACTTCCAGGAATGGAACAGCCACAGCTTCCCTGGGCCTCACCACCCTCAGAGGGAGGAATTTCTTCCCAATATCCCATCTGAGCCCGTGCTCTGCACTGGGAAGCCACTGCCCCTTGTCCTGGCACTCCAGGTCCTTGTGAATGGTCTCTCTCCATCTGTTCCCCTCCCTCTCCAGGTCTGCACAGACCATCACCCCCCTGTTGTTGCAGTGTGAGAGCTGCTCGCTCTTGGCTGGTCGAGCTCAGTGGAGGAGTTACCTGGTTGGATTCCTCAGGATCAATTCCTGCCAGGGAATGTGTGTCAGAGCCATAAACTTGGGCCCTAAGTGTTCTCCTGACCCAACACCGTTCAGGACAGCGGGCAGATCCCTTGAGATGCCGACCAAACTCTAAAGCAGAATATCCTGACCTCAAACAACCCCAAACATCAGAGAAGGAACAGAAAACTACCTGGTTCATGATGGAAAATTTCCTTCCCAGCCTGTTATCCGGCAGCCTGAACGCTTTCCTCCTCATGCCATCCTCAGATTCCGACTTGAACACCTTCTCGTTGTCACACTTCTCGTCTCCTTCTGACAGCTCCTTGTCCTTCCGCTTCTTCCTCCTGTTCCGACGCTCCTTGGCACTCTTGGAGCTGAGCTTGGAGATCTCCGAGGAGCTCCGGGACATCCTCCCCCCACCATCATCCTCCACAGCATCCTCAGACACCGTCCCGGCCGAGGTGACCATGGCAGCAGCCTGAGGGTGCAGGCAAAGCAAGGAAAATAAATCCCATTTTTCCAGGATTAATGCTCCACTCTCTGCTTAAAGGAAGAGTTTGGCTTCGTGCACCTGAGTAAAGACTTTGGGGCAGGACTGAGAGGTTTAATCTCTCCTTGGAAGAAACCTGAAGCTGGAATTTGTTAATATTTTTAGAGTCTGCTTGTGCAGGTAGCAAAATCAGCTTCTCTGGACTCACCAACCTTACAGGGAGGAATTTCTTGGTTTTTTCTCACCTGTGCTTCTTCCTGCTGCTTTTTCAGCTGTTCCAACATGGCCTTGAACTCTGCCTCCTTCTGCTCTGCCTCCTCCAGCGTTGCCTGGTTCTGCTCCTCGTAGGCCATGGCCACCACAGCCAAAATCAGGTTCACCAGGTAGAACGACCCCACGAAGATCACCAGCACGAAGAAGATCATGTAGGTCTTTCCTGCCGCTCGTAAAGTCTGCAAGCAGGAAAGGATGGCAGAGGGGTTGGGAAAGGGAAGCAATTTCAGGCTTCCCCCTGACAGGAGATGCACGAGGCATCCCAAATTTCTTGACCTGAATGTTTCTGAGAAAGCTCAGCAGTGCTGAGTATTTCACAGCTCAGCATTTTCCACAAACACAAAAGGTGACATCCACCTTAAGGGGACACCAACAAATCCCAACCAAAAGCATTCAGAGGCACAGTGTGAAACCCAATGCTCAGGCTGCCTTAAAACAAACCAAACCAAGGAAAAAGCTGCTTCAGCAAGGTCCCCAAAGCACCCTCAGGTCAGGAGAAAACTCTCTGCCCTCCAAAGAGCCTGAGCACCCTCTGTGAGCAGAGCTGAACGCCCACAGCCTCCTGCTTAGCCACTCCTGAATTAATTCACAGCTCAGCTGGACCCACCATCCCTTCTGGACTCAAAATCCAACACCTGCTGACAGGTAATGTCCCCTTCCTCCCCCCAAAAATAATCTCACCGTGCAGCTTTTACTTCCACTCACTCTTTTCAAGAGAAGGAATCAACCAAAGCTTCCCCCATTTCCCTCTCCTGTTTTATCCCCGACCTCTCCCCACTCACAACACCGAAGAGAAGCGTTTACTCACTAATTGATACAAGTTTTCCCAAAAGTCCTGAGTCATAAGGCGAAACAGAGCCAGGAAAGCCCAGCTGAAGGTGTCAAAGCTCGTGTAGCCGTAGTTGGGGTTCCGTCCTGCCTTCATGCACGTGTAGCCCTCTGGACATTGCCTGGGGAGGGACAACAGCCAGCTCAGGGCTCTCTGCCACAACAAACAGCACCTCTTCTCCCACCTCAGACAAGAGGCAGGATTTCAGGGATGTCCTTGTCCCCAGTGTGAGCCCAGAGAGGAGTTTTGGCCAGAACTGTCCCCAGGGCTGAAGGTTGGGGTGGAAAAACAACAGAATTCCCATTCCTGAGCCTCCATCCACCCCTCCCTGGTGGTCCTCAAGATTGGACCCAGAGGGAAATGATGCCAACAGCAACCACTGTTAGCCAGCCCTGCCTGCTGACAGGGGAAATGTCCCTTTAGCAATGGATTCATAATCAGATTAAGGAATTTGAAACCTGGTGAAGCAACCCCAGAACCAAGAGGAAGAGAGAGGGAATATTCCAAAGATTTTTCCAGCTTTAGTCAACATCAGTGATAATGAAACTCAACACTCACCCTGCATCCGAGCTGTTACCACAGAGCAAAGGGTCAGGGGCACCAGGAATGATGTAAAAATTTGCTGAGGATGAAGAAGAGGAGATTACATTCACACACATACAGGATTTAATAGATTAAAACCTTCACTTAAGAGGCCCCCCAAACCCACTGCTGAGAAATTCATCAGCAAAAATATATTCTGGACAAATTATTTCGCTAAAAGAGCACATTTGAACCCTTCTAAAGGATGAATTCAATAGGAACATCTCAACAAGGCCAGATTTAAAAAGAAAAAAGCCCTGAACAACTTCTGCACGAGGGGTTTTTTGCTGTGAAAAGCAGACATACCACAGCATGGAACTCCTGGGCATCAGGAGGTTTTAGGAAGCCTCACTGCAGAAATACCTACACATATTGTTGGTGTATTCCTCCCAGTCAAAGCCCCTGGAGCCATTATCCAGGAAGGTCTCGTTGACATTAATTGGCCAAATCACACATTTGTTCCTTAAATTGCCCATGAACAGCTGGAGCCCGATGAGGGCGAAGACACTGAGACAGAAAACTGTCAGGATCATCACATCCGACAGCTTCTTCACAGACTGGATCAGGGCACCCACGATGGTCTTCAAGCCTGTGGAGAAGGAAATCAGACTAGAAATCACTCCTGTAGGAGGGGAGCACGCTGCAAATCCAGATTTATACAGTACCTTAGCAGGACTCCACGGGGGGACAGGCTGTGGCTATAAAAGGGGTGGGTTCCTGTGTGGTGGGGTTTTCCAGCCAGTACAAACTGGGATGGAGGAACCAGCTCAGCGGTTCTGTGAGCAAGGAACGCTCAGAACAACCCAAAACTTCCCAACTTTGTCCCTGAGAAGGCCCCAGCCTTGCAGCAGGAGCGTGGGGAATCACCTCCCCATCCTCAGGCTTTGTCAAACGAGGACGAATTCTCTGCCACGGTCGTGTTTGAGCTCCCTGGCAACTCACAGACATCAAACACCTTCAGCTCTCACATCTGGGGTTTCTCCTGCTCGGCTCAACTGTCTCAGCACTTGCAGGAGCAGGATCTGCCCTTCTCATGGTTCCACCTGGAGTTTTGGGATTCAGAGGCCACTGGCACCAGTAACCAAAGGATTCCAAAAGGAATCCTGGTTTCCCACACCAGTCTGGTCCCTGAGAGGCAGAACTCCTGAGTGGGGAGAACTGAGCATTAATTTTTAGGTCTGAAGTAGCTGGAATTTTGGATGCAGGAGCAATACCCTTTAATCAGCCTTCCTGGTGTTAAGTAGGGTGGTTCTGTGGTTTATAAGTGAGCAGTGAAGGGAGGAAGGAGGAAAAAAAAATCACAGCTGGATTTGGGGCCTGTCAGATCCAAGTTTCCAGCTGAGACCCCACAAACATTTTGCAATAAATCTTGGACCAAAAACCTCAGTCCCTTCCTCCTTCTACAAAACCCTTGTAGACCAACAGAGGTTTGACCCATAGCAGGAACAGTAAAAACTCAAAAATCAACACATTTTACAGGCACATTCCTTCTGAAGGAATTCTACTTTGAAGTATCACTGGCTTCCATTATCCAAACTTTTCAGGGATGCCAAAGCCCTGCTCCAAGGCAGAGCAGGTTTTTTTTTTCTGCTGTTCTGGCAGGCACATCACCCCCAGCACCTCTTGCCATGCTCATCCCACGGCTCCACTCCACACATGCACCCACAGACATCAGCACTTCCTGCTTTGGATGCTGCTCTCCCACAGGGAAGGTGTAAGGAGAAGGGGGTTTGGAACCAGGATCACACTGGCAGCAGGAGAACATCCCAGTCCAGGCACAGACTGGGAACACTTCAACAAACACAACTCCAGCTGCTCTGCAGACCCAGGTTTCCCTGGATCCCCCTGGAATGCAGGTGTGACCCAGGTGTGTCCCCACGTGGCATCAGGCAATTAAAATGTAAGAGCTCAGGGGCCAATATAGAAAATTTCTTGAGACCATCACGGTTTCACTCAGGTTTTGCACCAAACCATGAGACCAAAGGGGTATTTTGGTGGTTTGAGGTGTCATGGTTTGCTCCTGTCACACAGATCCACAGAGTCCACGGAATTTTGTCAGATTCTGGTAATATTTCCCATTTTTCTCTCATCTCAAGCACACCTTAATTCCAATTATTGACAGATGATGTAGATTGCACTGGAAACACTAAAATGAGCTTCTCAGTAGCTCAGCACAGACTTAAAATTCCCATTCCATGTGTTGAAGCAGAAGGGGAACCCCTTTAGATTTTAATATGCAGTGTATCCTAAAATCCACCTTTCCCCTGTGAAATGACAGTGGTAAAACCCATAAAAAGCACTTTATGCTTTCACATGAAATCACCTAAAAAGCCAATTACTTGAATGCTTGACATTCCTCCTGCTGTCACTGGAGGGGGGCAAGGTTTATGCTGCTGAAACACCCCCAGAACCGGATACAAAACCCCAAAGTTTTGGCATTTCAGGTATGTTCAGTATCCCCAACACCCAAACAGGATCCCCTTGGCTGTGCATGGCAAATCATCCCTTTTATTCCATCGAAACACGCAGAAAATTGTCCCTCTGATAAAAAAATGACTTAAAAAATGTGCTGAACTTAGCTGGGCTCAGCCCCAACCCCTCCTTTGGTTTGGAATCACGTGGAGAGAATGATCCAAAACGGGGCTGCTCTGCTCCCTTCCAGGGGAACACAAGGCATGCTGTCACACAGCTCCTCAAAGCTGCATCACCTCCACTTTGCTGCAGTTCAGTAAGCAAAACACAGGCAGAACTGGTTTTAGTGTGGATGCTTCTCTCTGAGCAAGCTGGTTACTCTCTGGAGAGGGCTGAGAGAATCACAGCAGCCCTTCAGACCCACTGCCAACAGCAATTTCCAAAGGTCTTTTTGCTCTTGAAGATCACCAAACATGAGGGAACATCACTCCAGCACGTTCTCACTGGGTGCAAGGGAAGCAGGTCAGAGCATCACCATCATCACCATCATCATCATCACCATCATCATCATGCACAACAGGCAGGTGCAGCTGATGGGGTTGGCAGTCTGGTGTGGGATGTGCCCAAAATTCCATGGGCAGCCTGAGAAAGCAGAGCCACCACTGGGGTGTGGAACAAACCACAAAGCAAAACTGAGACCAAAACTCCTCGAGGAGTTTTTTTGGGTGCCTGCCTTGGAAGAGGTTGAGCCCCAGGAAATCAGAAAGCTGGAGGTGTCTGAGTGCCTGTGAGACCTGTGACCTTAGAATTAGGGGATTTGGGGAAATCAAGAGCATGAAGCTTTTCTGTACAAGAATTCAGGATTGGGAAGTGTTCCAGGCTGGGCTGGACAGTGCTGAGATCAAACTGGTCCAGTGGAAGATGTCCCTGCCCACGGCAGGAGGTGGAACAAGATGAGCTTTAAGGTCCTTCCCAACCCAAACTGGACTGGAATTCTGTGGTTCTCAGTCCACAATGGTGTCTCTTTATAAGGAAGGGCCACACCCAGCTGAGTCACAAATCCAGAGGCAGATTTGGGAAGGATGGTCCTGACAAGTCCAGTTCTGGAAATGGGCAGAAAAGTTTTAATCTTGGTTGGGTTTTGCTCTGTTGCTTTACAAACTTATCCCTAAAACAACTCCAAAGCCACTGAGAATAACAGGGGCAAGTCCCTGAGCCAGAAACTGTTCAGCCTGAGGAGGAGCCTGATGCTTTTCATCTGGAATTAAACTTTAAACCTGGCTTTAGTTTTGGACATCAGTACAAAATGTGCACACAAAGGGATAGAAAAGTTTGGAGCAATAACTTGTTCATCCCATAATTTGACGGCCTGGGAGCCTTGATTTCAAAGTGCTTTTTTACACAGACTGCAAATCCCATCCAAAAAATCCCAGTGCCACTTCTGAGGAATGAGCAGTGCAGGAGGGGAGGGGGAATAATGGAGAGGAGCCACACACAAGCCCAGCCTGTAATGCTGAATGGTTCTCACCTGGAATTACAGAGATAGTTTTCAAAGCTCGGAGAACTCTGAAAGTTCTCAATGCTGAGACATTCCCAAGGTCCACAAACTCTGTGACATATCTGCAATGAGGGAGGTCACACACAAAAAACACCATGACAATACACACACCAAAATAAAACAACAACTACAGACAAAGCAATACATCACTCACAGGGGCCTGCACCCGACAGCTAAACACCAACCGGGGCCGCCTTACCTGGAATTACAGAAATAGTTTTCAAAGCTCTCAATACTCTGAAAGTTCGAAGAGCTGAAACATTGCCTAGGTTTACAAACTCTGTTATATACCTGCAGAATTAAACCAGAGTTAATGGCACCATTGGGGTCACCTCCCTTTGCATAAATTGTCTGCTTGTAGGAAAGAGCTCGGGATTTAAAACGCTTCAGAATTGAAATTGGGATTCTGAACTCAACTGAAAAGAGAGAGACAAAGTTGCAGAGGGAAAACGCAGTTTAAGTCTCTCTGCTCCACAGTCAGCTTGCCCAGGTACACAGCTGGATCCCCACCCTCACCTGGAATCATGGAATGTCCTGATTTGGAGGGGATCAGATCCAGGCCCTGCACAGACCCCCCAACAATCCCACCCTGGGCATCCCTGGCAGTGCTGTCCAAACACTCCTGGAGCTCTGGCAGCCTCGGGGCTGGGACCATTCCCTGGGGAGCCTGGGCAGTGCCAGCAGCCTCCGGGGGAAGGACCTTTCCTGAGATCCTACCAAATCCTCCCCTGGCCCAGCTCCAGCCCTTCCCTGGTGTCCTGTCACTGTCACAGGGAGCAGTGGGAGAAGAATCCCTGATCTCCCACCAAACCCTCCCCTGGTGTCCTGTCAGTGTCACAGGGAACAGTGGCAGAAGAACCTTTCCTGAGTTCCATCCCAACCCCCTGGCCCAGCTCCAGCCCTTCCCTGGTGTCCTGTCACTGTCACAGGGAACAGTGGCAGAAAAATCCCTGATCTCCCACCAAACCCTCCCCTGGCCCAGCTCCAGCCCTTCCCTGCTGTCCTGTCACTGTCACAGGGAGCAGAGATCGGAGCTGCCCCTTGGGATGAAGCTGCAGCCCCCAACGAGTGTCCCCTCAGTCTCTTCTCCATCTGAACAGACCCAGTGCCCTCAGACCCTCCCTCCAGACCCTTCCCTGTTTCCTTGTCCCTCCTTTGGACCCTCTCCAACAGCTTTAGGTGTTTTCCACACTGTGGTGCCCCAAATTTCACATGGTCCTGTAGAAAACTCAAAATTTTGCCATCTCTCCAGAAGAAGGAAATTGTAAAAGGGTCCAATATTTGAGGTGACTTCACCCTGAGCAGCCTGGACGAGGTGGGAGCTGTCCCTGCCCATGGCAGGGCTGGAACTGGATGAGCTTTAAGGTCCCTCCCAATCCAAACCATTCCATGATCCCACGATCACCTCAGATCAGGGGTTCCAGGTATATTTGCTTCACTTCATGTTTTTAAGAAAACATCATCATCTTCTGCTTTGATTAACATCCTTTGATTTAATTAGCATCCTTCATTTTAATTAGCATCCTCCATTTTTAATCCTTTTTGCTTCAATGTCTGTGAGCCACAGGAAGGTTTGATTCTCCATTTTTTACAAGCAGATAAACCCAAGATATGCAGGGGAAAAGAGGCTTAGAGCAAAGTTATGGGGTTGTATTTTACCCCAGCTCAGAGAATATTTCCTCTGTGCTGCCTGGAGAGAAACTTGGTACGAAAAACCAAAGAAACGCTCAATATTTGAGATTTTTCCTGGGGCAGAAAGGCCTCAAAAAACTCAAACCCTCTCAGTGGGGTTTAAATAATGCCCTTGACACAAAAAGGATTGTACCAGAGCTGACAGGCAAAGCCTGGCCTCTGGAAAGGAGAGGGTTAGGGGGACCAGTGAGGGATTTAGGACATCCCTTGCAGACCAGTGCCCTGGGCCCTTTAAAGCTGGTGGGATATTTGCTGATTTCTGGAGAAATAAAGGAACTGCCAAGATCAAGACAGAAACCTTGAGGGGAGGGGATGTGTGGATGTTCATTTAAGTTTTTTCCTCGATCTTTTTCCTTACAAACCTGCCCTTTTCCTACAGCTTGGTGCCCTCCTGTTGACAGGAATCCCTGGAATAACACAACCCCTGGAATAACACAACCCCTGGAATAACACAAAGTCCTTCCCATGCACAGAAATCCCTGGAATAAAACAACCCCTGGAATAACACAAAG
>VZRX01012657.1:0-21055 GCA_013398075.1 Notiomystis cincta
TATATATATATATACATATGTTTATATTTATGTATATAAAAAATTACTTTGGTATATGATCTTATTTGCACATTAACTTGAGCAGGGGCATCTCTCACTCACTGCATCACAAGACCAGGAAAATCTGGAAACTTTTTCCAAAGTTCTGAGGCCAAGTTCTCCTTTGGACACAGTGGAAGAATTCATGTTTTTTCAAAGTGGCTACAGAATGGGGCTCAAAATCACATTGTCTCTGAGCTTGCAAGATCCTCCAGAGATATATCTCTGTCTTTTACACACTTCTCACTGGAAAAATCCTGCAAGGAAAGGTGGAGGCTTCAGCAAACTCAAGCATCTGCAAGCTATTTGGATTTCACTTAACTTTTATTCTAACATCAATCAGAAGGACATCTAACTAAATCATGGGGTCACTAGGATACAGCAAGTGTCTACACAGAATATTTGCTGGTTTAATTGTATTGCTTTAAGATGCAAATCAGTTTGCACTGAGCTTTTTGAATCAGCCAGCTCTGCAATAAATCACTTTGCAGGGTATGAACAAGGCTCTCCTTCCTTGCAAAGAAAGACTTTGGTTTTGAAAAGGTGCAAGGAGCTTTGCTAATGTGTGTCAAGAAGGAAGTGACTCAGTTAATCTGGATCTGGTGTTAAGATGCATCTGACCTAATAGGAAACCCTGAAGATTGATGATGATAGAGAGGAGACAGATAACTAGCAAGAACCTGTAAATTCAACTCCAAAAAGTCCTGGTGGTCTAAAGTCCTCAGGGCAAGTAGGAAGTGCCAAGCTTGGCACCACAAAGCCCAGCCCCCACAAAAAGCAGTGCCCCAGGAGGTTCAGTTCCTTCTCTCCATATCCACAACCATTCCCCAACAGGAGCAGCACCTGCCTGCTCTCAGACTCAGCATTTTCCTGTCTCCTGACTTTGGCTCCCAGCCAGACAACAGCAGCAAACCCAGCTGAGTCTCAGGAAATCCATTTTTCAGGTATCTCAAAACTCTGGGATTCCTCCTGAGCAGCGACAGAAAACAACCCTGGACAAAATGAGTTCTTTCTTGCAGACACTTAGGCATTTTGGTTTTTTTTTATTTCAAAAATTGAATGTGTTCCCTTTCTCTCCTGATTAAAATTATTAACACCTCCTTCCTATATAAAACAAAATGTCTGGATTTTGCCAATTAATTTAATTGCATTAAAAATACGACTGTGACATTCCAGAAGATAAAAATGCAGAAGGGAAGTTCTAAAAGTTCTAGAGAAGAAGAAGAAAAGAACAGGGAGATCTTTTAATAACTTTTTAAAAATCTAACTCTACTGAAGATTAATCAGAGATAAAGGCAAGGGACTGAGATGAAGATTTTCATTTCTTTCTGACCAAGAGCTGAAAACACTGTAAAAACCAAATGTATGCCATCAGAATTCTTTTTTTAATTATGGGAATTAATTTTAGCAGTTTCTATCCGTAATTCTGAACTATTTCTTGCTGCTTTTGAGCTTTTCTTTGTGTTTTTTTACATATATACATTAACTAAAGCTTGCAGATGAAAAGTTTCTTTCCAATTGAAAAAAAAGGTATTTGTTTTGTTCTGCTTGAAAATGTATTGATAAGGGATGATCGAATATTTCCAAAATATCTTTAAAGACCTTCTGATACAATAAATTTCTCGAAGAAACTATTTTCTGAAATTATATATTTATATACACACAGAGAGAAAGTCCTAACAAATCAACAAAGGTTTGGTGCATAATTTCCTATTTGGGTGATTAAGCATTAAATTTTTAATTGTTTCTTCTGCATAAATGTGATCCTACTGAGGAGTCAAGTTCTCTTGTTGAGACTGGGAGGTTTAAGTGAATAAACTCCTGGGAAGAGATGTTCTGGACCTAGGGGCTATTTTGTCTCTGCTGCTGACTGCAGACTTGAGGCTGCACTTTGGAAAACACCAAGCTGAGAAGGGAAATACTGAGGAAATGATTCCTGGCCAAGATGCTCATTCTGTGGGGGAGACCTGGTAATTGCATTACTTAGTGTGATCACTGCAGTACAAAGAAAATATCTGGCATTGTTCCTGCCTAGTCTCCAAAACCATCCCTGGGTGAAGAAAGAAAGAATTAGGAGAAAAAAATGTTCTGTAAGGCATCATACCCAGACACACATTAGCATATACCAGTGCCAGGAGCACCAGCTGAAGAAACTGGACCACACATTCTGGAATCTCTGGATTCAACTCCGTCCTCAGCACAGGAAGACTCAACAAGAACCCATTTTTCACAATGGGAGAAGTTCACCAGCTGACCTGGAACAATTAATTGCGATGCGTCATCACCGCTGTTGGCATGGAAATGGAAGGTCTAACCTTGTGTTAAGCTCTCAGCACCCTGAAATTACTGCTCTGCCTTTTCTATGACTCAGCAACTGCAGGACAAGAACTCCATGTTCTCCAGCAGAAACACATCCCAGTGTTGTCATGCCAGCAGATACCAGCCCCTAATCTCTTGTAAACAAAAGCTCTCCCTCCTACAACTGCAGCACTTAGAGGCAGGTGCTGCTGGCTCTCAGTGGACAGGGTTTGAACGTGCCTGGGTGCCATTCAAGGAGATTTATCTCTTCCCCCATGGAAGAGCTGAGTTGTAGGTGTGCAGAAGACAGCCAGGTGTGCAGCTGCAAGGAACCCAGCAGCCCCAAGAGCCAGCTAGAAAGGCTTTGCCCATCCTTCCACTGCACAGTGAGTAGGGCAGAAAGCTGGTGATAGATCAGGGCAGCTCTGCAGAAGCAATGTTGTTGAGGAGTGAGTCACCTGCCTGAGTACAAAGCACAGCTTCTCCCAGCAGTTTGTTTGCTTACCTCACAGGGAGACCAGAAAGACTGCAGGGCAATAAGAAAAAGAGTAAATGAGGGAGCCCTGCAGGTCTTGAAGCTGCTGGTTTAAGTTCCATGATCTCAACATCCTGCTAATGTGCCTCCATTGTGCCTGAGTCAGCCTCTATTCTTGACCTCAGGAAGAAAGTAAACTGCCTTGAGGCATGGATCTCCAAGGATTCTCTAACCCTGGTGCTCTTTTTGTCCAGCATCTCAGCAATGCCTGCTGTAACCACCTCATGATATTGTTTTCTCCATGCAGCCTTGCTCCCTGAATCTCCTATTGCAGTACTAAGAGAAAGGAGGAGGATGAAGCAGTGCCACAGCACTTCCTACATTGGCATTCTGGGACCACTTCATTTTTGCTTCCTAGGGCTCCAAATTAGAATATTTGCTGCTTTGATTATAGCTGGTGGAAGAAAGAGGCCATCCCAGGGGTCTCTTCTCCCTTTAACAAATTGTTCCACAGGAGCAGGGTTTTTCCTTTGTGGAAACCCATTAGCACACAAACATAAGTCCTCATTGCCCAACAGAGAGAGCAGAGATTGCTAACAAGGATCTTTCTTTGTGACTCTCAGTAGTCATCAACAACCTGCTCAAGCTTTTTAATATAAAATTATTCCAGTGCACACAAACAAAAAACATGAAGTTAAAGTCTACTTCTTTTGTCTTGCCCTCTCATGTTTTTGCATACATATAGGAAGTGTCTCCTCTTCTGTTATTTAATTGGCCTGGCAGTTTATTCCAAAGAAATGAGTAACAGGAATCGAGAGCTCTGCTCTCCAGCCTGTTGGCTTGTCTAGCAGCAGGTGGGTCAAGCCTGAGCAGCAGCTGCTGCAGCTCCCTGTGTGAAGGGCTGTTTGTCTGTGTCCCTGCCTGCACATCCTGCACTGAGGGGATGGCTGGGGAGAGGCAGGAATGCACAAACACATTCCCTGCGGGAGCAGCTGATCCATATGGTGCACTGTGTGAAGAGGGATAAAAGCCTCAGCAGGACACCCTGGTTGAACAGAGGACTCATCCTGTCAAATACAAACCTCATGAATCAGGCCAGGCCCCCTCCTCATATTCAAAGGACTTTGCTGCTTGCTATCCAGTCCCTTTCTTCTATGGGGAGCAGGGTGTAATACCCTGGCAGGATGGCAGCATCCAGGAAGAAAATTCCTTCCACACCTAAGTCCCTTTATTTGGGCTGTCTCATGTCCAATACCACCCCATCACATACAAGGCAGGAAGAGGAATGCTTTGGGTTTCCTTTTGCTTTTCTTGCAAAATGCAGCTGAGGACTCTCCTTCCCTCTAAAATAGGGGATGTCACTTTTCCTGACAGTGACCACATGCCAAACTACCACAGCAAAAATGTCCATCCTTCAGCTGAGACACTGAAAGTACACAAGGCATGGGCTTCACCTCAGCCTGAGAAGGCCAGGAACCAGTGTGCCTTAGGATCTGACAGCTCACAGGATACATATCTTGGATTTGCTTGTGCCAGGGTTTTCCCAAGACCTCAGACAGCTGGGAACAGATGGAAGGGGCGGTCAATGCCAAGCTGTTTTTAAAATTTGCCTTCTGTGTGGGTTCCTAAGCAAGAGCAGAGTAGTGAAGGAAGATCTGGTCTGCCTCTGGGGACCAATTTTTCAGAAGCTGTTCAGAGCGATTCTTAGCTCTTGTGGAGATAAACAGACCCATCTGATTCACTCAGTTGCAGTTTTACACAAAAATTTTACATGAAATATGGTGGGCCCTATCCACAGGCAGCAGCAAGTCGAGCAAGGTGAGAGTCTGGATGCAAAGATATAAACAATGTGGCTGCTTAAGTATTTTCCACAGTGCAGAGGTGGAGCTACAAAAGAACAGTTTACTCAGTGAGGCCCAAAACCCATCCAGGTCTGGTGTAACTGTTGCATTCATCCATCAGAAGATTTCCACAGGAAGTCATGCAAGTGGAAAAGGATTTGATAATTAATTATTTCATAGTTTGCTTGTTCTCGTCTCCTTCCCCTTCTCTCTGTGTTTCCCTGTCATGTCTCCACCTCACAGGGCTAATACATGTTTCATGACTGAAATACATCCTCTCTGAAAATATTCCACTGAAATATTCATGAACAACAGTTTTAATTATTTCCTCAGTGCTTAATGACTTCATGGCAGCTACTCTGCCAGAGGCCTAAAACAACTGTCTGCCTTGGTGACCAGCACTTTCCCATTGTCGCCTTCTTCTCCCTCTCTGTGTCTCACTTTTTTAAAACTGTGAGTCCTCAGGGACAGGCTCAAGCATTTTTCTTAATATTTCCAAGGTCTTTGATTTGTAGAGCTCCTAGGAAAATAGGGACCCTTTTCCTGGGCAAGTGCTGGTGGCATTAAAAGACACACAGATATTATCAAGAGCATCCTTGTGACACGAAGTTAACTGTCCACACTTCCCTCTCACTGGAAAGTAGCAGAAGGCCCCAACACTTTTTGGAACAGGATGCAAATGTTATTACAGAGTGGCCTTCTGAGGCCTTCTGTTGCCTTTCAGTTCAGAGGTTCCCACAGTGGCAAGGATGCCAACCCCAAAACCCCTCTAAGATAAAGATATATTGCACTTGTACTTATATTTCTATCTCCTTCTACAGAAAAGCTGTCTGCTGCTGGAGGAGATATTTCCTTGTTTCATAAGTAGAGTTACTCCTGCTCATTCAGAGCAAAATCTTGGTTCCTGGTGCCAACCGCAGCATCATAAGTAAAACGTGCAGAGTTACAAAATCACTCTCCCAGGGTATAGCTCTGCCACTCTTGATGGCAGTGGTACAGCAGGGCTCTGTCCCTGACTCCCTCAGCAAATGTCTTGGTGACATTTCAAACCTGCTGCTGAGACAGATTTAAGACATGCTCTGTGGTGTCTGCATGCTGACGAAAAGTATCCACTTGATGATACCCTTCCAGGGAATGTCAGCAAATATGTCCCACAGGCAAGCACCAGACAGAAATAATGCCTTCTAATGTCCAGAGACAGCTGGGATGGTTAGCAAGGAGTGGAGTTCCAGGAAAGGGGAGGGTTTGAAGCCCGAAGGCCTACAGACGTCTCTGGGAGGTGGTGAGCACAGCCACAATTGCTGGTGATTTTAGCAGCCCTGGGCAGATTGCCAGTGGTGTGCACTAAAGCTCTGTGTGGGACTCCAGAGTAGGCTGGATGTGCTGCTTCATCTCCTCTCTGTGCTGTCTCCCCTCTTGGGCAGGAGTGCAGATCGAAGCTTCCTTCTCCAGCTCAGTATTAGGCAACATGCCAAAGAGCACTGGGAAGGGGAAAGGGGATGATAAGGAGAAGCATAAGAGGCCCTGCTGCAACAAAGAGTGTAGAATAAATAGTTGGAGAACTCAAGCAGCAGTCTTTGGTGGCCTTTAACTTCCCTGGAATTTGAAATTTATTGTCATTTTTATGTTTTATTATTTATCCTCTTGGCAAATTCAACAGAACGTGAAGGTCTTCACAACACAGAGTGGGCTGGCAAGGGTGCTTTGATTCACAAAAGCATTGAGAACTTGGTTGGCTCTGATTTTACCCTGTTCTACAGCAACCTTCCCAAACCCATGAGAATGCCAGCACTGAGCCTTTCTCTGCTGCACCAGAGGCCAGTGGCAGGCCTGTTATCCTGCCCGTGCCTTGATCCTGATTAATTGACCTGTTTTGAGCCAAATAATTTTTGGGAGTACCTGAAAAAATGGCAAGAGCAATTGAAGAAGCGTCACTGTTCCTGCCAGTGTCAGCTGATCCCCGTGTGGAGCGGAGGTGGCTTCGTGTTTTGCAAATGGGCCTGAGCTGCAGCTCTTCTCACTGCTAAGCTTCTTTTGAAACTTTCTGCAACAGCTTTTTTACACCCACCCACACAGAGGATGACATGCTCCCAGGGCTGCATAGGGAACTTAGCAACACTTTTCTGTTAGGAAGACACAGAGGTAGCAACAGCAGCCAGATCTGAGACACCTCTCAGTGCCTGCACCACTTCTGCTCCCCATCTTCCACTCAAAAACTGCAAGAACACTTTCACACCTTGTCAGGGGTCTTGCTTCAAAGATTATGGCCAGTCCTTTGCACCCATCACCTTGGAGTGCAAGCTCAGGAGCACAGCAAGATCTCAGGTCACACAAAGTGGCCAAGGACAGCTTTGGGGCCCTCAGCCTTGAGCCTGGGTGACCTGCTCTTCCTGTGGTTGGTATTTCACCATAAATGGGTGAAATTAAGCTCTTCAGGCCAGGACACTTGGGGACAAGGCACAACTGCAGTTGGGAGAGGATACAGCACCAGCCTAACCTGCACTGGGGTTTGCCCATGTCCTTAGTGTGCAGTGGCATAGAGAGACTTCCTCAAGATCCTCCCATGAACACAGAGGTGAGGACAACCTCCCACTGCAGACACATGGAGAGGCAGGACCAATGTGCACCAACTCTTTTAAGGGGTCTGGAAAAGTGTGGCTCAGAAAAAGTCCTAGAATTCCCCCTTGTGGTCCCTTCTGAAGGACAGCAGAAGTGAGATACCCTTGTGGGGTAACAAAAAAATAACAAGAAGTTTGAGGATGAGGACGGGAAGGCAGACTTTGGATTTGTAGCAGATGTTACAGACCTTGGTGGGACAGACCTGAGGTGGTCCAAGGACAGAACATCTCCAAGACAAGATTGTTTTTGCAGCTCCATTTTATGAAACAAAATCCAGTGTTCACGCTATTTCACTGGTACTGAAGTAAGGATTGACTACAGTATTCTCATTACAGACATCTTGCTAGAGATCCTTGGAAATCTCATCTCGAATGCTGCCAGGCTTGGAGGAGAGACCACTCTTTGGGATCCAAAAAAGCTGGAGGTCACTGCTTGCTCCATTATCTGTACTGCTGTTGCTCAGTAGTTCTTGAGGCTGGAAAAATGAGCTTGCATAACATGAAAGAACGGACACTTGGAGGGACAGTAACTCTTCATCAGTGGGAAACATACCCTGGGAAGTGGAAAAAGGCTGGGAAAGTAAAAGTAAACAGCCTTCTAGTCTTGAAGGAAATGCCATGGAAAACACACAGTTCAGAGATCTCAGATCCCTTTTGTTTGTTTTGTTACTTTGTTCACTCCCTTGTGCAATGAAGATCTCAGCAGAACCATCAGGCTGGCTGACATAGTCAGTGACAGATCTTAAATATTAATATACAGATCTGCCTTCTGTAATTTGGAGCAACCTTCCAGATAGGGGTGCTCTGAAAGCATCTGTTTGCTTGCATGATCTGGTTGAAGAGGATGTCAAAACGATGTGCAGGATCCAGAATTGGCAAAAGAGGGTGATTAAAATAGCTGTGACTGCTGGCAGAGCATGGACTAAAAGTGCTCCTGTTCTAAGTGGATAATTTTCAATGGAGGAAATTGCTGTCAGCTGACATAGATATAAAGCCTCAGACATCCTAGGAATACAGAACCCAGGGGGAATTTTTCGCAGCCCTTTCTTCACCAGTAAACTTGCAAGGCAGACCTTGAGATTTACAGAAACAACCAGAGCCTGGCTGGGAATTTTTGCTCCATGTTTTATATTCATTTGCCTGTATTATGACATTTGACAGAACGGGACAGCTCCCTGTGAAAATTTTCTTGGGGATGTGTAAAACTGTTGAGAAAAGGGAAATATTTTGGTTCCAATTCGCTGCTGTACTATGGCTCAAAGGCAGCTCCATCAGGATGCTCCATGGACAGGAAACTCCAGGATGCTCCTGCAGGGACTCCTACCACCGCTAAAGAACACAAATAAAAACCAGGGTAGCAATTCTATATGAAGACATGATGTCCTTTAGCTGCAAACTTGGGTTTCCTTTTGTTTTGCTTTCAGTTGTGCATTCTCATTGAGTTGTTGTTGGGTTAAAGTTCTTTTTTTGCAGGGAGGAAAAAAACCAGGGAACATTCTGCTTTTGAACCAGCTGTCAAACCCTTTTTGATGGTCGGAAATGTGTCAACACAGCCTCTTAGAATGAATTTGTAACTATTCTTAGATATTCACATTAGGTTTACTGAGTATTTAGAAACCCCTGAAAGTCTTCTTCCTGGTGGAGGAGACTACTGATTATTTTCAGAGTATAGGGGGGCTAATAAAATAAAGCAGAAAATAACTAAATATTAGTCTAAAAATATACAGACTTGATCTATGCAATACTGAAAAGCAGTAGGGTAACAATCTAGGAAACTCATCAGAATATTGTAAACATGATATCAGACCAAGCGAACACAAATACAACAAAAATTGTTGTGACAGAGATCTCATGTCACTTCACCAGTTGAAGGACACAAAAGTTGCATGAAGAAGTGAGAAATTATACAAAATGGATGTTATACCTGAAAGCAAAGGAAGCATGCAATGTTTCATGGATATCAAGAATAATTCAGAAGGAACCAGCCTGGAGTCTTGATCTGTCCCATTACTCAGAAACAAAGTATAGACCTTAAGTAGAAAATTAAATCCTAGAGCTTTAAATGTACCCATTTATGGGAAATGGAGACTTTTTATCTCATAATGCTGAGTTTCCAGAGTTGCCAAGTGATTTCTAATCATCAGTCCTACCTCTTTCTCATTTCTTCATAAAAAGCATTGAAATGTCAGAACTGGATTTTGATCCTAAGGAAGATTTTTGAAGTCTGGAAAGACCTGTTAGATTGAAAAATGAGTTTTGTTTCTTTTTTTCCTCCTGTTAAAGAAGAAATTAATGGTGGAAGAAAAGAGGAACCAGGTATTTGGTGCCAAGACTTCTCTGGTCTTTGAAGAAATGAACTACTTTTCAGGCCTACTCACCTGCCTTTGTGACTTGGAAGAATGTTGGCATTACATTTTCTAATAAAGTTGGCTAGGACACACAGATAGGGCAGTACTCACAAACCCCAAGATCTGTAAATAAGATCATTGAGGAAAGACTGCAAATGCACCAGATATCAAAGTAGCCAGTAAACTAATTTAAGAAGGAGATTGATTGCTGCTGTGTGAAATTAAAAATTACTATGCTTTTTTTTCCCACTGAAATTAGTCACGGAGAAGAGGCATGTTAATAAATCAGTTCTGGTGCCTAGCAAGGAGGCATAAGGATAAGTAATTAAAAGCTTGTAGAGATCTTCATCTGTGTCTATAAAAGCTGCAAAGCCATTCCTAGCTGTTCATCTAAACCTTTGGCTCATCTCTGCCCAGGTGAAGTGATATTGCATTTCACCCTCTTCACCTCTAGAAAGCTTTTTCTGAAATCAAACCCATTTTGCTGGACTGAGGGTGTTTTAGTCATCCTGAAGTGTGTGTGGAGAAGAATATAAATACTTCCTGCCTTTCCCATGCTTGGAGAGCATTCCTGAATTTCTTCCTGTTCAGCTCTTCTCCAGCCTTTTCCCCTGCTCTGCTCTGCAGCATCTGCAGCTGCCCTTAAGACATTGAATTTAATCATCCTGGTAACTGTGCCACACAATGGAAGTGCAGGCAAAAGAAAGAAGGAAGAATTGGCACAGGCAGAGATGTATTGTGCTGAGGTTTACATCAGGATCAGAAGGCTTTTTAGTACATGATTTTCTTCTTTACAGCTCCCAGCAGAGCAGCGAGCGCAGAGATTAGACTGTAAACCCATACAGTGCAGTCTGTATAAATCACAATTACAAAGCCATGTACTATTCCCTCGTGGTGATCCAGCACCATCAGCCCTGTCAAAGCTGCAGGGGGCCCATTATTGCTTTTGGTGGCATGTCTCTACTTGCAGAGATAAGAGAAGAATGGAGAGGGCACAGCTGGGGGAAGGGACCAAAGGTACGGGCATTCCAAATACAAGACCAATATAACCCAAATATAAGGAGACTTACTCAAGAAAGTTTAGTTGACCAAAGGAAGTGCCAAGGTGAGGGTGAGAATGAGGCCATGACAAAATGGGTTTAATAAATTGATACTTTTATTCCTAGCTGGGATTTTGCACCAGAAATGAGATCCCTCTTCCTAACTGTACAAAAATGCCCCTTCCACATACATCCTGACATTTGAGGAAGCGGATTCAATGGCTGTGAACAATGTTGTTTGAAGATGTTTCACTAGGAAAAAAAACCAACCTATTTTGTGAACTAATGAGCAGCCCTGGCAGCTGAAATGATCAGTGGCACATAATTTCATGTCAAGAGACATTTGCCTCCTGAGAGCCATATTAATGGAGTCCAACTGGGTGTTGATATGGTTATCCTTTGCTGGTAGGTAGAGCAAAATCATTTTCCACAGGCAGACAGGCTGCATGCTAATGATCCTTCTTGCAGGGGCTCAGAGGCAGCGAGCTCTCCCAGAGACCCCTGTCACAGACAGCTGAACAGGGAAGTCAGGGAATCCATGTGGAGGGGGAGCAGCTCTCCCTGTCCCTTTTCCTCCAGAGGGAAGGATTAGCTCATGCCCACAAGCTGCTGAGGTCACAGTGAAAATATTCCTGGGACCTGGGCAGGTGCAGGTCATGGGAGATGGATTGGGTTTTCACATGTTGCCCAGTGGATAACGATTTCCAGCAGGTTCTCATGATGTTAGAGACCACATGTGCCATAAAACAAGCTGAAAAAATAGCTGTCCAAATGTAGGTGCTGGTGCTTGCTCATGCAGAGCTACTCTGGCAGCTTTGACAGAGCTGCTCTCAGGACAGCCAGAGCACGCAGGGTTTTCAGTCAGCAGCAACAGCAGAGAGGTCACAGCAGCAATAATGAATGTGCAAGGAGAGGCAGAGAGGATGGCTGGCCTGTATGTGACTGCAGCTGCTGAGAAGTCACTGATGTGTGTCCTGCAGCCTTTTCTTAGCAGTTTCAGGGTCAGAGTATGCCAGGTTCTGTAAAAGGGTGTGATAAAAGACCCTTTCTCTTCCACCAGCTCTTGTTCTAAGGCCTGCCTTTCATGCTCTGGGTTTCCATCAGATCACCTTTCTTTTTTACCCTTCAACCTGATGTCCCCAGTCATAGATGTCACCCATCAGGAGTGCTCTAGGGCTTTATGTGCACAGTGACTCATGAAAGCCATTTGCTCTGAAGAGTAACCCACTAAATGTAAAAGGAAATCAGCAAAATAACACATGACAAAGCAGCTGTGAGAAGTGATGTAAGCCTTACTTGGTGCTATGTGGCATTGAATTCATTCACATTGACTTCATAGGCTCTGCTTTCAGACCCAGGGTGATGTACAAAAATTAGTAAAGGATTTTTTAGTATTCACCACTCTTTAAGAGGACACTGTGTCTGTCTCTTACATAGTTTTCCTGTTTACCACTCTGAATAAGAACATGGTGGTAACAGACAGATGGATAAGATGAACTTAAAAGTCTTTGCCATGTGTAGTGTCTATGATTTCATGAGTCATTTCAGTCAGAAAAAGAGGTGATGAAACATCTGAATGGAGCTAAAAAGACATGACATCATGGTTCTCTTTCCTTTCTTTGGAATCGGTAGTAAATTAGATTAAAGTCAGCCATTTGTCAGTAACAAAAAAACACTTTAATTTGCTGTCGACAAAATACATGTCCCCTCTCTCTTAAAGCAATTCACTGGAGAAGAGTGAGAGGTTTTCTCCTGCACATGCAAAGCGGAACAATGTAGTCTGAGAGAAACTTAAAGAGCTCCCATCATCAAAAATAAATCAGCAATATCTTCACCATAGCCTACACTCAAACACCAACTAAAATACGTAACTGCAGTCTTTAGCAGCAATTCTTGTTCTGGCTGCTTAACTGAGCATCCTTCTGTCTGGGCTGGCTGAAATGCCCTGGTGAGAGAGATCCCCTCGGTGTAGCTGCTTATGCATTTCAGAGTACTGCTGTCCCTGGCTTGTTTCTTTTTAAGGTGAGAAGTCAAGATTTTCCCTGACACATCATAACTCACAGTGACACAGTTTTACAGGATTCACCAAAGGGGCCTTGAGCTGATTAAAGGACTCCTTATGTTTTGGGAGGGTTATATGCACAAGGTTCAAGCCCCCTCACAGCAGGTCTCTCCTTTTCCACTTTTCATTCTTCTCCTCTCTTTTCTCCTAAAACAGACTCCATAATTCTGCTACGCATGTGGTGAAAAGAATAAATAGAAAGTCACCTTACCAGAGTTTACAAATGGTGGTATTTTTATATTTTCCCATTGATCCTCAGTCTGCAAATTGCTTGGAAGAATGATCTTACTTGACAATTAGAATCACAATATCTGAAGCTTTGAAACAAGGTTGACTGAGGAAAAATTGCTCAAGTTTTGACAGAACAAAGTGAGATATGGTAAGAATAAGAGACAAAGCCCTTGGGATTTAAATATGGATTTTGACTGTGGGGGGATACTGAATGTGCTGGGAAACAAGAAATTTGTGCTCTTGACTATATAGAGAGAGCTACTGAATTTCACAGGATAGCATGGTCTGCACCACATTTAACAAAGTGAACCTTTCAAATATGTGTGACATCCCGAGGACACATCAGGAAAGGCCCAGGTGATGCTCAGGTCAGTCAAACTGAGACTGGGTGAACAGGCCAAACCTTTAGCACAGATAATTTGGACAGTCCTGGGACCAACACTGTGACAAGGTCTCGTGAGGTCACAGAAGTTCTTGCTTTACAATAGCTTCTGTGTAAACCAGGGCTCCTAATTAATTGCTTAATTAGTTACAGCCTGTAGAAACCTGCTCAGAACAATGCCATCTGTGCAACAAGGTCAAGGAATGAGGACACTTTCGGAACAACGACTGAGTGAGGTGTCTTGAACTAAATTCAGAAATCTCAGGCTGGGACGTTTGCTGTTTAAATTAGTACAAAGTCCCATGTGCTTCTGGATCAAATCCCACTTCCTGGGTTATCACACCTGTGAGGATTTGGAGTGTGCTCTCTGCCATTTTCAGCCCTAGGACACCGCCAGCTTTTGCAGCACATCCTTGTCAGAGCAAAGGGAAGTGCTGGGAGAAGCGACTTGGTTTGGATCTGTGGAGAATGAATTCTCCACAGTTCCTTCTACAGATTCCCCATCAGATGAATGAGCCACAAAAAGTCCAAATCCAAGCCAGACAAGGCTCTCTGAACAGAACTGGGAAGAAAAATTGCCTTTCTTGCTCCCACCACTACATTCCTGCCCCTCTTGTTAGAGATGGTAGTTGTAAGTAAAGGTCCCTCATGGTGATACACATCATAATTCTCAGACAGACAGAAACATCCACTGACCACCATTGGGAGCAGGAATTACAGGTAACACCTGGTTAGAATTGCATCCTTTCTCCTGGATTTCATGATGATGGCAGAATGAAGAATGGAGTCAAGCAGGGACAAGACCATCTTTCCCAGAGGATGCTGTTAAGACCTCTTCTTTTGCCTCTATTCTTGCCCATCCTCTTGGAGGAAGCTGAGTCCCCCTGCAGATGTGTGTGGAGTGGCAGGAGCAACCCTGACTCTTCCACACTACTTAGAAATAATGAAAGAAATGGCAATAATGCAGCATGAGGAAATGTCATTGGTAACTCCTCGCTCATCACAACCCATTAGGAGTGTATTTAATACCAAGCTGGCTTGGGGGGAAGACCTTCCTGACATGAAAAAGTTGATTTTTTTTTTCACCTGGAGCAGATAAAATTGTAGACTGGTTTTATTTCTAAAAGTAACAGTTTAATTACCAACATGACCAAAATGTCTTGATAGGTATATTTGAATGTTTAAATGCAAACTGCACAGATAGAGGTAGATCCTAGTCCATTTCTTTTTAGCTGGTTCCTGTAGTTTCTCACAAAATAAATGTGTAAAAACATAATCTCTTTCCTACTGTTGGGAAGTCAGTCAATTCAATGAAGAATTGCCATCGTCTGGGAAGCATCTTTGGGTGCCTAGCTCACTAGATTCAAATCTTCAGAGAGTTACTCTGCAGCCTATTTGAAAGAGATGTGTAGATTGAAATCAGAAGTGATCAATTTCCTCTGCTGTGCATTCAAACAAAGTAGTAATTCAGAAGCCCTCACCAAGAGATGCTGAGAGATAGCAAGCTGTATATTCAAGATTAGAATATAGCCCTGAGTCTCTGGTACATGATGCTAATCTTTGATAAGAATATAAAAACTCTGAGTATGTGGCAGAGTGATAAAATGTTAACCTTAAGCCTCGAAAACATTCTCATCCATTTACTGCTGCATACATTGAACTTCAAGTGAGAGGGCCTCCTTGGATCCTCAGTGGATCTTGTTTTTTAAAGGGTGCTGCCACAGCAAGAAAGGTCTGTTCTATAAACAGCACCCAATGAACTGCTCTAGATGAACACTCTGTTCTCCTTGCCATAGCAGACTTCAAAGCAGATCATTCACCACCTTGCACATGAAGACCTTCAGCACACCACAAAGCATCCAAAACCTCTTGGCCTTCCTAACAATGGAAGCAAACATTGGGACGGCCAGAAGGAAGGGACCATGTTCCATTCCCAGACTTGCAAAGAGGTCTCTTCTTTTTTTTCTCATGCCTCTCTCATCAGAGTAAACATTGGGAGGTACAAAATAATGTGCCCTGTTTCTGCCCTCAGACTGTGAATAAGTTCCGTTTCCTCTCCTGAAATATAATTCTTTCTGGAAAATCTACCTTTGCAGATGCAAAAAAATGAAGTATTGAGCTGAGATAAGTGAGGATTACTAACTAAAGCCCCTCCATATTCCTGCCAACAAGTCCATTTCCATAATCCTACTAACAACATCCCCGTTGTCTAAAATAAAGTCAAAATTCTAAAACCCCACTGTCTAAGACTAAAAAGTTCTTTAAACCTGGTCAGAATTGCCTAAATGTCAGGGAGACTGAGCCCCTGATCAGCACCGTGGAAGATTTATTGCCCAACTCTTCAGATGCCTCCACCAGACAGGCCTCTGAGTGAATTTGTGAATACTCCAGACACTTCCACCTTGGTGGCAGCTGTGGACTGAAACAATCCTCACATTCCCATAAAACTGTGACGTAATGAGTCAACAGAGAAGCAACACAAAGTAATAGCAGGATGAAGAGGGTGCTCTTCTGGCACCAGGATATTTTATACCTTTGCAGTATGACTACACAGACATGTCTCCAGGGCTGTGTGTGGCTCAGCAAAATGCATGAGGCATAAATAATTGGCAAAGAAAAATTAATGTACAATACTTGCTATTGTGCAAGTTGTTTTTGAAAATAAATAAAGATCCCTCATCTCCTCAAACACTTCAAGTTGGTCTCTCTCCTATCTTAAAACTTCCTTGTAATTAAACACGTGCATAATGAATTAAACTCTCCAGGGAATGTTATTTGCCAGCTACTTTTTCAATTATTTAAAATTAGCTTAAGGGCTAAAGCAATCAGGTCATTCATTAATTTAATTCCTTTTTGTAGCTGTACTTCGTGACTTGGAAAGAAAACTACAAGATCAAAAGGACAAAGGAATGAAGAGGAAATTATACAAGACACTTATAAAGTTCCCTGGCCCATGACCTCACCCAGCATGCAGAGTCTCTGCTGGTACACAACACACTCTAAATGGCCATTTTCTTGTGCAGACAAACACTTCTCTGGAGACATCTACCCAACGGGAGAAGTTGGCAGGAGCAATGTCTGTGCACACACAAAGCACTGGCTGGCAGCCAGCTCCCACTTGGAAAGATGAGAATTGGAGATGCTGGTAATTCATCAGCCCCACTTCAGAGTGGCTATCTTTGTCTGTGGAATTGCCTGGGGAAGGGGGGAAGAAGGCAAGAGAGCCTCTTTTACCCAATCCAGGATGAAGCTTTCCTCACCTCTCTCAAAGGAGTAGAAGTTGCAAACTTCTTGAATGCATTAAACCACACCTTAAGCTTTTGGCAGAGTCAAAGGATGTCACCCAAAAGCCCCTAATCAGGGCCCAGGATCATCTATTTCTGAGCTGCTTTTCCAAGCACAGGAAAGCCACCACTCTCACGTGGTGACGCATGTACCTGGCTCCTTCAGCAGGCAGCTTCTCTCTGTGTCGTGGCTGGGAACAGAAGCCTTGCTATTTTATTCTCCTCTGCCTGGCAAATCTGTCACCTGCCTGATGAGAGTGTGGCAGGGGTGTGTGCTGGCAGCCAGCAGTGACCTTCTGCAAAAAGTCTGTGTCCTGGTAACCTCCCAGAGCCAGGGCTCTCATGTGTGGACAGTGGCCACACCATCAGCCCTGGGCCATCTCAGTAAGACAGTGGCAATAACTCAGTAAGAGTTCTTCCAGGACAACTTCTGCCACGACAGACTTGTGCTGCTCCTTGTGAGAAGGAACTCATTTTCACCTATTTTCACTCATTCCTAGTACAAGCAGGTTTTATTGTTTTACACATCTTTTGCAGCAGAAAAGCTACAACACTTCATAAGGGGGAAAGGACACCTGGATGTTCCTGTACTCACATGCACAGAGCTGGATAAAGAGCTCAAGGTTTTGCTTTTTGAGTGAGCAGCACAGAGAGCTCCAACCTTTGTGTGACAATCAGCAGAGACTGGGCTGGGCAAACCCAGAATATGCCCAGTGCCCTTTACCCAATCTGTGTGACTCAAAGTAGCAACCTTGTTTAAGCAAAAGAATTGTGTGACTTGGTATCTGGTCCAAGACAGCAAAACAAAGGCCTTTTATTTCCATTAAAGCTCATCATCTTTAGACAGGTCTTTTGTCCAAGCATTACTTTGACCAAGAAATTATGCAGTGTTGAAAAAATCTCTTGAAAATGCAAAAGCCTCCTGTCTGCTTTGCTAGCATTGCTTTAGCAATGCTGGCCAGCATATCATCCAAGTATAGATCTTGGCATGTCACTGCCAAGTACAGAAAAATATCACATTTTTTGCTTTTCTTTTGCCTTTTCTTCTTTGATATGAGGTTGCTGCATTGACTGTACAAACACACGCTCCTGACTGTGTGTCAAGCTCTTTATAATAGACCATATTCATTTTTTTGATGGAGTAAAGTGGGACAGAGAGGAAAAAAAGCAGGGTGGATGGATGAGAGCATCCACCAGCCAGTCTGCTGGAGTTTGGCACATCACACTGCTGTACCGTCTCATGGTTTTCCCTGTTGATATGGGGACTATGAGCCATCTTTCTAATGAATAAACAGCAGGTAACAACTGGCTGTTATTTCTCTGTCCTTTTCTTTTGAATGGCACTAGATGTCAAGACTGTATGCCAGAAAAGCAAGGACAGTGAAATCCATACCTGTATGCTGAGCACTGAAACTCTGATAAAAGTTAGAATTCATGTTGTCTGCTACCTTCCAGTGGGAGCACGAACATTATTTCCTTCTTCTCCCCAGTGACTACTGAAATATGTCAAAATACAAACTTTTTTCCCAAAGCCTCTGTCTCTGAAAACTGGATCAAAAGTAACCAAATATTTCAGAAGTTATCATGAAGAAAGACAAGCTACTCTTTTTTTCTGGTCACGTACTCCTTGTTTCAGTGTGAGAACTGTAGAAAATCCTTTACCCAGTGAGACAATGTGAGGAAATAATTACAAAGCTTTGCATCCCTGCAACCCCCTGTGAGGGAGGTAATTACAGCAGGGAGTCAGTGCAGCAGACGGGAAGTGATTGCTCCCTTGTGCTCGGAGTGCAGTCTGTTGCCTGGCAGGTCTCACCTGCTGCCGGGGAGGAGGGACGGTGTGGAGGCTCTCTGAGAACCTAAGCATGTGGAGAAGTGTGCAGAGGGATTTTTCAGGTGTGTGTCTAGGTCAGTCCTTGGAGGATTCAGGGGAGCTGGGTGGAGGTGTTGTGCTCGCTCTCGTTTCTGCCTGTAAGGGAGCGGGCACAAAGTGAAGCTCATTCATACCATCAAAAGCTCAGCTCTCTCATAATGAATTTCTGTTTACAGTAGGGAGGGAAATGTGTGACATGGTATTGCTCTCTTTCCTAAAAATAAAAGCAGGGAGAAAAAGAGGATTCATGCAAAAAGACCTTTCAAGATTGTTACTATTCCCCCCCTCAGCCCAAGCAGAAAGTCTGACAGTCCCTGAGAAATCATCTGACAAGTTCAATGGTAATCTTGACAAGACAAAAAAGACATATTTTTAAAGTTCTTTCTTTGATTTATGAGGCTTCACACTTGCCTACAATCTACAATGCTAAAAATATCTTTGGAAATAAAAACTGAGGAACCCGCAAGACTCCAGAGGGTGGAGATTTATGAAAAAGTAAACATAATGAGGTGTATTTTTTGATCACACACTGTTTGTGGAGGAGAGTTTTTGGTGAAAGGCATAATTTACTTTTCTCTTTCCAAAGGTTTCCTTGCAAAATGCACAAAAACTCCTTTGATTGAGCTCTTCAGCTGTTGACTAATGAGACAACACAAAAAAATGGCAAGGCTAAAAACTCACATGCCTCATTCTGGAGAAGGAAATGTGAGAGAAGATGGGATACAGGGCCCCAGCCTAAAAATGGAGCTGAGAGGAGCACAGCATTGGGCAGCTACAGGAAGTGGGGGCAAGTCCCTTGTGGGAAGGAAAACACAAATAAAACCAGAAGGAAATAACTGAACAAGTAGACAGTACAGTGATGGCTTCAAGGCTCTCTAATCTTCTAAGGGAAGAAACAAGTCTCAGCACTGCTAGGGATCAGATCACCAGGTGACATCCTGCTTGGAAAATTGGGAAAGAACCTTTTGGGCTTTCATACAGTGTGTTTCTGAATCCTGCTGGCTCACCTGTGGATGCTCATCTTCATTTCCACCACAGAGGCAGACCCTGCACAGCTGCACCCCTCAACACAGAGGCTCTGCAAGAAGCCCCAAGCCAGCAGCACACTGGCAAGAGCTTGGTGGAGACAGTAAGTCCACACAGAGCAGAAACATCACCTGCAGGTAAAACTTGGCTTTCATGGAGAACAAACCCCCAAAATTCAATCATTCTGTTGGCAAAGAACACCTCTGCTGTCTTACAGCATCCAGCCTTGTGTAATAGTTTTGCAGCATGACACGGGCAAAGGTGTCATAAATGTGCTGGCAGGTGAAGCAGGAATAAACAGAGCACCTATGCCTTTGGAATGAACTGTGCTGCAGGTACATCCTCTGCAAACAAAGGCTTCATCTTCAAATGTGTCCTACACCTAGAGCAGACCAGATTTTTTAAAAATAATTCACTGCCAGTGCTGTATACTGCATCAAAGAATCCATCCCCCAGCTCTGAATTTCCTATGTGCTACAATTTATTCCCAGAGGGCCTTTTTGGTAGAGCTGCTCAGAAGACTTTAGAAAACACAAAATTTTCAAGAGCTCAAGCAACTGCAAAAAAAGAGGTTTGAACATGAGTACCAAGAGTTGATCTTTAGCTATACTTCTGGCTTTTGATAAAGAAAGGAGACTATTCTTTTGAATTAACAAGTGATCTCAGATGTTATCCAGGAGTTTAAGTTGAGCTACCTAAAAAAAAATGGTTTTTGTGTCAAAGTATGAGTTGATATCACTGTCAATATTAGCTTAGTTGGTGCAGGCTTCTGATAGTTTGTGCCAGCTATCTCAGCAAGTTCTCAGTCACAGGAGGTTTGGACCCTAATGTTGGTTTCATTTCTCCCCTGGAAAATGTCAGTTTGTTGGATATGAAGTTTTGCAGAAAAAACACTTTTCCCACATGTTTTCTCAGGGCTGTGATGGACCTGCTGAATGGGAAGGCAGGCAGAGAATGGAGTTCCCTGGGAACTCAGGGAGAGGACAGAGAGATGTGTCTCTCTGCTGGACTGGAACAAGTTGGACCATCTTTCTACAAGGGATTTGAAAATTGAGCTTAGGCAGCCACATTCAGCTATTCTGCATCATTGTACTAAACCAAAAACCAAGTTTTCACTTTCAAATGCTGAAATACTTCAGCATAATACGATAATTTTTCCCTGAATTCATGCCTTTTCCACCTTCTGTATTCTCCCATGGAAGTCAGAGGCTCCTGCAGACTCATTCTGGCACTTGGGATCTGTTCACAGCTGGATGCCCAGTGTACAAAGGTACACTGGTTCTCAGCACATTTAGCTTCTCAGCCATATTGCTTTTTAAAATTAATTACATTGAGGTCTTTTTTTTTTATTTATTGGACTGTGCTGTGCTTTCTTTGCTCAGCTAAAACTAGCTCACAAACAATCAAAACTCAAACAATCAGAACTTGTTATTTTCCAGTGGACAAACACTAATTGTCTCAGAGGCTTCCCAGTGTGCAGACTGTTCATTTGAAGTAAAAAAGAGTAGTTCTCTGTCTCTTTCTGGATTTTTTTTTTTTTT